>JAOTQM010000537.1:17500-559754 GCA_026939265.1 Oreonectes daqikongensis | reverse complement strand
GCTTTCTTTGCAAAACTCATATTCCTGTTTGTTTTCTGTTTTCAGACTTTGCCCTGATCAGAAATAATGAGAACTGTTGCAAAAATGATTTTAACACTTATTTCATGTTCTTAGGATGGCTTGGGTGTCAGAATGAAGCTTTCTTTGCAAAACTCATATTCCTGTCAGTTTTGTGTTTTCAGACATTGGCCTGCTCAGAAAATATGAGAACTGTTGCAAAAATTATTTTAACACTTTATTTGAGTTACTAGGATGGCTTGGGTGTCAGAATAAAGCTATCTTTGCAAAATTCATATTTCTGTCAGTTTTTTGTTTTCAGACAGTACCCTCAACAGATAAGATGAGAACTGTTGCAAAAATGACTTTAACACTTATTTCATAATCCTAGGATGTCTTGTGTGTCAGAATGAAGCTTTTTTTTGCAAAACTCATATTCCTGTCAGTTTTGTAAGTTCAGACAGTGCCCTGAACAGATAAGATGAGAACTGTTGCAAGAATGACTTTCTAACACTTATTTCATGTTCCTAGGATGGCTTGGGAGTCAGAATGAAGCTTGCTTTGCAAAACTCATATTCCTGTTTGTTTTGTGTTTTCAGACATTGGCCTGATCAGAAAATATCAGAACTGTTGCAAAAATGATTTTAACACTTTATTTGAGTTTCTAGGATGGCTTGTGTTTCAGAATAAAGCTATCTTTGCAAAACTCATATTTCTGTCAGTTTTTTGTTTTCAGACAGTGTCCTGAACAGATAACATGAGAATTGTTAAAAAAATGAATTTAACACTTCTTTCGTGTTCCGAGGATGGCTTGGGTGTCAGAATGAAGCTTTCTTTGCAAAACTCATATTCCTGTCAGTTTTCTGTTTTCAGACAGTGCCCTGAACAGATAAAATTAGAACTCTTGCAAAAATTACCTTCAAACCTTTTTTCATGTTTCTAGGATGGCTTGTGTGTCAAAAAAATGCTTTTATTGCAAAACTCATATTACTGTCAGTTTTGTGTTTCCTTAAATCGCACTGCTCATATAAAATGAGAATTGTTATAAAAAATGATTTTAACACTTATTTCATGTACTTAGGATGGCTTGTGACTCAGACAAAAGCATTCTTTTCAAAACTTATATTCCTGTCAGTTTTTTTGTTTTCAGACAGTGCCCTTATCAGAAAATATGAGAACTGTTGCAAAAATGATTTTAACACTTTATTTGAGTTCCTAGGATGGCTTGTGTGTCAGAATAAAGCTTTCTTTGCAAAACTCATATTCCTTTCAGTTTTATGTTTTTAGACAGTGCCCTGATCAGATAAGGTGAGAACTGTTGCAAAAATGATTTAAACACTTTATTTGAGTTCCTAGGATGGCTTGAGAGTCACAATAAAGCTTTCTTTGAAAAACTCATATTCCTGTCAATTTTTTGTTTTCAGACAGTGGCCTTATTAGAAAAGATGAGAATTGTTGCAAAAATGACTTTAACACTTATTTCATGTTCCTAGGATGGCTTGTGTTTCAGAATAATGTTATCTTTGCAAAACTCATATTTCTGTCAGTTTTTTTATTTCAGACAGTGTCCTGATCAGATAATATGAGAACTGTTGCAAAAATGACTTTAACACTTCTTTCGTGTTCCGAGGATCGCTTGGGTGTCAGAATAAAGCTATCGTTTCAAAACTCAAATTTCTGTCAGTTTTGTGTTTTCAGACATTGGCCTGATCAGAAAATATGAGAACTGTTGCAAAAATGATTTTAACAATTTATTTGAGTTACTAGGATGGCTCGGGTGTCAGAATGAAGCTTTCTTTGCAAAACTCATATTCCTGTCAGTTTTGTGTCTTCAGACAGTACCCTGAACAGATAAGATGAGAACTGTTGCAAGAATGACTTTCTAACACTTATTTCATGTTCCTAGGATGTCTTGTGTGTCAGAATAAAGCTATCTTTGCAAAACTCATATTTCTGTCAGTTTTTTGTTTTCAGACAGTGTCCTGAACAGATAACATGAGAATTGTTAAAAAAATGAATTTAACACTTCTTTCGTGTTCCGAGGATGGCTTGGGTGTCAGAATAAAGCTATCGTTGCAAAACTCATTTTTCTGTCAGTTTTGTGTTTTCAGACATTGCCCTGATCAGATAAGATGAGAACTGTTGCAAGAATGATTTAAACACTTTATTTGAGTTCCTAGGATGGCTTAAGAGTCAGAATAAAGCTTTCTTTGCAAAACTTATATTCCTGTCAGTTTTTTGTTTTCAGACATTGCCCTGATCAGATAAGATGAGAACTGTTGCAAGAATGAATTTAACACTTCTTTCATGTTCCTAGGATGTCTTGTGTGTCAGAAAAATGCTTTCTTTGCAAAACTCATATTCCTGTCTATTTTCTGTTTTCAAACAGTATTCATGAACAGATAAGATGAGAACTGTTGCAAGAATGACTTTCTAACACTTATTTCATGTTCTTAGGATGTCTTGTGTGTCAGAAAAATGCTTTCTTTGCAAAACTCTTATTCCTGTCAGTTTTATGTTTTCAGACAGTGGCCTGATCACAAAAGATGAGAACTGTTGCAAAAATGACTTTAACACTTATTTCTTGTTCCTAGGATGGCTTGGGTGTCAGAATGAAGCTATCTTTGCAAAACTCATATTCCTGTCAGTTTTCTGTTTTCAGACTTTGACCGGATCAGAAATAATGAGAACTGTTGCAAAAATGATTTTAACACTTATTTCATGTTCCTAGTATTGCTTGTGACTCAGAAAAAAGCATTCTTTGCAAAACTTATATTCCTGTCAGTTTTTTTGTTTTCAGACATTGCCCTGATCAGATAAGATGAGAACTGTTGCAAGAATGAATTTAACACTTATTTCATGTTCCTAGGATGTCTTGTGTGTCAGAAAAATGCTTTCTTTGCAAAACTCATATTCCTGTCTGTTTTCTGTCTTCAGACAGTACCTGATCAGATAAGATGAGAACTGTTGCAAAAATGATTTAAACACTTATTTCATGTTCTTAGGATGCTTGTGACTCAGAAAAAAGCTTTCTTTGCAAAACTTATATTCCTGTCAATTTTTTTGTTTTCAGACATTGCCCTGATCAGATAAGATGAGAAGTTGCAAAAATGACTTTAACACTTATTTCATGTTCCTAGGATGGCTTGGGTGTCAGAATGAAGCTTTCTTTGCAAAACTCATATTTCTGTCAGTTTTGTGTCTTCAGACAGTACCCTGAACAGATAAGATGAGAACTGTTGCAAGAATGACTTTCTAACACTTATTTCATGTTCCTAGGATGGCTTGTGTGTCAGAATAAAGCTATCTTTGCAAAACTCATATTTCTGTCAGTTTTTTGTTTTCAGACAGTGTCCTGAACAGATAACATGAGAACTGTTGCAAATATGATTTAAACACTTTATTTGAGTTCCTAGGATGGCTTGAGAGTCAGAATAAAGCTTTCTTTGAAAAACTCATGTTCCTGTCAGTTTTTTGTTTTCAGACAGTGGCCTTAATAGAAAAGATGAGAATTGTTGCAAAAATGACTTTAACACTTATTTCATGTTCCTAGGATGGCTTGTGACTCAGAATGAAGCTTTCTTTGCTAAACTCATATTCCTGTCAGTTGTGTGTTTTCAGACAGTACCCTGAACAGATAAGATGAGAACTGTTGCAAAAATGACTTTAACACTTCATGATCCTAGGATGGCTTATTTGTCTGAATGAAGCTTTCTTTGCAAAACTCATATTCCTGTCAGTTTTGTGTTTTCAGAAATTGGCCTGATCAGATAAGATGAGAACTGTTGCAAAAATGTCTTTAAAACTTTATTCATGTTCCTAGGATGGCTTGGGTGTCAGAATGAAGCTGCCTTTGCAAAACTCATATTCCTGTCAGTTTTGTGTTTTCAGACATTGGCCTTAACAGAAAATATGAGAACTGTTACAAAAATAATTTTAACACTTTAATTGAGTTCCTAGGATGGCTTGTGACTCAGAATGAAGCTTTCTTTGCTAAACTCATATTCTTGTCAGTTATTGGTTTCAGACAGTGTCCTAAACAGATAACATGAGAATTGTTACAAAAATGAATTTAACACTTCTTTCGTGTTCCGAGGATGGCTCGGGTGTCAGAATAAAGCTATCGTTGCAAAACTCATATTTCTGTCAGTTTTGTGTTTTCAGACAGTGCCCTGATCAGATAAGATGAGAACTGTTGAAAAAATGACTTTAACACTTATTTTATGTTCCTAGGATATCTTGTGTGTCAGAATGAAGCTTTCTTTGCAAAACTCATATTTCTGTCAGTTTTGTGTTTTCAGGCAGTGCCCTGAACAGATAAAATTAGAACTCTTGCAAAAATTACCTTAAAATCTTTTTTCATGTTTCTAGGATGGCTTGTGTGTCAGAAAAATGCTTTCATTGCAAAACTCATATTACTGTCAGTTTTGTGTTTCCTTAAATCGCACTGCTCAAATAAACTGAGAATTGTTATAAAAAATGATTTTAACACTTTACTTATGTTCCTACGATGGCTTGAGTTTCAGAATAAAGCTTTCTTTGCAAAACAAATATTCCTGTCAGTTTTGTTTTTTCAGACTTTGCCCTGATCAGAAATAATGTGAACTTTTGCAAAAATGATTTTAACACTTTATTCATGTTCTTAGGATGTCTTGTGTGTCAGAAAAATGCTTTCTTTGCAAAACTCTTATTCCTGTCAGTTTTCTGTTGTCAGACAGTGGCCTGATCACAAAAGATGAGAACTGTTGCAAACACTTTATTTGAGTTCCTAGGATGGCTTGTGTGTCAGAATGAAGCTTTCTTTGCTAAACTCATATTCATGTCAGTTTTGTTTTTTCAGACAGTACCCTGAACAGATAAGATGAGAACTGTTGCAGGAATGACTTTCTAACACTTTTTTCATGCTCTTAAAAGTCTTGTGTGTCAGAAAAATGCTTTCTTTGCAAAACTCATATTCCTGTTTGTTTTCTGTTTTCAGACTTTGCCCTGATCAGATAAGATGAGAACTGTTGCAAGAATGAATTTAACACTTATTTCATGTTCCTAGGATGGCTTGTGAATCAGAATGAAGCTTTCTTTGCTAAACTCATATTCCTGTCAGTTGTGTGTTTTCAGACAGTACCCTGAACAGATAAGATGAGAAATGTTGCAAAAATGACTTTAACACTTCTTTAATGTTCCTAGGATGGCTTGTGTGTCAGAATAATGCTTTCTTTGCAAAACTCATATTCCTGTCTATTTTCTGTTTTCAGACAGTACCATGAACAGATAAGATGAGAACTGTTGCAAGAATGACTTTCTAACACTTATTTCATGTTCTTAGGATGTCTTGTGTGTCAGAAAAATGCTTTCTTTGCAAAACTCTTATTCCTGTCAGTTTTATGTTTTCAGACAGTGGCCTGATCACAAAAGATGAGAACTGTTGCAAAAATGACTTTAACACTTATTTCTTGTTCCTAGGATGGCTTGGGTGTCAGAATGAAGCTGTCTTTGCAAAACTCATATTCTTGTCAGTTTTTTGTTTTCAGACAGTGGCCTTAATAGAAAAGATGAGAATTGTTGCAAAAATGACTTTAACACTTATTTCATGTTCCTAGGATGGCTTGTGAATCAGAATGAAGCTTTCTTTGCTAAACTCATATTCCTGTCAGTTGTGTGTTTTCAGACAGTACCCTGAACAGATAAGATGAGAAATGTTGCAAAAATGACTTTAACACTTCTTTAATGTTCCTAGGATGGCTTGTGTGTCAGAATAAAGCTATCGTTGCAAAACTCATATTTCTGTCAGTTTTGTGTTCTCAGACATTGGCCTGATCAGAAAATATGAGAACTGTTGCAAAAATGATTTTAACACTTTATTTGAGTTCCTAGGATGGCTTGTGTGTGAGAATAAAGCTATCTTTGCAAAATTCATATTTCTGTCAGTTTTTTGTTTTCAGACAGTACCCTGAACAGATAAGATGAGAACTGTTGCAAAAATGACTTTAACACTTAATTCATGTTCCTAGGATGTCTTGTGTATCAGAATGAAGCTTTCTTTGCAAAACTCATATTCCTGTCAGTTTTGTAAGTTCAGACAGTGCCCTGAACAGATAAGATGAGAACTGTTGCAAGAATGACTTTCTAACACTTATTTCAGTTAATTAATATGTCTTGTGTGTCAGAAAAATGCTTTCTTTGCAAAACTCATATTCCTGTTTGTTTTCTGTTTTCAGACTTTGCCCTGATCAGAAATAATGAGAACTGTTGCAAAAATGATTTTAACACTTATTTCATGTTCTTAGGATGGCTTGTGACTCAGAAAAAAGCATTCTTTGCAAAACTCATATTCCTGTCAGTTTTTTTGTTTTCAGACATTGTCCTGATCAGAAAATATGAGAACTGTTGCAAAATTGATTTTAACACTTTATTTGAGTTCCTAGGATGGCTTGGGTGTCAGAATGAAGCTTTCTTTGCTAAACTCATATTCCTGTCAGTTTTCTGTTTTCAGACTTTGCCCTGATCAGAAATAATGAGAACTGTTGCAAAAATGATTTTAACACTTATTTCATGTTCTTAGGATGGCTTGTGACTCAGAAAAAAGCATTCTTTGCAAAACTTATATTCCTGTCAGTTTTTTTGTTTTCAGACATTGCCCTGATCAGATAAGATGAGAAGTTGCAAAAATGACTTTAACACTTATTTCATGTTCCTAGGATGGCTTGTGACTCAGAAAAAAGCATTCTTTGCAAAACTTATATTCCTGTCAGTTTTTTTGTTTTCAGACAGTGCCCTGATCAGATAAGATGAGAACTGTTGCAAGAATGAATTTAACACTTATTTCATGTTCCTAGGATGGCTTGTGTGTCAGAATAAAGCTTTCTTTGCAAAACTCATATTCCTGTCAGTTTTCTGTTTTCAGACAGTGGCCTTAATAGAAAAGATGAGAACTGTTGCAAGAATGACTTTAACACTTATTTCATGTTCCTAGGATGTCTTGTGTGTCAGAATAAAGCTTTCTTTGCAAAACTCATATTCCTGTCAGTTTTGTGTTTTCAAACATTGGACTGATCAGAAAATATGAGAACTGTTGCAAAGATGAATTTAACACTTTTTTTGTGTTCCGAGGATGGCTTGGGTGTCAGAATAAAGCTATCGTTGCAAAAACTCATATTTCTGTCAGTTTTGTGTTTTCAGACAGTGCCCTGATCGGATAAGATGAGAACTGTTGCAAAAATGACTTTAACACTTATTTTATGTTCCTAGGATGTCTTGTGTGTCAGAATGAAGCTTTCTTTGCAAAACTCATATTTCTGTCAGTTTTGTGCTTTCAGACAGTGCCCTGAACAGATAAAATTAGAACTCTTGCAAAAATTACCTTAAAACCTTTTTTCATGTTCCTAGGATGGCTTGTGTGTCAGAAAATGCTTTCATTGCAAAACTCATATTACTGTCAGTTTTGTGTTTCCTTAAATCGCACTGCTCAAATAAACTGAGAATTGTTATAAAAAATGATTTTAACACTTTACTTATGTTCCTAGGATGGCTTGAGTTTCAGAATAAAGCTTTCTTTGCAAAACAAATATTCCTGTCAGTTTTGTGTTTTTAGACTTTGCCCTGATCAGAAATAATGTGGAATGTTGCAAAAATGATTTTCACACTTTATTTGAGTTCCTAGGATGGCTTAAGAGTCAGAACAAAGCTTTCTTTGAAAAACTCATATTCCTGTCAGTTTTTTTTCAGACAGTGGCCTAATAGACAAAATGAGAATTGTTGCAAAAATGACTTTAACACTTATTTCATGTTCCTAGGATGGCTTGTGACGCAGAATGAAGCTTTCTTTGCTAAACTCATATTCCTGTCAGTTTGTGTGTTTTCAGACAGTACCCTGAAGAGATAAGATGAGAACTGTTGCAAGAATGACTTTCTAACACTTATTTCATGTTCCTAGGAAGGCTTGGGTGTCAGAATGAAGCTTTCTTTGCAAAACTCATATTCCTGTCAGTTTTGTGTTTTCAGACATTGTCCTGATCAGAAAATATGAGAACTGTTGCAAAAATGATTTTAACACTTTATTTGAGTTCCTAGGATGGCTTGGGTGTCAGAATGAAGCTTTCTTTGCTAAACTCATATTCCTGTCAGTTTTGTGTTTTCAGACAGTACCCTGAACAGATAAGATGAGAACTGTTGCAAGAATGATTTTAACACTTATTTCATGTTCTTAGGATGGCTTGTGACTCAGAAAAAAGCATTCTTTGCAAAACTTATATTCCTTTTAGTTTTTTTGTTTTCAGACATTGCCCTGATCAGATAATATGAAAAGTTGCAAAAATGACTTTAACACTTATGTCATGTTCCTAGGATGGCTTGTGACTCAGAAAAAAGCATTCTTTGCAAAACTTATATTCCTGTCAGTTTTTTGTTTTCAGACAGTGCCCTGATCAGATAAGATGAGAACTGTTGCAAGAATGAATTTAACACTTATTTCATGTTCCTAGGCTGGCTTGTGTGTCAGAATAAAGCTATCTTTGCAAAATTCATATTTCTGTCAGTTTTTTGTTTTCAGACAGTACCCTGAACAGATAAGATGAGAACTGTTGCAAAAATTACTTTAACACTTATTTCATAATCCTAGGATGTCTTGTGTTTCAGAATGAAGCTTTCTTTTCAAAACTCATATTCCTGTCAGTTTTGTGTTTTCAGACTTTGCCCTGAACAGATAAGATGAGAACTGTTGCAAAAATTATTTAAACACTTCTTTTTAGTTCCTAGGATGGCGTAACAGTCAGAATGAAGCTCTCTTTGCAAAACTCTTATTCCTGTCAGTTTTCTGTTTTCAGACAGTACCCTGATCAGATAAGATGAGAACTGTTGCAAAAATGACCTTAACACTTATTTCATGTTCCTAGGATGGCTTGTGACTCAGAAAAAAGCATTCTTTGCAAAACTTATATTCCTGTCAGTTTTTTTGTTTTCAGAAATTGCCCTGATCAGATAAGATGAGAACTGTTGCAAGAATGATTTTAACACTTATTTCATGTTCCTAGGATGTCTTGTGTGTCAGAAAAATGCTTTCTTTGCAAAACTCATATTCCTGTCTGTTTTCTGTTTTCAGACAGTGGCCTGATCAGAAAAGATGAGAACTGTTGCAAAGATGACTTTAACACTTATTTCATGTTCCTAGGATGTCTGTGTGTCAGAATAAAGCTTTCTTTGCAAAACTCATATTCCTGTCAGTTTTCTGTTTTCAGACAGTGCCCTGATCAGATAAGATGAGAACTGTTGCAAAAATGACCTTAACACTTATTTCATGTTCCTAGGATGGCTTGGGTGTCAGAATGAAGCTTTTTTTGCAAAACTCATATTCCTTTCAGTTTTATGTTTTTAGACAGTGCCCTGAGCAGATAAGGTGAGAACTGTTTCAAAAATGATTTAAACACTTTATTTGAGTTCCTAGGATGGCTTGAGAGTCAGAATAAAGCTTTCTTTGAAAAACTCATGTTCCTGTCAGTTTTTTGTTTTCAGACAGTGGCCTTAATAGAAAAGATGAGAATTGTTGCAAAAATGACTTTAACACTTATTTCATGTTCCTAGGATGGCTTGTGACTCAGAATGAAGCTTTCTTTGCTAAACTCATATTCCTGTCAGTTGTGTGTTTTCAGACAGTACCCAGAACAGATAAGATGAGAACTGTTGAAAAAATGACTTTAACACTTCTTTAATGTTCCTAGGATGGCTTGTGTGTCAGAATAAAGCTATCTTTGCAAAATTCATATTTCTGTCAGTTTTTTGTTTTCAGACAGTGTCCTGAACAGAAATAATGAAAACTGTTGCAAAAATGATTTTAACACTTATTTCACGTTCATAGGTTGGCTTGTGACTCAGAAAAAAGCATTCTTTGCAAAACAAATATTCCTGTCAGTTTTGTGTTTTCAGACTTTGCCCTGATCAGAAATAATGTGAACTGTTGCAAAAATGATTTAAACACTTCTTTTTAGTTCCTAGGATGGCGTAACAGTCAGAATGAAGCTTTCTTTGCTAAACTCATATTCCTGTCAGTTTTGTGTTTTCAGACAGTACCCTGAATAGATAAGATGAGAACTGTTGCAAGAATGACTTTCTAACACTTAATTCATGTTCTTAGGATGTCTTGTGTGTCAGAAAAATGCTTTCTTTGCAAAACTCATATTCCTGTTTGTTTTCTGTTTTCAGACTTTGCCCTGATCAGAAATAATGAGAACTGTTGCAAAAATGACTAAAACTTATTTCAAAATCCTAGGATGTTTTGTGTGTCAGAATGAAGCTTTCTTTGCAAAACTCATATTCCTGTCAGTTTCGTAAGTTCAGACAGTGCCCTGAACAGATAAGATGAGAACTGTTGCAAGAATGACTTTCTAACACTTATTTCATGCTCTTAGGTTGTCTTGTGTGTCAGAAAAATGCTTTCTTTGCAAAACTCTTATTCCTGTCAGTTTTCTGTTTTCAGACAGTACCCTGATCAGATAAGATGAGAACTGTTGCAAAAATGACCTTAACACTTATTTCATGTTCCTAGGATGGCTTGGGTGTCAGAATGAAGCTTTCTTTGCAAAACTCATATTCCTGTCAGTTTTGTGTTTTCAGACATTGGCCTGATCAGAAAATATGAGAACTGTTGCAAAAATGATTTTAACACTTTATTTGAGTTCCTAGGATGGCTTGTGTTTCAGAATAAAGCTATCTTTTCAAAACTCATATTTCTGTCAGTTTTTTGTTTTCAGACAGTGTCCTGAACAGGTAACATGAGAACTGTTACAAAAATGACTTTAACACTTCTTACGTGTTCCGAGGATGGCTTGAGTGTCAGAATAAAGCTATCGTTGCAAAACTCATATTTCTGTCAGTTTTGTGTTTTCAGACAGTGCCCTGATCAGATAAGATGAGAACTGTTGCAAGAATGACTTTCTGACATTTATTTCATGTTCTTAGGTTGTCTTGTGTGTCAGAAAAATGCTTTCCTTGCAAAAATCTTTTTCCCGTCAGTTTTCTGTTTTCAGACAGTACACTGATTAGATAAGATGAGAAGTGTTGCAAAAATAACCTAACATTTATTTCATGTTCCTAGGATGGCTTGGGTGTCAGAATGAAGCTTTCTTTGCAAAACTCATATTCCTGTCAGTTTTGTGTCTTCAGACATTGGCCTGATCAGAAAATATGAGAACTGTAGCAAAAATGATTTTAACACTTTATTTGAGTTGCTAGGATTGCTTTGGTGTCAGAATGAAGCTTTCTTTGCTAAACTCATATTCCTGTCAGTTTTGTGTTTTCAGACAGTGTCCTGATCAGATAACATGAGAACTGTTACAAAAATGACTTTAACACTTCTTACGTGTTCCGAGGATGGCTTGAGTGTCAGAATAAAGCTATCGTTGCAAAACTCATATTTCTGTCAGTTTTGTGTCTTCAGACATTGGCCTGATCAGAAAATATGAGAACTGTTGCAAAAATGATTTTAACACTTTATTTGAGTTGCTAGGATGGCTTGGGTGTCAGAATGAAGCTTTCTTTGCTAAACTCATATTCCTGTCAGTTTTCTGTTTCCAGACAGTGCCCTGATCAGATAAGATGAAAACTGTTGCAAAAATGACCTTAAAACTTATTTCATGTTCCTAGGATGGCTTGGTTGTCAGAATGAAGCTTTCTTTGCAAAACTCATATTTCTGTCAGTTTTGTGTTTTCAGACATTGGCCTTAATAGAAAAGATGAGAACTGTTGCAAAAATGATTTTAACACTTATTTCATATTCCTAGGATGGCTTGGGTGTCAGAATAAAGCTATCTTTGCAAAACTCATATTTCTGTCAGTTTTTTGTTTTCGGACAGTGTCCTGAACAGATAACATGAGAACTGTTGCAAAAATGACTTTAACACTTATTTCATGTTCCTAGGATGGTTTGTGTGTCAGAAAAATGCTTTCATTGCAAAACTCATATTACTGTCAGTTTTTTGTTTTCAGACAGTGCCCTGATCAGATAAGATGAGAACTGTTGCAAGAATGACTTTCTAACAGTTATTTCATGTTCTTAGGATGTCTTGTGTGTCAGAAAAATGCTTTCTTTGCAAAACAAATATTGGTGTCAGTTTTTTGTTTTCGGACAGTGTCCTGAACAGATAACATGAGAACTGTGACAAAAATGACTTTAACACTTCTTTCGTGTTCCGAGGGTGGCTTTGGTGTCAGAATAAAGCTATCGTTGCAAAACTCATATTTCTGTCAGTTTTGTGTTTTCAGACATTGGCCTGATCAGAAAATATAAGAACTGTTGCAAAAATGATTTTAACACTTTATTTGAGTTGCTAGGATGGCTTGGGTGTCAGAATGAAGCTTTCTTTGCTAAACTCATATTCCTGTCAGTTTTGTGTTTGCAGACAGTGCCCTGATAAGATAAGATGAGAACTGTTGCAAGAATGACTTTTTAACACTTATTTCATATTCTTAGGATGTCTTGTGTGTCAGAATGAAGCTTTCTTTGCAAAACTAATAGTCCTGTCAGTTTTCTGTTTTCAGACAGTGGCCTGATCAGAAAAGATGAGAACTGTTGCAAAAATGACTTTAACACTTTATTTGAGTTCCGAGGGTGGCTTGTGTGTCAGAATAAAGCTATCTTTGCAAAACTCATATTTCTCTCAGTTTTTTGTTTTCAGACAGTGTCCTGAACAGATAACATGAGAACTGTTACAAAAATGACTTTAACACTTCTTTCGTGTTCCGAGGATGGCTTGGTTGTCAGAATGAAGCTTGTGTTTTCAGACATTGGCCTGATCAGAAAATATGAGAACTGTTGCAAAAATGATTTTAACACTTTATTTGAGTTCCTAGGATGGCTTGTGTGTCAGAATAAAGCTATCTTTTGCAAAACTCATATTTCTGTCAGTTTTGTGTTTTCAGACAGTGTCCTGAACAGATAACATGAGAACTGTTACAAAAATGACTTTAACAATTCCTTCATGTTCCGAGGATAGCTTGGGTGTTAGAGTGAAGCTTTCTTTGCTAAACTCATATTCATGTCAGTTTTGTGTTTTCAGACAGTACCCTGAACAGATAGGATGAGAACTGTTGCAAAAATGACCTTAACACTTATTTCATGTTCCTAGGATGGCTTGTGTGTCAGAATAAAGCTTTCGTTGCAAAACTCATATTTCTGTCAGTTTTGTGTTTTCAGACATTGGCCTGATCAGAAAATATGAGAACTGTTGCAAAAATGATTTTAACACTTTATTTGAGTTGCTAGGATGGCTTGTTTGTCAGAAAAATGCTTTCTTTGCAAAACAAATATTCCTGTCAGTTTTGTGTTTTCAGACATTGGCCTGATCAGAAAATATGAGAACTGTTGCAAAAATGATTTTAACACTTTATTTGAGTTCCTAGGATGGCTTGTGTGTCAGAATAAAGCTATCTTTGCAAAACTCATATTTCTGTCAGTTTTTTGTTTTCGGACAGTGTCCTGAACAGATAACATGAGAACTGTTGCAAAAATGACTTTCTAACACTTATTTTATGTTCCTAGGATGTCTTGTGTGTCAGAATGAAGCTTTCTTTACAAAACTCATATTCCTGTCAGTTTTGTGTTTTCAGACAGTGCCCTGAACAGATAAGATGAGAACTGTTGCAAGAATGACTTTCTAACACTTATTTCATGTTCTTAGGATGTCTTGTGTGTCAGAAAAATGCTTTCTTTGCAAAACTCAAATTCCTGTCAGTTTTCTGTTTTCAGACAGTGCCCTGATCAGATAAAATGAGAACTGTTGCAAAAATGATTTTAACACTTATTTCATGTTCCTAGGATGGCTTGGGTGTCAGATTTAAGCTTTCTTTACAAAACTCATATTCCTGTCAGCTTTGTGTTTTCAGACAGTACCCTGAACAGATAAGATGAGAACTGTTGCAAAAATGACTTCAACACTTATTTCATGTTCCTAGGATGGCTTTTGTGTCAGAAAAATGCTTTAATTTGCAAAACTCATATTCCTGTCAATTTTGTGTTTTCAGACATTGGCCTGATCAGAAAATATGAGAACTGTTGCAAAAATGGATTTTGGATTCCCCGCATACAATGTATAGCCTTGGGAGCCAGCAGGCCCTCCTAAGTAAGGGTCTTAGGGTGAGCGGACATTTTTTATGTGTTGTTGTAAGAAGATGGCCCTAGAAATACCTTGTTGGGACATACCTTATTTGGTGATACTATAGGACCCTGGACATATGATAACTTCCAGATGTTTTCTTGTGCCATATAAAAAGCCATGCTTCTGAACAATAAAATGAGCTAAGAACCAGATTTACTCTTGACTCTGTAGGTTTCTTTTGCTCCCAGATCTGCAGAAGGCATCCTCACAACATCCAACATATGATTATTATTTGGTTTGAGAATAAGGTGTGATCCAAACATAGAAAACAGTTTCAATGTTAATTTAAAACTTAACAAACACTTTATTTGAGTTCCTAGGATGGCTTGTGTGTCAGAATAGAGCTATCTTTGCAAAACTTTGATTTCTGTCAGTTTTTTGTTTTCAGACACTGTCCTGAACAGATAACATGAGAAGTGTTACAAAAATGACTATAACACTTATTTCATGTTCCTAGGATGTCTTGTGTGTCAGAATAAAGCTTTCTTTGCAAAACAAATATTCCTGTCAGTTTTGTGTTTTCAGACAGTGCCCTGATCAGATAAGATGAGAACTGTTTCAAAAATGACTTTAACACTCATTTCATGTTCCTAGGATGGCTTGAGTGTCAGAATAAAGCTTTCTTTGCAAAACAAATATTGCTGTCAGTTTTGTGTTTTCAGACGGTGCCCTGATTAGATGAGATGAGAACTGTTGCAAAAATGATTTTAACACTTTATTTGAGTTGCTAGGATGGCTTGTGTGTCAGAAAAAATCTTTCTTTGCTAAACTCATATTTCTGTCAGTTTTGTGTTTTCAGACAGTGCCCTGATCAGATAAGATGAGAACTGTTGCAAAAGTGACTTTAACACTTCTTTCATGTTCCTAGGATGGCTTGTGTGACAGAATAAAGTTTTTTTTGCGAAACTCATATTCCTGTCTGTTCCCTTTCGAGGGAACTCTACACTGCGTCAAGGATTTGACTCTATGGGGAATGCCAGCAGCGTGACGCGCGTGAAATAGTGAATGCAACTAACTCGCGATGACGTCAACGATGACGCCAATGACGAGTGACGCGAATACCGGAAGGTATAAATAGATTGCGGAAACAATGCAGATCAGCTTCTGCCATTTCAGCAAAGCGCTCTGTGTGTGAATGTGTCTTGTCCTTTGTCTTAAGTTATCTAGAGTTTGTGTGAATAAATCAGATACAATGAGTTCTAGAAAGACTTATAAACCGTGTGTTACTCCCTTACATCACATATGGGGATACACACGAGCTCTGTGTAGAATGTTTGGGAGTGGAGCATGCTAAGGCAGCTCTTGAGGGGGGTGCCTGTGAACATTGTTTATGTCTACTGCTCCGAACACTCCACTCCCGTTTGGCTCTCTGTGCAGACTGGCGCACCAGGTTCTCCTCTGGGCCCAGGAGAAGTTTCTATCGCTCAGGGTGATGTACATTCCTGGAGTCCAGAATGTGGGAGCAGACATGCTGTCAAGGCAGGGGCTGAGGCCCGGGGAATGGAGACTCCACCCCGAGGTGGTGGAGCAGATTTGGGAAAGATTCGGTCAAGCCGAAATCGATCTCTTTGTGTCCCAAGAGACGTCTTATTGCCCTCTGTGGTTTTCACTGATGCATCCAGCCCCCTTGGTACAGACGTGGCTGAGGCAGCGTCTGTATGCCTTTCCCCCAGTCGCTCTGCTCCCGGAGTTCTAGAGAGGGTTCGACAAGAAGGGATCAGTCTCTTACTGATAGCCCCGTATTGGCCAACCCGAGTTTGGTTTTCAGACCTTCTGACCCTCCTGGTGGGTCAGCCATGGGAGATTCCTCTGAGGAGAGACCTCCTGACTCAAGCCGGGGGCACAATTTATCACCCCCGCCCAGAATTGTGGAAACTGTGGGCTTGGCCGCTGAGGGGGGTGATCTGCTGAACCAAGGTCTTACAACTGAGGTTGTTGAGACCATCCTGAATTCTAGAGCTCCCTCCACCAGGAAACTTTATGCCTTGAAATGGAGATTGTTCACCTTATGGTGTAACAAAAGGGATTTAGACCAAGTCTACTGCCCATTGGCTTCAGTACTGGAATGTCTTGCACCTTCAACTATCAAGGTATATTCGGCAGCTATCTCTGCCTTTCAATCCCCTCTGCCCCAGGGGTCAGTGGGGAGACACCCCTTGGTCATTCATTTCCTGCGTGGCACCCTAAGAATGAGACCCCCCACTCAGGCTAGAGTTCCGTCATGGGATCTAGCTATAGTTTTAGAAGTCATTTCACAGGCACCCTTTGAGCCTATTGAGTCCAGCTCTGACAAAAATTAAGTCTCTCAAGTTGGCTTTTTTACTAGCCATTACCTCTCTGGGGAGAGTAGGTGATCTTCAAGCCCTTTTGGCATCTCCCCCATGTTTGGAGTTTGCCCCAGGGAACATCAAATCTATCCTGCACCCTAGACCGGGATACATTCCTAAGGTACATGGTTCTGTTGCCAGGACCTTAGTTCTTCAGGCCTTTTACCCTCCGCCTCACAAGTTGCCGGATTACCAAAGGTTACATTTATTATGCCTGGTCAGGGCATTGCAGGAGTACATAGGAAGGTCTTCTCTGTGGAGAAAGTCTGACCAATTGTTGGTCTGTTTTGGACCTCGAAGTTGAGGTCAATCAGCCTCTAAGCAGACCATCAGTAGTTGGGTCGTAGAGGCAATTTCTTTGGCTTATGAGGTGCGCGGAAGGCCTTCACCTCTAAGAGTCAGGGCACATTCTACTAGGAGTATGGCCTCTTCGCAGGCCCTTTTGTTGGGGGCATCTATGCAAGATGTCTGCGATGCAGCAGGTTGGGCTTCCCCGCATACATTTATGAGGTTCTACAAACTAGACCTTTCCTCCTTATCTGGTTCCCAGGTCCTTATGTCCTAAGATGTGCAACACCTTCACAACAGGACAAGTCACGACTCGCCATGGCGTAGTGGGCATTTCGTTCCCCATAGAGTCAAATCCTTGACGCAGTGTAGAGTTCCCTCGAAAGGGAACGTCTCGGGTTACGACTGTAACCACGGTTCCCTGAGATAGGGAACGAGTTTTCTGACGGCCCTGATCAAATAAAGTGAGAACTGTTGCAAACATGACTTAACACTCATTTTTTGTTCCTGGGATGGCCTTTCTGTCAGAATATAGCTTTAGCTTTCATTGCAAAAATCATGTTCCTGACAGTTTTTTGTTTTCTGACAGGGCCCTGATCAATTAAACTGATAACTGATGCAAATATGACTTAACACTCATTTTCTGTTCCTTGGAAGACTTTTCTGTCAGAATACAGCTTTCATTGCAAAAATCATGTTCCTGACAGTTTTTCTTTTCCGTCAAGGCCATGATGAAATAATTGAGAAATCTATCTTGAACACTTGTTTCATGTTCCTAGGATGGCTTGTGTGTCAGAAGAAAGCTTTCATTGCAAAACTCATGTTCCTGTCAATTTTGTGTTTTCTGACAGGTCCTTGATCAAATAAACTGAGAAATGTTGCAAACATGACAATACACCCTTAAATGTAGATCATAGTTGGATTACATTTTAATGAAAAAATAAACATAAGGATTCATAAAGATGAACACAGTTTTATAGAATTTATTAGTTGGCCTAAAATATATAAGATTGTCAAGTGAATATGCATAACACACAGAACTAGCAAAATTAATAGTATAATTTCAAAGTAAATCAGTAATCAGCAAATAAATTCAAATTTTAAACACAAAAGTCTAGATTGTATAGTTTAATGTTGTTTTATAACAAACACATGAAATCAATTATTTTCTATAGCACTTATTTTTAACTGGCTAAAAACTTTTAGCATTTTTAATCTTTGGCCTTTTCAAAAATCCTTTGGATGATGTGAAAGCAAATTGTATATAAAAAAGTCAACATTCCAGTTGGTATGTTAAATATCTGATTCTTCCAGTTCAGCCGTCGTTCTTGTCTTGCATTTTCAATGGCGCAAAGTGGAGCGAGCATTTTCATTCCATTCCTATGGAAGTTGAGCTTTTCGAAAGCATAAAGTGTGGAAACACACCATAAAACCTGCGAGCAGAATGACACAACACGACAAAATAGACACACAGACATCAGTTTACTGTCAGGGATGGGTGGTGTTGCCTCGCATTGAGTGTGGACAGCATCACTGATTATAATGGGCTTTATTGAATTTTGTTGCATCGCATCGCATCGCTGGTGTCTGGTGTAGTCACCAGCACTAGTGAGGAAATGCTCTGAAATGTTAATTTTATGTTATTTGTATGTTGTTTTAAGTATTTTATACATTAATTCATTTAAGAGAAATTAAATGAATTAATGTATAAAACACTTAAAACAACATACAATAACATAAAATGATAATTTCAGAGCATTTCCTCACTTTGTCAGATGACAACATCTGGCAAGCACTTGATTTGAAACCCAAATAAAAAATAACCAATTTAATAATATGCGTACATAATCAGCCTACTTTTGTTATACATTATATAATTTCAAATATATTAATTAATCCTTATTTTAACTCACACACAGAAGCCATAACAATGTCACAGGCAATAAAAATATCTGTAAGAACACTTACTATAAACTGTCATTATGCTTATGCTTTACAGGCTCTGGCTTCTATATCTGTTGACTCAATTGCCCAGTAAACACAACTGGTGCTAGTTGTTTTTACATAATTTATACATAATTAACTGTTCTAATAATGTCCCTTAGTAGTAATGTAGTTACAGTTGTGGGGTGGACTCTACTATTCTCTTACAACTAGAATTGTTTTTAAAAACTGCTATTGTCCTTGGTGTGAATGGGTCTTGACGTCAAATACTATGTCAGATATAATGTCAACACACCTTCCCCCAATCATGAGCTAAAATCAGTAACTAGTGGAGATTTGAAGCATGTCACAATATCCACACTTGCGGTCCAGGCCCCTTTATTGCGCATAAGAAAAGAAGTGCAAAGTAAGAAATGTACTCTAGATTCAGACTATAATTAATACGCTTCAGAGCAATATGTATTCATCATGTTCAGGTACTTGCCCTGTCTCCAGTTATGAAATAACGAGATGACCAGAAAACCGAGATGACCTTTCCAGTGTAAGTTAAATTAATGAGATATTAGATTGATAGATTTGACAATCAAATGTAAAATGTATAACATTTTATTGGTGCTGAGATAAGTATATCTAATATGTAAAACATTTTCCTCATGAATATTAAAACAAAGCTTACTAAGTCAAGGGAATGATAAAGGCTACAAAATATTAATTCAAGAGAGTGAATATTAACATAAATTACTGATAAATTTTTTTGCCTTATCTTGATATGCTGTATATTGCCCAATTTGTCCAATAAATACTTTAATCATTTAGTGTTTTGTACAATAGATCTCATATTTTGATGATTACTTTAATCAAATCCGAGGAGGCATTTAAAGTAAGTATTGTACAAATATGCTGCTGGACATCATGTTTGGCTGTTCCTGTACATGCAGATTTCAGGTCCACTTAATAACTTTGTCTAAATACAGAAAACACATCATGCAAGGAGCTAAGCAAGGAAGTGCAAAGACTGCAAATGTGGGTATTGGAACAGGCCATTTTTTGTTCCAAACTAAAGTTTGTATGTGTTTTTTGGCCACAGTGTCATTTAGATTTTTACATTTTGGAGCATTTGCCTGTTTTTAAAACTATTTTTGGTGTTTGTCACAGCCACACTGAATGCTGATATTTTGCCCACACAGCCAACAGCAGAAGTGTTCCTTATGCCAGACACGCCCACCAGCCTCCTGATAAAACATCTCTGAGAAAATCAGCTACAAATAAAAGGAAGAGTGAGAAAATCAATTAGTTCAGTTAACATGCCTCGAGCTCTCTTACAGGATGAGCCATGTTTGAAATTGTTGTAAATTGCTAATAAACACACCAGTGACATTACAGTCTGTATTAATGTGATTTACAATAGTTCACCTCATCACAGCCCAGGCAGCGAGGTCTGATCCTCTGGCAGTAATGGCGTCCACACAGCAGTGTTCCCTCCTTCCAGAAGTAGATCAGGTCTACCAGAGCTTCACCACACTCACAACACACAAAGCAGGTGGGATGCCATAGTCTTTCATAGCTCGCTCTGTCTGCGTACACCACTAGACTGTCCGCAGCTACCAACATCCCACAACCACTACAGCTCTAAGAAACAAAGTAAACATTTGAATAAATGAAATGGTGAGGACCTCTATGTTGTGTCAACAGATGGGGTACCTATACGAAACGCCACAGCGCTGAGCTGCGTCATGACTTCCAGCAGAGCAACACTGACTGGCCTAATCAAGTCAATAGTGAGTGCTTCCGTGAATCGTAACCTACCAGTGTGTTTGGTAAGGCTTCAGCTTGTGCCAAAGTGAGAGGCTCTTATCATCGACCATCACAGGCAGTGGCCTTCTTTCTCTAGTAGCAAAATAGCCACCCGGCAACGTAAGGGGACACTGGGAACTCCCTCTGCTGAGGAAGCATGCTACGAAGGGAGGCAACCATGTGGAGATACCTGCTGCGCAGGGAGATGTCTGTCATCACCACAAGGCGCCTCGTAACCTGCCTGGGTGTGACCCCAGCTTGGAGAAAGGTCAGGCCTGACCATGGGGTTAGGGTGCGATGGTACTGCAGCATGATGGTAATATGTCTCGTACTGGTGTGCCACGCTCTCCAGGGAACGCAACTCTGAAGTCAGTGCTGCATCAACCTGAGTAGGATAACTCCTGCAGAGGATGCCATGTGCCCCAGGATCCTCTGAAAGAGTTTCAGTGGGACAGCAGGCTTTCGTCTGAAGTACTTACAAATCAACACCGACTGGGCGCGCCCGTTCCATGTCGAGATGAGAGATGCTCTGCGCAGGGGAGAGCTTGCTCATGTCCTGTCGACCCGGACTGCAGAAGCACAAGATCCCTGTGCATGCACAACAGATTCCTTGAGTGAGCTAGAATGAGCCAGTCATCGAGGTAGTTGAGGGGAGCTAGGGCAGCCTCTGCAACCTTGGTGAAGAAGCGAGGATATAGGGCCAGACCAAAGGGCACTGGCATGCCAGGGCCTTGAACTACAGAAACGGCCGGTGTCAAGCTTGTGAGATGAGCACATCAAGGATGCACTTTCTTGCTGTCACTCATCTGCGCAAGCGTGAGCAACAGATGCCTCTCTACTTGGACCTCTAAAAAAAAACAAATTAGAGGTACACTATATTGCCAAAGGTATTCGCTCACCAATCCAAATAATTGAATTCAGGTGTTCCAATCACTTCCATGGCTACAGGTGTATAAAATGAAGCACCTAGGCATGCAGACTTGCTTTTCTACAAACATTTGTGGAAGAATGAGCCGCTCTCAGGAGCTCAGTGAATTCCAGCCTGGTACTGTGATAGGATGCCACCTGTGCAAGAGTCCAGTCGTGAAATTTCCTTGCTACTAAATATTCCACTGTCAACTGTCAGTGGTATTATAACAAAGTGGAAGCTGTAAGGATTTTAGGGGTTTATTAAAGTGATGATGAGCTTTTTTTACCAAATAAGATGTAATCTATGTGTAGCAATTTGGAAACGTTAAATGTGAGCTTACTCACTCTTTTAATGTTTCTGTAAAATCTCCACCAGGCCCAATATAGACCAAAATAATTGAAATGAGTATTTAAACATCAGTTTCAGTCAAGGAATTAGTTTAGCTCAAAGGAAAATATATATAATAATTGTCATTAAGTATACATAGTTTACAGTCTCTGATTAGCAGAAATGATGATAATATTGGCTTGTATGTATTCGTCCAGAATATGCATCCGTGATATTATATTCTTTAAGATTATCTCATGGTCATACTACTTCTACTTCACAGAAACCTTAATTTAGAGCTTAGGTAGCATAGATCAAAAACACAGTTTAAGTGATCTTAGTTTTGGAAGCAAGCAAAGAAACCATCATAAGTGAATACATGGGAATTTATTGAACTAACTCTAAGTGAATAAACAATTAGGCCTAGACATAACATATACGCACAAAACACATAATACACAAACAACACGAAAAATGAGACCGTGAGAGTGAGAAAGAGTGAGAATGTCCGTTACAACAGCTTAGGTTTCTAAACACCAGTAAAACCATCACATTTCAAAGATTTAAAACGGGCTTGACTTAAATGCGTCTAAGATTAAATATATACAGAAATCGGAGCCACCCGTGTGGAGAACTCAATTAATAAAGTCCTCCAGCGGGTACTCATCCATGTCGGGTAGCATGAGGAGGACGAGGAGATCATCGTCCAAACCGATCAAAAAGATGCGGTTGAGTGTAGCATCGTTCCAACTCACCCGCACACAAACCTCGACAAACTCCTCCACATACCTCTCCAGAGGTCGGCCGTCCTGGTGGAGATCCATTAGGAAGTCCTCTGGAGAGGTGATGATGTTAACTTCCATTTTTGTAGGTCTAGTCTTCTGTAACGGACTGTGTAGGAGGTATGTGGAGAAGTTTGTCGAGGTTTGTGTGCGATTTCTGTGTCGGGGAGGCTGATGGGGACTGGAGCGATGGTCGTCCAACACCGGTCGTTAGCGGGGGTGTCGTTCTGACTCACCCAAGCACCACACCCCACTCCTCCACAAAACCGCGGTGTAAGAAACGGGCCACGCCACGACGCTCACCCGAACTTGCACCGCACCGGAGGGATATGGAAGGCCATGAGGGCCAACAGTTCGCTCAAGAGGACGTCAATATGGAAGGCTGAAAGAGTCACCATTTCCAATCAACTTCTCCAGACCTCATCGACCTCTCCATCTCCAAGTTTCCGCCGCCAGAGCCCGCTTCCAAGTCTCCCAAGCCTCCAGAGCGGGCCTCCGAGCCTCCTGAGCGTCCAGAGTGGGCCTCCGAGCCTCCAGAGCGGGCCTCCCGAGCCTCCAGAGCGGGCCTCCCGAGTCTCCAGAGCGGGCCTCCCGAGCCTCCAGAGCGGGCCTCCCGAGCCTCCAGAGCGGGCCTCCCGAGCCTCCAGAGCGGGCCTCCGAGCCTCCAGAGCGGGCCTCCGAGCCTCCAGAGCGGGCCTCCGCGCCTCCCAAGCCTCCAGAGCGGGATTCCGAGACTCCCAAGCCTCCAGAGCGGGCCTTCACGCCTCCCAAGCCTCCAGAGCTGGCCTTTGCGCTGCCTCCTCCGGATCACGAGCCTTCCGGGCCTCCGGACCCTGAGCCGCCGCCAGAGCCCGCTTCCAAGTCTCCCAAGCCTCCAGAGCGGGCCTCCAAACCTACCGGGCCTCCGAGCCTCCTGAGCGTCCAGAGTTGGCCTCCCGAGCCTCCAGAGCGGGCCTCCGAGCCTCCAGAGCGGGATTCCGAGCCTCCCAAGCCTCCAGAGCGGGCCTCTGCGCCTCCCAAGCATCCAGAGCGGGCCTTCGCGCCTCCCAAGCCTCCAGAGCGGGCCTTCGCGCCTCCCAAGCCTCCAGAGCGGGCCTTCGCGCCTCCCAAGCCTCCAGAGCTGGCCTTTGCGCCGCCTCCTCTGGATCACGAGCCTCCCAAGCCTCCGGATCCCGAGCCGCCTCCGCCAGCCTACGAGCCTCCCAAGCCTCCGGACCCGGACTTGCCTCAAATAATTTTTGGGGGGGCAGAAGGACGTGGCCGGCCCTGTAACTGAGCTCCCGGACCCTCATACAGCAGGGATATTTGTGTAGTGGGTTGGGTCTGGTCTCTGGATATTTGGGTGATGTCATCGTCCTATGTAGGTTCCGCCTAAGGGGGATAAATGGTGGACTGTGTTGTGTTGTGTTGTAAAAGGCGCGCACATGACCTTGTATATGTGAGTATTTCTCTACACAGAGATTTTCTTTTCTTTTTGTTTGATTTTTCATTTTGTTAAGGATGCTCGGAGGCAAATTTTGTTGTGCAGCTATGCTGTTGTGATAGCTGGCCATTAGTTAACTCTGTGTGTTGCTCACTGGTTGTTTGTCTATTTGCGTTCTGCAAAGACTACAATGGTCCTGTGACAAACTTCACACTTCAGCCGTGGCTCTGGGATAACTTCTCAGTTATTTTTCTTGATAGCTGAGGTGTACAAGACACGGGTAGGTTATTGGAATTTGGCAGTTTGCAGAGTGCTGTGTGAGTAAATGTATACAATTATTCCTATTTATAGCAATGACTTCTGTTCTGCAGTTGCTGTTTGACGATGTGATAGTCCCGGTTATCAATTTGTTCTCCTCTATATACAAGGTTTCTCACATCTTGGTAAGTCACTCACGACAACTGTCCAGTCTGTATAACTTTCAATGGAAATGTATGTAATTGTAATTTTATTTGTAGTGATGAGTTTGTGCTATAGCTGCTGCTTGGTGATATATCCTCAGTGCTAAAGAATTGTAAAGGTAGAGATTGTTTGTATTTTTAATTATGAAAAGATATACTATTAGTGTTTTATATGTGCTAGGTTGTAATGGTGTATAATTGTGTTTTAAGTCATTTCGAAGTTGTTTTGTTTAACCACTGTTTTTCCAGCACTTGAGTTTTGTTAGCTTATATTTCTCTTTTGTTTGCTGTATTAGTTTGTGTGTTTTGTTTCCTTTGTTTTGCCACTAGAGGGTGGTGTGCTCCAGTGAAACACAACTAATGAATGTATTAGTAATGTGAGATTTATACAGTGTGTGCGCGGTGATTCGATTTTTGGGTAGTTCTAAGGGTAATTGTCTGCAATATTTGTCCATCTGGCCCTGTTTGTGTCTACATCCTATTAGTTATATTTTGTTTATTGTTTGTTTACTTTGTGTATTTAGTGTTATCTTGTATTTGGTTTAATAAACTAATGTAAATTGTGTACCACCACTAAGCCTCATTCAGCTGATCACCTCGAGCGGGCTCATTGCCTTCATTAGTGGTTTGACGGTCTTAGGCCACGTAACATTTACATACATTTACAGAAAAGGACAGTTTAGTGACGACATTAGAGAAAGTCTTTGTGAGTGAGTTAGACCATTTCTCCATTCTTCTGGGACCACCTGGAGACTGTCACAGAGGCAGAGATTCACTCTCCCCCTGTTACTCTCTTTAAGGTACCAGAGAAAGGGTCGTAAACTGTACTTTTGGGGTTAGAGCTGCTGATTACAACTACAACTTAGACATTTAGTCCTTTGAAGCCATGTTATCAAGATTTCTGGTGGGAGAGTCATAAACACCCACTCCTTTTCTCTAACGTCTCTCTTATATGATCCAGACACAAGATCCAATAATTTGGCAATGCCAGACTCTACAAAGTGATTGGGAATGTATCCGGGGGGCGTGGTCAAGACGTAAGACCGGAGAGCGCGTGACACGGGCGCACCACGCCCAAGCCACGCGCTTCCACAAATAACATAAACACGGGACATGGTAATGTCATGGCCCCGCCCACAAGGATCTAGGAATTTACTAGACGTGAAAGGCAGAACCATGACACACGTAAAATGACAGAGCGAGGTCAGCGGATGCTGAGGCGCATAGTGTGTAGAGGTCGCCAAGTCAATCGCTACAGACCTCCAAAGTTCATGTGGCCTTCAGATTAGCTCAAGAACAGTGCGTAGAGAGCTTCATGGAATGGGTTTCCATGGCCGAGCAGCTGCATCCAAGCCATACATCACCAAGTGCAATGCACAGCGTTGGATGCAGTGGTGTAAAGCACGCCATCACTGGTCTCTAGAGCTGTGGAGACTCGTTCTCTGGATAGATGAGTCTGGGTTTGGCGGTTGCCAGGAGAACAGTACTTGTCTGACTGCATTGTGCCAACTGTGAAGTTTGGTGGAGGGGGGATTATGGTGTAGTGTTGGTTTTTTAGGAGCTGAGCTTGGCCTCTTAGTTCCAGTGAAAGGAACTCTGAATGCTTCAGCATACCAAAAGATTTTGGACAATTTCATGCTCCCAACTTTGGGGGTGGCCCCTTCCTGTTCCAACATGACTGCGCACCAGTGCACAAAGCAAGGTCCATAAAGACATGGATGAGCGAGTTTGGTGTGGAAGAACTTGACTGGCCTGCACAGAGTCCTGACCTCAACCCGATAGAACAAGATGAATTAGAGTGAAGACTGCGAGCCAGGCCTTCTCGTCCAACATCAGTGTCTGACCTCACAAATGCGTTTCTGGAAGAATGGTCAAAAATTCCCATAAACACACTCCTAAACTTTGTGGAAAGCCTTCACAGAAGAGTTGAAGCTGTTACAGCTGCAAAGAATGAGCGAATACTTTTGGCAATATAGTGTATTTCGAATAGCATGGAAGGACAGTATTATAACATACAGAAAAGCTCTAAAAACATCTAGATCCACCTACTTTTCATCACTAATAGAAGAAAAACCAGCACAGCCCTAGGTTTTTATTTAACAGTAGCTAAATTAACAAAAAATAAATAGTCAGTGATATTGGCATAGCAGTGATGAATTTATAAACTATTTCACAAATATAATTGAGGATATCAGAGAAAAATATAGTGCAACCAGAGGCTACACTAGCTGACCAGACAACAAACTACAACTCCCCTAAGGAGAAACTGCAATTATTTTCTACCATAGATCA
This sequence comes from Oreonectes daqikongensis, assembly GCA_026939265.1. Taxonomy (NCBI): domain Eukaryota; kingdom Metazoa; phylum Chordata; class Actinopteri; order Cypriniformes; family Nemacheilidae; genus Oreonectes; species Oreonectes daqikongensis. Next base: position 533,068 of record JAOTQM010000537.1, on the reverse strand, counting down.
CGATGAACTGTTTAAAATCATTAGATCATTTAAATCAACAACATGCATGCTAGACACCATAACTACAAATCTATTGAAAGAGATGCTCCCAGAAATTATAGATCCTCTTCTTAGCATTATTAACTCTTCTCTGACACAAGGATATGTCCCTAAAGTATAAAAGATGGCTGTTGTTAGGCCCTTTTTCAAAAAACCCAACTCAACCCTAGGGTTAGTTAACTACAGACCTATATCGAAACTACCTTTAATTTCTAAGGTACTTGAAAAGGTAGTATTAACTGAATTATGCTCCTTCCTCCACATTAATAAAGAATTCCAATCAGGATTTAGAGCACATCACATCACAGTACAGAGACTGCTCTGATCAGAGTTACAAATGATCTGCTTTTGGCGTCTGACCGTGGCTGTATCTCGTTACTTGTGCTGCTAGATCTTAGTCCTGCATTCAACACCATTGACCACTGTACACTCTTACATAAACTTGAAAATTACATCAGCATAAATGGAATTGCTTTGAAATGATTTAAATCTTACTTATCCGACCGTTTTCAATTTGTAGCAATAAAAAATGGGGTGTCATGCAAATCTAGTCCAAGTCCAGTACGGTGTACCACAGGGCTCAGTTTAAGGGCCTCTGCTCTTTGCACTATACATGCTACCTCTAGGAGGTATAATTAAGAGACACGGAGTTAGCTTTCACTGCTATGCTGATGATACTCAACTCTATATTTCCTCAAAGCCTAATTAAACACATCCGGAACGGGCTCTGGATCGGGATCTAGGAGAATGGGCTCTGGTGAGACTGACTTGGGATCGGGCAATGGGGAGACAAACTGCGGCGGGGGGGGACATTCAGGCGTCTCGGAGGCCGGGGCTGGCTCGGAAGTCTGGAGAGAGCGAAATCTAGGGGAGTTGACTTGGGTATAGAATCCAATGGAACAGAATCTGATACGGGATCCAATGAAACATGCTGCGGAGCAGAATCCAAAGGAACAGGCTCAGGTACGGAATCCATGGGAACATGCACTGGGGCGAAATCCAATGGAACGGGCTCAGAGACGGAGTCCATGGGAACATGCACTGGGATGAAATCCAATGGAGCAGACTCAGAAGGCTGGGCTGGCTCGGCAGACTCAGAAGGCTGGGCTGGCTTGGCAGACTCGAAGGCTTGGGCTGGCTCCGCAGGCTCGGAGGCCCGGGCTGGCTCGGAGGCTTGGGCTGGCTCCGCAGGCTCGGAGGCCCGGGCTGGCTCCGCAGGCTCGGAGGCCCGGGCTGGCTCGGAGGCTTGGGCTGGCTCCGCAGGCTCGGAGGTCCGTGCAGGCTCGGCATCACAGGGACTCCACTTCCAGCCATGGAGGACATCCAGAGGAAACGCTGTCTGCGTCAAGCTCGCAGCATTCTTAAGGACTCCTTTCTCTCCTGCCCTCCGGCAGGCGTTTCAGGTGCCTCCGGACCAGGACCAGCAGACTGAAGAAGAGCTTTTTTCCCAGAGCTGTATCTTTATTGAACTCTGCCCCTCGCTGATCCCACTGCCCCTCATTTACTGCTACACTCCCCCTTCACTGCACACCTGGCATCACTTTGTTGTTTGCACTACTGGACTGTCTATACATAACATTTATGTTCATTTGCACTACCAGACTGCTCATTTGCACTGCCAACTGTTCATTTACCAACTGACTGTTTACATATGCATCTTGCACTCCAACACTTTAACTGAAATGTGCAATAACTTCTTCCATTGCACTGTTACGTAGATAGCTTCTGTCCATAATTTACTTGTACTACTCTATATCCATTGCACTGCTGCTCACCATAGCCTAACTTATCATTGTATACATCCACCTGTACATTTCTGTTTATAGTAATAGCCATCACATGCTAGCCCCCACCCAGCACAAAAAAAAATAAGCTCAATAATTTCTGCTACGTTTGTGCTGTAAAAAGTTTCGTTTGTGCTGCTTCAGTTTTTTAAATATTAAGCGACGAGTATACCAGTCATTCTGAATACACACATACTCCACATAGTCCAAATTCACCATAAAATAATATTGTTTGTTTGTGCTTCGTTTGTGCTGCATTGTGCTGGTAAAAGTTTCATTTGTGCTGCTTCAGTGTTTAAAATATTAGAAATTGATTTATAGGCAATGACGTCACCAGCACAAAAAATATATTGCCAACTCGTCGCTTAATATTTAAAAAACTGAAGCAGCACAAACAAAACTTTTTACAGCACAAACCAGCACAAACATAGCAGAAATTATGGTTTTGTGCTGGGTGGAGGCCAACTTCACGCAGGTATAGCCATCTGTATATTTTGTTCATAGTACATATCCATCTGTAAATCTCTGTTTTTAGTAATAGCCATCTGTATATTATGGTCATAGTACATACCCATCTGTAAATTTCTGTTTATAGTAATAGACATCTGTATATTATAGTCATAGTACATATCCATCTGTAAATTACTTTTATAATATTGATATATTTATGTAACTTATAAACTTGCTATTGCACTTCTGGTTAGACCTAAACTGCATTTCGTTGCCTTATACTTGTACATGTGTAATGACAATAAAGTTGAATCTAATCTAATCTAATCTAATCTAATCTAATCTAATCTAATCTAATCTAATCTAATCTAATGTTCCTTCCTTGTATGATTATTAAAAGATATTTGTGATTGAAGTACCTCGTCTGTTCTGTGACTACAGCATCCCCTGACAGATGTCTTCGCAAATATAAATTCTGTCAGCATTTCCACAATAGACATATGTTGACAATAAAACAAAAAAAAAGACTGTTTACTGTAAATACAAATATGTTACAGTGACCAGGTTTCCATTACAGATCTGCACAAAACTTAAGCGATATTTTCTAAATGTCAATAAAAAAATATTGCGGAATGACAGCGTTTCCATAAGACGATGTTATGCGACTCAAGTTTATTTTTTACTTTTTGCATTAAGTCATTCTGACCATACTTCTTCTGTTTAGGTTTTATGGCAGGTTGCAAACAAACAGGATGTGCATATTGCCACCTACTGTAATGAAAGAGTGAAAAGAAATGTCTATTTTCATATTGCCTAAACATAAACTGACTCACTCGTTTTTCTGCATTTGGGCTATCATATAAGATATTACTTAATGTGAATTCCTTACATTTTGTCTTTCCAAATGTTCTGGCCAAACATACCACGACTGGTCATGTGACTTTTTTGTAGGCCAAGTGACTTGAACAAAAAGCGTTTCCATTGCAGTTTTGCGAGATATGCCTTTATCGTACTGCCCGAAAAAACACCTCATGCGAGCGTGAAAATGTTTTTGCGACACATGGGAGTTTTGCGAAACTGACATGTTTCCATTGGGCGTATTTTCAATGAGCTATTTCAATTTGCACTTTTTGAAGGGTAATGGAAATGCAAATAGAGTCATAAAGTAGAGCATAAATAAAATGTATAAATAACAGTAATTTTCACATGAGTGCCATTGTTAAAAAGCATCTAAATATTTTGATTAGTACGGCTCACATGATGATAAAAACACTTTCTAATTTGGTGCCACTGGCCAATTTTCTGACAAAACAGCTAGCTTTTGAAGCAAAAATTAAATGTTTTAAACCAGTTACTACATTTTGCAGACATGTAATAGAGTTCTGATTTCCATCAAAAAGTTGTGACAATTGAGCTTACAGTTTATAGAATGTTAAAGTCTCATTCGAGAAATGAGCCAAAGCGATTGAGGAAAAACTGTAATAATATGCAGTTTTTTATTAGTACCAAAGATAAAAAAAAATAATAACAAAAAATTACAATATACAAAATTTGCAATAATAACATAACAAATGTTTTATGTACTTTGTAAGTTTTCAGTTCTAATCTTCTGTCTTCGGTACGTATACTAAGTGTATTATCATGATAATAATAATAATACATGCATGTGTATGTTATTAACCATGATTACTGATAGCATGTTGTAAAGAGTACACTTCAGTGTTGCTAATGCCTTGTGCTTGAGATCTTTGTCATGATGAAAGGAGAATTTTCTTTAAGCTTCAATCACCATGAAATTAAAAATGACAATTTGTATTGTTTCATGGAAAATTGCAGCATTAGATTATAAATGATTGATCTGTGCAGAACATTATTTTTGTAGAATCCCTGTGCCCTCATAATCTTTAATCAAAACCTTTACAGTTTTTTTCAATTGCTTACACACTAAAACTAAAACTTATCCACAATTAACAAAACCTTACACTCAAGGGGCAAAACACCGGCCTAGATTTGCACAACTGTAAGCACATTGTCAGCTTCACACTTTTTGCAAAACATTACGCGCAGTGATTTGCAAAACACACTTGTATGCATTAGACACAGAAATTTATCATGATGTCATTTCCTTGCAATTTCAAAGCAAAGGCTTTCAAATGAACACACCTATGAACCAATTAGTTAAACACAGCCACCAGCTGTGCACACACACTAGTGCTTAATTGTAGACGCACCAATCAGGTTTAAGCACTATAAGAAGGCAACAGGTAAGTTCACCTGTCTTCAACAAAAATGGACGGTATCAGAGGAAGAGGGAGAGTGCGGATGAGAGGGGGAGGCTGGACTGAGAGTACAGCTTAACCTAAGCAGGTACACAGTGGCATCAATAGTTCAGACATTTTGTCAAGAGCACAGGTGAGAAACGTATCTTCTGTCAACAGAAAATCCATAGCTTACTCCATAGCTTCAACAGTTTTGGAATCTATTCGTGGTATCATTTTACAGTAAGCTACATGTATTTTGTTTGGCCAACATAGGATTGAACATCAAGAACACAAAGGAGGAAGGGACACCATATTCAAACAGGAGCAAGAGAGAGAGATCATAAACCTTGTTTTGGCCAATAATCAGACTTCGAGAAATTCAAGACCATATTGTCAATGATCACCTAATTTTCAATAATGTCCAACAAGTCTTTCTGTCAACAATAGCCCGTATCCTTAAACATCAAGTTCTGGTGAAACAACTGTATGAAGTGCCATTTGATAGAAATTCAGACAGGGTTAAAGTCCTGCGGCGTGTATTAGTATTACAGTTTTTCTCAATTGTTTACACACAAATATTGGTACTTGAGACACAATGACCACAACATGTAACTCATGCACCAACCACCTGAACCAATTCTGCTAAACTACAAGCACAATTCCTGCTTTACACTCACATTGCAGTTCTAAAACACAGTGCTCAATGAGTACAGTAGTACAGAATTGCCTGTGGATTGTTCTGTAGGACTGTAAAAATAAAGTATGTTTCAAGTATTTGGGAAATGTATTCCTACTTTGTATTCCTACACAGTATTTACAGTATTTTACTATTTGTTTGGCAGAACTGAAAGATTACCTACACAAGGTGGTCGGGAACATGTTCTGTCTCCTGAACAGGAAACTGCAGTCATGAACATGGTCTTAGAAAATAACGCCATAACATTACGGCAAATACAAAGAAAAATAATAGAAAACAATGAGATATTTCCAAATATTGATAGGGTAAATATTATCAACACTGGACCGTGTCTTGCGCAGAAATAATCTGAGGATGAAGCAGGTCTACAGGGTGCCATTTGAACGCAATTCACAAAGAGTCAAAGAATTGCGATTTAACTATGTGCAAGTGAGTCCTATACAATCCCACAATTGATGCATACTCTCAACACTGTGTAAATTATACATATTTCAGTATTGTAATCATAATGATTGTGCTTCACAATAGTGACCACTCCATGTCTATTTCTGATATTGTCATGTATGTTTCAGAAAGTCCTTGAGCTAGAGGTGGCTGCAGTGGAGCACCAGTTCATCTTCATTGATGAGGTTGGATTCAACCTCACAAAAAGACGAAAGAGGGGATGGAATATCATCGGCCAGCGTGCCATTGTTGAAGTCCCTGGCCAGCGTGGAGGGAACATCAGAATGTGTGCAGCGATTACCCACCACGGCGTCATCCATCACCATGCTACCCTTGGCCCCTACAACACTGCCCATCTGATCACATTCCTGGACACTCTACACAACACACTCATTCCCCCAGATCAGATAGACGGCCCAGAGCACCTCTGGTTCGTAACTGGTTCACTGCCCACCCACGCTTTTTAGTTGTTTATCTCCCTCCATATTCCCCATTCCTCAATCCTATTGAGGAATTTTTTTCTGCCTGGAGATGGAAAGTGTATGACCGAAATCCACAAACGCGTATACCCCTTCTCCAAGCTATGGAAGACGCATGTGGAGATATAGCAGTTGATGCTTTTCATGGCTGGACTCGCCATGCTAGGCGATATTTCCCCCGCTGCTTGGCCAGGGAAAACATTGCTTGTGATGTGGATGAGGTGCTGTGGCCAGACCGAAACCGAAGAGAGAATGCAGCATAGTTTATTTTACTGTAACTGTATACAGTAAAATCTTCTGTTGTTTTGTATGTAGACCACTGTATGTGCAACTTTGCGTTGGTTGGGATGTACACTGTACATTGTTGTTGTTGTTGTTGGAAAAATAAAATATATTTGTTACCGTGTATTTGTGTGTTCTGACTATAAAAAGTATTTTATATATATATATATATATATACACAACAAATATTTTACAACACACTTATGTATGTACTGTCTGTAGTAAGTGTAACACTGAACCAAATAAAGACCAAAGACATTATGATGAATGGAGAGTGTTTTCCATTCATCATAGTGTTTTACATAGAGCACATCAGTGTTCAACAGGTTCTTATAAATGTCTCTTCATATGATGGTTTGTGTGTGTCATTTGAAAACAAAATACCATTTTGAGAAGAAAGAACATTGCTTTGAATGTAAAGTTTCATTTTGCAGGAGAATCGAGGGGTTTTGCCCATTGTGTGTGTGTTTTTTGATTTGTGTGTAGAGTTCTGAGAGTATGAGGCATGCTTTCAGAAAATGTGTGTAAACAATTGAGAAAAACTGTAAGTAGTATTGTGTACTGCACACATAACCTTTTTACTGTACATGTAATTTTACTGTATAGCAGACCTACAGTATATTGATTTACACAATGTGATATTTTGCTGTATTTCAGAGAGTTTTGCAAATGGATGCGGAAGAAGTCCTGCATGAGTTTATATACATTGATGAGGCTGGATTTAACCTGACAACAGTGAGAGGAAGGGGAAGAAACATAATTGGCCACAGGGCTATTGTCAATGTACCAGGGCAACGTGGGGGTAACATTACCCTTTGTGCTGCCATTACACAGAATGGGGTCCTTCACCGCCATGCCAACTTGGGTCCTTACAAAACTGACCTCATTCTTACATTTTTAGACAGATTACACAATATTATCACAGCAGCAAACCAAAGGGATCAGATGCAATACATTGTCGTCTGGGACAATGTAGCTTTCCATCGTTCTGCTCTGGTCCAAAACTGGTTTCATCGACAGCCACAATTTACAGTTCAATACCTTCCACCATACTCCCCTTTCCTAAACCCCATTGAGGAGTTCTTCTCAGCATGGCGGTGGAAGGTTTATGATCTCCGGCCCTATGTCCAGGTAGCCCTCATTTAAGCTATGGAGGAAGCATGTGATCAAATTGAAGCAGCATCCATACAAGGGTGGATTCATCACTCCAAAAGATTCTTCCCACGTTGCCTTACAAATGAAAATATAGCCTGTGATGTTGACGAGGCCCTGTGGCCAGATCCAACTAGGTGGCGAGATGTTTAGGTTTTTTTTTTATTCGGTACTGAACTGGATATGTAATTTATGTTACAGTATTACTGTAAGCTTACAGCACAATGGTACGTATAGAAATACTGTATGAAAACTGGAAAATGTTTTGTTATGAATGTTTTGTCTGACTTGAGTACATATGAAAAGAAATAAATATTTTCATTAGTCTGCACAATTGGTGTCATGTGGTGTTGGTGAATTTATTTTTACACTTTCTCCGTGTAAATGCTAAAAGTGTTTTAGGTTGAGCACAGGAGTGTTTAACTGATTCAAACAGAATCAGACCATATGATGGTTGTGTTTATGTTTTGACAACAAAAAAAAGTTTTTATAAGACATTGTATAGTTTTGACAAAAGTGTTCCATTTAGCAAATTATCTGAGGTGTTGTGCTACTTTGGTGTAGTGTTGTGCTAATTGTGTGAAGGGGTTTGAAAAACCGGGCCCTGTTTTCAAAATTGTGCTTAAGCAATTGAAAAAAACTGTAAATGAACTTTTGCCCTCTAGTGGCGACTGTCAGTGTGCTCCCAGAAAACAGAAGCCACACATGTTCTCATTCAATAGTACATTTTAGTCATATATTACATTAATGCATTTGGCAGACCCTTTTATCAAAAGCGACTTACAATGCATTACACTATACATTTGTTTCTGATTATGTGTAACGCTTCTGTCTGTTCCCCCTGTTCTTTTCCCGTTCACTTCACCGGACCTTCAAGACTTTGAAAACTACATATCCCATAATGCACCACACTTTCTACCACCATGATTGTTCATCACCTGAGTTATTTATTAACTGTCTTTGAATACTTACCCGGTTTTGGATGAATACCCATTTTGGAATTACCTACCTGCTTTTGAATATTTAACTGTTTTTGGATTCTACACCCTTTTTACCTGCAATTCCTGTGGTGTGCTCTTCCGTCTGCCCAGTACAGTGACAGTATGTGCAATCCCTGGGATCAAACCCATGACCTTGGTGTTGTTAGCACCATGCTCTAACCACTGAGCTACAGGAAAGCTAAAGGAAACTAAATGTCCCTGGTAACCTTGTAATGAATTTATTTTTCTTTTTGTGTTAATAATTGTTTGAGTTTCAGAAGTAGCCTACAAGCTGATACTTGCATTAAACTTGCATCCAAGTTTATACACCTCATCTTTGGCTGTCTCTCCTATATTCCTCTCACACGTGTATTTTATAGTGACAGTACACGCCTGGCCCAATGTTGCCTTCTTAAAATCCCTGTTTTATTAACGGGCCAATGGGAGGTTGTAACAAACATGATCCTGTTTTTTACCCAAAAATGTAATTGCAGCATTCACTTTTTACAGGTGGATGCCAATAGTAAAGTAATTGTGTTCTTTTAGAGCAGTAGCTTCCAAAGCACAGGGACATAATACTTATGAAAGCAAGATATCAGTTAATTTATATAATAATTTATAGTTAATAATTTACTTTGAGTTTCAGTGTTTTATAATTTAAATATCAATCAGAATGAAATTTTAGTGTACCATAGTAGAGAATTGATCTGGGCTCTGAATACTTTTGCAAGGCACTCTTTGTTATATACTTACATATTCACTCTTCTGGTTGTTCTCCACTGTTGCTCTATTTGCAGTGGTCGCTGAATCAGACTGTTTTCGGTTGTAAGTGGCTTTTTCATTCTTTTGCTTCACTTTTCCTCCTTCCCCAGGCAAAGCAATTTCCCCTACTCCTAGAGCTTCATCCTTATAGGATCTCACAAACTGAGCCATGGCCTTCAGCTCTGCCTCGGACAGACTGTGGCAGTATATGGGATCTTGATCGTAGAAGGGCAACTGTCTCATCAGTTGCCTGTGGCGATATAATGCACCTTCAGTGCCGGCCACAGGTCGCCTGTCTTCAGGGAGAAGCTCCATGTACTGCATTGCCTGAGGGAGACACAGCATTCATAAACAAACAAGTACTGCAGGTGTAACACAAATAAGGTAATAATAAACAAAATTACTGCATATAGCAAGCTCGGCACAGACTTTCGGAACTTGCCATTCTCTGCATTAAAAGCCAGCATGCATGTCAGGATAATGGAAAACGAGTGCAAAGGTGAAAGGGACTTTATACTGTTTAAATGTTTTATTGCATTCCTTCTTTACATGCGGTAAATAAAGTAACTTTATTGGTAGTTAAATGGTAATGGATGTGCTGTATTCCTGTTTGTAAAAAATATTTATTAATATTTATTTATCAATCCCGGGTTTCGAGCGATTTAAGGCATTTAAGACACATTTGCATGACGGAAATGAAATTTCAACTTTTTTCCGATAATTATTGATATTCACACACCATAGGCAGTTGTGGGGGCAGTTGTGGCCTAATGGTTAGAGAGTCGGACTCGTAACCAGAAGGTTGCCGGTTTGATTCCCAGTACCGGCAGGTAACAACTGACGTGCCCTTGAGCAAGGCACCTTTCCCCCGTTTGCTCCCCGGGCGCTGCAGTGATAGCTGCCCACTGCTCCCGGTGTATGTGTGTTCACGACTTGAAGTGTGTGTGTTCACTATTCACTGGATGGGTTAAATGCAGAGGTCACATTTCGGGTATGGGTCACCATACCTGACAAATAGGTCACTTTCACCATAGAATCAATCTGCGTTGGTTTGGTTTCGATCAGGCGATAAACCTATGACTAGTATGCAAAAGTAGGTTTTTAACGGTATCGCTGATAACTCACAAACGGTTTGATTGGCAGCAGTGCTTCAAGAGGCAAAGTTGTTCAGAATGAGGAGATCTATCATTTGATATCAATAGTTTGTGTGTGTGTCAAACCAAACATCACGTGATACACAATTTTGAATGCACCTGGAAAACGTTATTTCTCCCCCTAGTGGCCTATTGATTCCAAAATTATTACAGGCCTTCAGGACCATGATACAAACAAGCCCAGCGAGTTTCGTTCTGATTGGTCTCCGTTAACCTTGTCTAATGAGTGCTCAAATTTCATTAGCCGATGTCGGCCATGTTTCTTGAGATACACCAATGTCCTTTTAGACAATCATGGTACATGATATAAAGACATACCATACCAAATTTCAAGTCGATCGGGCCAACAGTTGCGCAGTCATAGCCATTTTCGAGCTTATTCCTATTATAGCCACGTTTTTTTACGCCGCATTTTTACTGTGACCTCGAAGTGAGCTTGAACACATATGTTCCGAACCCCGTTGAAGATATCTCAAACCGTTCAAGAGTTATAGCCATTTTTGTGAGACAGGCTCTTTAGACTTCAAATGTTTTGGTGCCCCCTAGCGAACGTGAATCGAAATTTCTACTTTTTTTCAATAATTATTTACATTCACACTCCAAAGACTTCATCTGCATTGGTTTGGTTCCGATTGGGTAAAAACCTAGGACTAGTTTGCAAAAGTAGGTTTCGCACATTATGCAAATTAGCGGAAAATATATCTAGGCGGAAATGAAATCAGAGATATACGTTTTTTAAGTTTGGAGCCAATGATTCCACTGATACCAAACACTTGGGTGTGTGACAAACTGTTTAAGAGTCATGAGCGATGGATCGATTTGGCTGGGTCGGCACATACATACATGTGTGCGATTCGACTATCAGCTGACTATAGGCAAAACGTGACAATTCTGATTCGACTATGTAAATCCTTAGTCGGGGACACTCCTACATTTTTCCTTAAAAAAGGAACATCATCCCGTTCTTGTGGGCACGCGAGTGATTATTTGAGCAGACTCTTTGCGCTACAATGGTGCCTCCTAATGGGCACAGGATGATGACACAGAAGGGCACTTCAAGAAGCAGTTGTTTGATCCCCTACACCCTTCTAAGCTCTCACTTCGAAGTGTAAACCCTTTAAAGGGCTTAGGGCATAGGGATGAGCCCTTTAGAATGAAACGCCCTTTATTATACCCAGGTGTTTACATCACCCTTGTCACATTACTATCCACCCTTGTGCCCTTTATATAAAAAACAGTGTTTCTCTTTGTTATTGCTAGTTATTGTTTGTTCTGTTGGGTAGGAGGTTGGTATTCATTGTTTGTTAGTTCTATCAGTATTTTATGTATTAATGTATGCAGTGCTTCATTCAGGGTGGAGTTATCAGGTTTTACTGACAGTGACTTTCATCACAAGCTCTTCTTAACACTTCATTGTTCAATTTAATATATATTAAAAAAATCTTTAAACATCTTTATAAGTTATGGTTAGATGTTCCTTTTTTAAAGGAAAATGTATAATTACGAGTATGGTGTAGATATCAGGGATGATAGTAAAATGATGATAGAACTCCATATTAGAGAGAAGTACACTGCCTGGACAAAAAAGTTGCCAATTGACTTTATATAAATGTAGGCTACAATCTGATCATTATTGCAGTGCTGCTGTGTTTCGAAAGGACAAAATATTGGTCTATCATCCTAATACCCAGGGCCGTATTAAGACCCCCATGGGCCCCGAGGCTATGAATTATCGCAGGCCCCATATAGAACATAGAACGCGTCTCTGCGCTTAAAAATGCGATTCATGTCTAACAGGTAGGAAATATACAGAAATTGAATTAAGTTCTTAAGCACTTTACTGTCTTTAATGCTAAATTCTAAATTAAATACAGAAGAATCCTCATTAAAGCTACAAAACACATAGATGTCTTATTTATTTTGTTCTTTGATTAACATAAGTGACAGAAGAAGTCACAGCAGCATGTTTAAGAATGCAGCTCCTTTAAGAGAAAAATCGCATGCGGGAACACGTTAACGTTGACAGCCCTAGTTTAAACACAAAAATAATATGCATCAAGTTACCAACCAAACTAACCTAAAATTTACAGGCATGACCCTTCATGGGCCCGGTCCACTACTCTGTCTTCATCAGCTTTTGTAAAATATCCTGATAACTTTGGAATCTTATTAAGTAACTCCTGTCTCCGCTGCTTTTTATCTAAAGTTTTTTTTTCTTTTTTGAGCCCCACTCCCGACATTTTAGCAGATTTTAGCAGTGTTTCAACTCTCCAGCATAACAATTCCCACGTTGAAGATAGTGAAATTAAAATTTGATGCTTAATCATTGGATCAAAACAATCTGACCTTACCAGTCAAATGGCTTTAATTTTTGAATTACCTGCACATAAACTTATGGGACGATTAATTACGGCGCTAATGTCTGCATCCATCCACCAATCACCTCCGCTTTTTTGCAGTTTGGGTTGCTCCTGCCAGCCACACACAATCTACAGCACCGCTGGCTGATATACAAATAAATATATTTTTTAAAATTCCGTATTTAAATGAATTCTCTTGAATTATTTTAAATACGGAATTTTAAATTAGGCAAGGCAAAGGCAAGGGGGCCTTTATTTGTGTAAAGGCCCCCTTGCCATGACGGGCCCTGGGGCTTAAGCCCCGGTAAGCCCATACGTTAATACGGCCCTGCTAATACCCAGAAAAAAATCTCTTGGAGCAATGCCCTAAACCAAACAGGAAGTCTTTTTTCTGCAAGTTCTGTGCAAATTTTGCCATTTTCAGGTGTCATTCTTTAACTTACTCCTCCTAGACTTTTAAACAGATTAACATCATATTTGGTAAATCTCACATTAAAGGGGTGATTGAACGCGATTTTATGTTTTGCTTTTGATTTAGTGTGTTATATAACCATTTGTGCATGTAAAAAACGGCACAAAACTCACAGTTTTGTACAAAATGATTTACTCTAAGTGAAAGAGAAGTCTGATCCAGATCTGCCTAAAACACCTCGATCAATCACACCCCCAAAATTCAACTCAAGTTTATATTTATATAGCGCTTTTTACAATTTTCATTGTTACAAAGCAGCTGTACATGAGATAAAATGGCTATAAGCAAAACATTACATTTATAAAAGGAAAGTTTACCACGAACTGACATAGACATTTTTTTTTCTGTGTGGTATGTGAAATTGGGGTGTATTTATTCAAAAATGAATAAATACACCCCAATTTCACATACCACACAGAAAAAGAAAATTCTATGTCAGTTTGTGGTAATGTTTGCATGACACCGGCCAAATATACATGCAAAGAAGAAGGTGTAGCTTCAGTTATCACAGCTGTGGTGCTGCAGCCGCCATGTCACAGTAAAAATGCATAAGACAGAATAAAAACATACCTCTGTATCTCTGCCTGCCTTCTGGACATCTCATCTTGGATGAAAGAGCATCACCCTCAACTCAATCATTCCAAGACAAAACTCCTTGTTATAACAGCCCACCCATTAATTGAACACCACTTCACCATTCAGCTCGGATCCTCAACTATAACACCCACCAAGTCTGTAAAGAACCTTGGGGTGATGTTTGACGACAAGATAAAATTAACCTCTAACACTGCTGCAACCACTCGAATATGCAGATACGTGCTTTACAATATCAGGAAAATCAGACCATTCCTGTCGGAGCCTGCCTCTCAGATTCTAGTCCAAGCTTTGGTCATATCAAGACTGGACTGTCTGCAATTCTCTACTGGCTGGTATTCCAACCAATGCAGTCAAGCCCCTGCAAATGATCCAGAATGCAGCAAGCACGTCTGTTGCCAGCCTAAAAGAACCCATGTAACAAGAACTCTGCAACCTCTATTTGTTTGTGATATGTGATATTCCCCCCACTTCAAATTGTTTTTACTTTAATGAAACGTTGGAATTTTGTAGATTTTTTAAATAAAAGATCAAAACGAGAAACAATGCAGATTTATTTTTACAGCCTTCTTTGCTCATATTTACCAAGGGTGTCCTAACTTTTTCACATGACTGTATATATAGCCACTTTCTAAGCACTACATACTGTATACATTACTAAAATAAAGACAGAATGTTCAGAATAAAGACAAGTTATTGTTATTAAAATTAATATCAATATCACATTATAGATTAATTTGCAACATTTATAATTCAAAGAGACAACAACAGCCACAAAGCCATATAGTAAATGTCACAATAAACTGCTCAGTCATTATTTAGTAAATTAGAAGGAATACTTGATATGATGTTTCCCTGCCATTTATTCTGATAAGCTAGAGCGCTGTCACTCCTGTGCATGACTGCGAGTTCATCTGTCACATCCACAAAATGTTTTCAATTAATAAAAAAAATACTGCAGCGTCTGAAGAACAGACAAAGAACTTCTAGATACAGAGACTTCTGTTTACTCGGAACTGAACAACAGCCGCACCAGTCTGAACTAACTCTATCCCTGTCGTCTTTTGTGAGCTCTCAAACTACAGTAAACTCTCTATAACTAGCGGTGCAGAAAAATAAAACAGCACTTCTTCATTAATTACTAATTTCTGTGCGCTACAATATCATCATGATCGTTTTATAAAGTACGCCGTCATTAGTGTGATGTGCTTTCATTTTGCTATAGAGCCTGGGAATCTACGTCATTGTGAGGCGGTTGCCGCCATGTTTGGGGACACGCTCAGCAGCATACAATGAGGGCAAATGCCAGAGAAATAAATGACTGAATTTACAATAAACTATTTAAGAGCTGCTTGCACTTATTTAGAATAAATTGACTAATATTTGAATCCCTTGTTCATTCAAATTAGCACTCGCTTATGGACACGGAGTGATCGCCAAGAGCTTTATCACAAATGACATTTCTGAACGTATTTTGCACATTTCTCGTGGTTTAAGCTCTTATTTATTCAAGCGAATCAGAAATTATGAATCTGTAATAATAAATACAAAGGGCAAAGCCACATTTGGTCAAGTTGTTTATTTTCATTAAGTTGCACTTTCACCACTGTGTTGTTTCTAAGCTGCAAAGCGGGAAATTGCGCTTAATTTCAGATCCATTTCCCACTCCGTTCATGAGCGCAAATATGGCAGTTCATGACACAGAAAGCTGTCTGCGTTCTGTTTTAACAGTACAATAAACATTTAAACATCTACCTTCACTATTTGCCAGTCTCTACTGCAGTGTCGGTGTCCCCAAATCCCAGAATGCACTGCGTTGCTGGTATCACGTTCCCGAGCTCTATAGGTAAACAACTAGGTAACGTTAACTTTAACAGTGTGATGAGGGGTGAACGCAGACAAAGCTTTTACAGTGGATGGAAAAGTGTCTTGTATTGCTCCCGCATCATGTTACGTAAACTGAATTTATAACAAAGAACGGCAAAGATGCAGATGTCATGTTAATGCACACACCTTGTACTCTACTTATTAAGTTCGCTTAACTTTGACTGTGCCACTGTGGACTGAAGAACGTGCATAAATAATGCAGCCTGCCGCCATTTTCATAATAAGAGTTTTAAAGAGGATTAAGCGATCTTGAATTCCTGTACAAATTACATAATTAATCACAGTTTTTTAGGGGGGCTACATATTTTTTGTATTCCTACCAGACACCATCGATTGTTTGTTGGTATTTGTAGTGATCAGTGTAAATTATTTTTTGTTTACATCTATTGTTAACTGTTTAACCTTGTTTTAACTTGTTTAGTTACAGGCATGCAAATCATGGTTCTGTGTTTATGTAGTTACTGTTGTAAAGCCATGCTTTGTTCATTATTTCTGGAGACAACTATTATGCTACAACGTTGCGCTAAGCTGTAGTCGAATCACAACACACTGGACCAGCTACAAAATCAGTTATGTATTTCTGAAGGAGGGACTTCATAGAACAAGAAAGACATTAGCCTGTTTTTATGACATTGAAAACTGTGGTATAAAGAAAGGTAAATTGCGAAACATGAACATGTTATAGTGTGCACCATAAACACAATCAAAGCTTCGAAAATACCCAAAGAACAGCACGTTTAACTCACTGGTCCAGGTCTATATCCCTTCCCATCCCCTTCGGTCTGAAAATAAGCGACGCCTGGTTGTTTCATCACAACGAGACACTAAATCACTTGCAAAAATCTTTACACACTCGTTTCCTCTGTGGTGGAATCATATACCAGCCTCCACCCAAGCTGCAGCATCCTTCACAACCTTCAAAAAACAACTCAAAACATAGCTGCATTTATCTGACTAATCAATATCTGTCTATGTTTAGTCTAACAAAAAAAATGTATTATTTCATGTTGTTCATTCTCTCCCTTGCTTATTTCAGCTTAATCCTCCCAGTAACATGGCCTTGAAACTATCGGTACTGTTTAACGTGTTGACAAAATGTTTTATGCTCTCCTACTTGTAAGTCGCTTCGGATAAAAGCGTCTTCCAAATGAATAAATGTAATGTTAAGCATACCATGTCCTGTCTGCCCCAAACTTAACATGTTTGATAAGAGTCATGACCTGCAAGACACGTTAAATATGTCAATATTAACCTACAGTCATTGAGCCACAAACTGGCAACTCTGGCAAATCTGGTACATATAAATAAATGACAAAGACTTCATATAATCTACCTGCATATTGCCAACCGTTTACTGTTCCTAAAACCAACAGGTGGCACTGAGTGGCGGTGGAATTGGTGCAAGGGCCTGATTATCATTGCTTGCAGCTTTAATTAGGCCCAAGCCATTAATGGCAAGGGGTCCATTGTTCTCTTATTAAGTAATATAAGATTATTAGGGGTTAAGCCACAAAGTGGCGTAGACACCTATTGCATTAGTTAGTGTTCTTATTATTCTGCTTCTTCCTCTGCCATGGAAGTCTATGGCAGCCCATAGAAATGTAGATGAGAAAGTTGTGAAATTTGACACACACATAGAGGACAGTCGGATCTGTTACCACAGCAAATATGGAGTCTCCCATATTCCATAGCGCCACCAACAGTCCAAACTTCTACATACATTTTTGCCTATAACTTTTGAGGAAACGTTTTGAGGAACGGTTGTACATCATAGAAACATAATTCTTTTTTCCTCTGAACCATTTTCATCTGGCTTATTTGCCCACCATTTTTAATTTTTCGAACTCCTAGACAGTTTGACTGATTTGCACAAAATTTGGTATGCAGCATATTGAGACACAGCAGACAAATAATTATTAGAATATTTTTGATCGGCCTTGGTAAATGTCATCACAGTCATGATCTGAGGTGATGATAAAGTTATGGCTCAGCGCCACCTAGTGGTCCAAAGATATAAAAAATGGTATTTATCTTTTCAAAACGTTGGTCTAAAATTATGAGAGTGAACTAATTTGATTCATTGAGTCATGCCGAATCGATTGATACCCATTTGGATTTTTGTTGTAAAAAACTGTATTTTATAAAAACATTTTTTTCTCATTCCCTTATCATTCTTCTCCCCTTTATATTCTCCTGCAGTTTTCTTTTCTGGTGCCAGTGTATTTCGCTCTCATAGCTCTGTGCCACTTGCTAAACTCTTAAGCTCTCAAGCTTAGTCTTGTTAATTAGGCTCTTTTCCAAAGCATGTAAGTTCTTGCTTACTCTGCTGCGGGTCAGGCCGTCTCCACTCTTTACACCATGGCCATCCTCCAGGTCCATCAGGCTAAGGCGTTGAAGGAGGAACTGCGCACCGCTATTGATCTCGTGCTACGTGTGACAAAGGTCACTGCGCGGTCCCTGAGTCAAGCGATGTCCACTATAGTGGTCCAAGAGCGCCATCTGTGGCTCAAGCTTGCGCAGATGAGTGACGCTGAGAGGGATCTTCTCAGGGGAAGTGCACGGTGTGGCACCCGAGACCAGACTTCTGAAACCTCCACGTCTGGCCCCTGGATGAGACAAAGAACTCCTGAGCGCCCTTCATCCTGCTGTAGCTAATACCATCACCCAGGCTAGGGCCCCCACCACTAGGCACCTGTACACCTTTAAGTGGCACCTGTTTTCGTCTTGGTGTTCCTCCCACAGGGAGGACCCACCGAGTTGCCCGATCGGGTCGGTGCTGTCCTTTCTCCAAGAAAGACTTGAGAGTAGGCTCTCCCCCTCCACCCTCAGTGTATGTTGCCGCTATCGCTGCACATCACGATCTGGTGGAAGACAAGTCTCTAGGCTCAGGGGCACGAGGAGGATGAATCCATCCCAGCCGCGCTCTGTACCCTCTTGGGACCTCAATGTGGTCCTTAAAGGCCTGCGTAAGGCCCCTGGGAGAGGCTGCTCCACCTCATCTCATAATGAAGGCAGCTTTCCTGGTGGTGCTTGCAAGAGGGTAGGGGACCTCCAGGCATTCTCCGTGTCCAATCTTGAGACCCAGGCCTGGCTACGTGCCCAAAGTTCCGACCACTCCCTTTGGGGCCAGGTGGTGGACTTGCAGGTGCTTCCCGCTGGGGAGAAAGACCCAACCTCCTCTGTGTCGTGTCTAGTACGCGCCCTGCACTTCTACTTGGACCACATGCAGAGCTTCAGGAGCGCTGAGCAGCTCTTTGTCTGTTTTGGGAGACAGCAAAAGGAGAGGGCTGTCTCCAAACAGAGACTGGCGCACTGGATCATTGACACCATTACTATAGCGTACCGATCCCAAGAACTCCCATGCCCGCTTGCAATGAGAGCTCACTCCACCCGGGGTGTAGCCTCCTCGTGGGCAACGGCTCAGGGCGCCTCTCTGGCAGACATCTGTAGAGCTGCGGGTGCCCAACACCTTCGCAAGGTTCTACAACCTCCGTGTGGACCCGGTGTCAGCTTGCTTCTTGCTTGGCAACGGGTGAGACCAGCGGCCGGGTGGGCATACGCCTGCGTACCGCCTTCTCCCCTCTCATGCAATTCAGTGAGCTCTCTAGCCTCGAACTTCCCCTGCGGGTGAAGGTTACGACTCATGGAAGCTTCACCGGTGACATGGCTAGTCAGTGATGAATGAATGCACACGCCATCCTCTTCTATACCTGGATATCCGGGGCGGGGCGTGGCATGCGGATGCCATTCGCCAAGTTCATTGGCCTTTTCAATTCCTCTCAGAAGAGATTGGTTCTCAAGTTCAACCCCATCTGTCAACACAATGTGTCATTCCCTCCATCAAGGAACAGAGGTTACAGTCATAACCGAGATGCCTTACATGCATAATGACTGTTTATACCATTTAGAACGGGCAGGGGAACAGACGGGAGTGTGACAATTAGGGACCTTATGTCGTATTGGATCACAAAGATCGCCTCTCTATGGACACACTGTAAAACCTAATGATGTCCTAATAACTTGAGTAACCGATCAAATTCTCTCTATTGATATAGTAGATGTACTTGACCAAATATTTTAAGACATGTTTAAATCTCTTTCAGACAAAAATGATGATAATATTGCTCAAATGCAGACCTGAACTTACAGTACCTTGTCAGTGTTGTCAAGGATGGTTGTTATTTGCTTTCACTTATTCTTGCCTTTGTGGGAAAAGTGCATCATTTCACTAAAAGGTTTTAGTACAAAATTCTGTAAGAAAGCTTTGCACCTAAATATTTTGATTATAAATCTGATACAATATTTAAATAGTTGTTAATAGGAGTTTTGTTTTACATTCAAATGATTGAACACATGTTCACAGAGTTCTAGTATTTTTGCATATCAGGCTAAATAAACTTATAAAAAAGCTATTTTATAATACACATTATAATGTTGTGTTATCTTTTATTAAGATAAAAACTACTTCACAATGGCACATAACGTGAAATACAAAATAAGCCAAAAGAAACCGGCACTGTCCTGTGCCGATTAGAGTAGTGATGAAGTTGGATTGTAAAGTTGTATATTAAGAGACCGAATGACATGCTACAGATTAAACCAAAAATGAAACATTCTTGAAACAAACCTACTGGAGAATAAAATGGCTGCAAATAACCTAGTTAAATAGTTAAAACTATAACAGGACTTCATAATGTAAAGAAAAGCAGTCAGGTTATTTTAGATGGTTTTAACTCAGATTTTTAGATTGCAAATGTTCTTAATTGTTTCTTAAATAGTTTTGACACTTCAAGGAAATTAATTATAAACTTAGGGATAATCAGCACTTTGTGATAGATCAAGATGATGTGGAAAAGGTTTTATCTTCAAAACGAGTAAATAAGAGCTGTGGGTCTGATAATGTTTGTCCTATTTAAAGTCCTATTTTTACTTACATTTTCAATCAGTCTTTACATTTATGCATTTGGCTTTACAGGCACAACATGTGCCTAAGGTTTGGAAAGATGCAGTGGTAGTCCTGCTTCTAGTCTAGTTGCACCAGCACCCTAAATGAACTTCATAAAGTGGTGTAAAGAGTCTTATCTCCAATTAAATTTATCTAAGACAAAAGACATGATACTTGACTTCAGGAAACAAGTCCGCCTCAATGAAGTTACACTTATTAAGGGTCAGACAATAGATACTGTGCAAGCCTACAAATACCTCGGAACCATAATTGATTCAAAATGGACCTTTGAAGCAAACTGTGAAGCACTGTGTAAAAGGGGGCATCAGGGTCTTTATTGTTTAAGATAGTTGGCTCATTTCCACATTGACAGAACCATTATGACTTTATTTTATTGTGCTTTTATTGAATCAATTTTAACATTTTCTCTGGTATCTTGTGGTATCCCCGGTAACCTGTCGGTTAAGAATAGAAATTCTTTGAGTCATATTGTTACATACTCCAGTAAATTGATCGGGAAGCCACAGAGTAGTTTTTCAGTAAAACATTTTATTTCTGAACAAGCTTACAGTAAGCGTATAGTTTACATTTTTAGATTAGATTCAACTTTATTATCATTACACATGTACAAGTACAAGGCAACAAAATGCAGTTTAGGTCTAACCAGAAGTGCAATAGCAGCAAGTGCAGGATATACAGCGGTTGCATAAGTTACATAAATAAATCAATATTATAGAAGTAATTTACAGATGGATATGTACTATGAACATAATATACAGATGTCTATTACTATAAACAGAAATTTACAAATGGATATGTACTATGAACATACTATACATATATGAAACATCAATATATGCCTGATTTTGGTAACTCATTGATTATTAATCATTCACTTTGATCGTGAAAATAAGTAATTTATAACGATTTTCAGTATATTGGTTATATGAATAATTTGACTATTACCTTGCTTGCTTATATGTTGGGAATCTTACTCCGGAAAAAGATGCATATGCTGGAATTGATATGTATGATGATAATATACTGATTACTTATGTAATGTTAGAATAGGCTAAGCTAGATCTTTTACCACCCCCTGTCAGTCAGAAATTAAAGAAATGAAAAAGAGAAAATGGGCTGGGGGTGGAGGTTTGGTCTAGGTGTGCCATTAAGAGTGTGAGAGAATGATTTTGTTTGTTTGGTAAAGTGTACTCGAGTTCGGGATAGATGATGTCAGGGGGACTGATTATTGTCTTACACTCTTTTGTAATGTTAACCATAATCAAGAAGTTATAATCATAAGAGCGCTAAATCATAAATGATTCAAAGTGGCCATTGTTAAATATAAATTGCTCTTATGATTTAAGTTCTGAATTGTTATTTGCCTATAATGAACTTTATACATGTTTTTGTCTCTGCCATCTGAGGGCCTGTACTTTCCATTCTGATAACGGATGAGACAAACTGTCTGTGCTTTGATTAAACTCCTCGCACCATTTTTCAAGGATGCATTGTTGAATAAAAGCCTCTGTTTATGTAATATTAAATGAGAATCAACTGAGATATACCCTTGAGTGTGTGTCACTTATTTGGTTCTCCCGGCGCCGTAAAAAGAAAGGGATTGCTGCAGGTCGACTTGGTTGTGGAAGACTGTTTATGTGCACAAAATATCTAACAGATGTCTATTACTATAAACAGAAATGTACAGGTGGATGTATACAATGATAAGTTAGGCTATGGTGAGCAGCAGTGCAATGGATATAGAGTAGTGCAAATAAATTATGGACAGAAGCTATCTAAGTAACAGTGCAATGGAAGTTATAGCATATTTCAGTTAAAGTGTAGAAGTGCAAGATGCATATGTAAACAGTCGGTACTGTAAATGAACAGTTGGCAGTGCAAATGAGCAGTCTGGTAATGCAAATGAACATAAATGTTATGTATAGACAGTCCAGTAGTTCAAATAACAAAGTGAAGCCAGTGTGCAGTGAGGGGGGAGAGAAGAGTGTAGCAGTATATGAGGGGCAGTGGGATCAGCGAGGGGCAGAGTTCATTAAAGAGACAGCTCTGGGAAAAAAGCTGTTCTTCAGTCGGCTGGTCCTGGTCCGGAGGCACCTGAAATGCCTGCCGGAGGGTAGGAGAGAAAACAGTCTGTGGGCGGGATGAGAGGAGTCCTTAAGAATGCTGCGAGCTCGACAGACAGCGTTTCCTCTGGATGTCCTCCATGGCTGGAAGTGGAGTCCCTGTGATGCGCTGGGCGGTTTTCACCACCCGCTGCAGTGCCTTGCGCTCTGCAACAGAGCAGCTCCCATGCCAGACTGTGACACAGTTGGTTAGGATGCTTTCACCAGGATATCCGAGGACAGCAGATTCTTCTTTAGTGTCCTCAGGAAGAAGAGGTGCTGGTGAGCCTTCTTGACCAGGCTGGAGGTGTTGGTAGTACAGGACAGGTATTCGGAGATGTGGATCCCCAGGAACTTGAAATTGGAGACACGCTCAACAGCCATCCCATTGATGTGGATGGTGTCATGTGTGCCTCTTGACTCTTTCCTGAAGTCCACTGTGGCAGGGGGGGCGTGGCCACGCTCCGTCTGGGAGGGAGGAGCTTCAGCCCGGAGCACGGAGGGCAGTAAGTAGGTCAAGTGTGGCTACTAACCTGCTGTCTCTCGTTACAGTGATTGGCGAGAGGAATTTAAAAAGACGCCGCCGTGGTCGGAGAAGGACTTCTAGAGAGAGGAATGAATGCACACACACGGGGGCGTGTGATGAGACCTGAGTTTGTTTATTTCTGTTTGTTTGGTGTTTTGGAGACCGTTTACTTTGAAAATTAATAAATATTATTTTGGATTTTACTACGCCGACCCTGCCTCTTTCCTCCTCCCACAACGAACATTATTACATCCACAATGAGCTCCTTTGTCTTGGAGGTGTTAAGGAGCAGGTTATTGTCATTGCACCATGTGGCTAGGTGCTGGATCTCCTCCCTGTAGGCCATCTCATCGTTGTTGCTGATGAAACCAATCACTGTAGTGTCGTCCGCAAACTTGATGATGGAGTTAGATCCGTTCACAGGCCTGCAGTCGGAGGTGAGGAGGGAGTAGAGGAAGGGGCTTAGCACACAGCCCTGTGGTACACCAGTGTTGAGTGTGATGGTGGTGGAGCAGATGGAGCCTGATCTCACCTGCTGTGGTCTGTTGGTCAGAAAGTCCATAATCCAGTTGCATAGGGAGGTGTTAATGCCCAGGTCTTCAAGTTTAGCAATTAACTTGGATGGGATGATAGTGTTGAATGCTGAGCTGAAGTCAACAAACAACATACGTGCATAAGTGTTCTTATTGTCCAAATGTGTGAACACAGAGTGCAGTGCCATGGAAACTGCATCTTCTGTACTCCTATTGCTGCGGTAGGCAAACTGGTGTGAGTCTAATGTGGATGGCAGAGAGTCCTTCAGGTGTGCCAGGACCAGACGCTCAAAGCACTTCATGACAATGGGTGTCAGTGCTACAGGGCGGTAGTCGTTTAGGCACATTGGGCTGGAGTGTTTTGGCACAATGGAGGTGCATTTAAAGCATATTGGCACAGCTGCTTGGGCAAGAGACAGGTTGAAGATGTCAGAAAAACCCCAGCGAGCTGCTCAGCACATGCCCTGAGTACGCGTCCATGGATGTTATCTGGTCCAGCGGCTTTGTGCGCACTGATCCGGCTCAGTGCATTGCAAACATCAGTGGAGGAGAGTGTGATTGGTGGGTGGTCAGCTGAGGGTTTGAGCTTGGTGGCAGTTTCTCTATTGTCTCTCTCAAAGCGAGCATAAAAGTCATTAAGCTCGTTCAGAAAGAGGACATCAGTGGCTGCGGGGTGGAGTGGGTGGGTTTGTAGTCACTGATGGCCTGGATGCCCTGCCACATGGGTCGAGGTTCTGAGTTGGAAAAGTGCCATCTTTAGCTTGTAGCAGTGCTTGGCCTCTTTAATGCCCCTCTTCAGGTTAACTCTGGATGTGCTGTAGGCTTGTGCATCACCTGATCTGAAGGCAGTATTGCGTGCCTTCAACAGGAGGCGCACCTCCTTGTTCATCCACGGCTTCTCATTTGGGTATGTGGTGATCTGCTTCTGAGTTGTGATCCTTACTGATGGCTTCACACGATTGATGAGGGGTGCATATTTGGGGGTGAGGAACAAAGAAAGGTGATCTGACTGTCCCAGGTGGGGGACTGTCCCAGACGGCTTCTCATTTGGGTATGTGGTGATCTGCTTCTGAGTTGTGACACTGTCTATGGTGGTGTTGATGTAATCCAGTACAGAGGAGGTGTAGCAGTCAATGTCCGTGTGAGAGCCACTGGTGGCCTGAGAAGCAAATGTACTCCAGTCTTTGTGTAGAAACCTTTCCTGGAGTGTGAAATCTGCCCCCACAGGCCACAATTTGATGGTCCTTACTGATGGCTTCACACGATTGATAAGGGGTGCATATTTGGGGGTGAGGAACAAAGAAAGGTGATCTGACTGTCCCAGGTGGGGGAGGGGGGTCGCAACGTAAGCTCCAGCCATGTTTGTATAAACAAAGGTTTTGTTTCCTCTGGTATGACAGGAAACATGCTGGTGAAATTTGGGGAGCACTGACGGTTTGAGTGATTAAAATCACCCGCAACAATAAACGCAGCTTCCGGGTAAGCAGTCTGTTGTTTACTGATGGCCTCGTGAAGATCTTTCATAGCAAGCTTGGCATCAGCATCCGGGGGAATGTAAGCTGCAGTTATAATGGTGGAAGTGAACTCCCGTGGCAGATAAAACGGTCTACATTTAACCATGAGAAACTCAAGGTTAGCTGAACAATGTCTCACAACAGTAACAGAGTTCGTGCACCAAACTTTGTTAATGTAAATGCACAATCCACCACCTCTGGTCTTACCGGAGCCATCTAACGTTCTATCCGCCCGGAGTGTGTGGCGTCCCGCTAGCTCAATAGCATTGTCCGGTATGCCGCTGTGTAGCCATGTTTCCGTGAATATTAAAACATTACAGTTCAAAAGTCTCTTGCTGTAGGTGATGCTGAGTCAAATCTTGTTCACCAGTGACCGTACATTGGCAAGGAAAATGCTGGGTAAAGAGAGCCGCTGTGGTGTTAGCTTTCGCTTAGCTGTTAGTCCTCTGCGCTTCCCCCTGCCTTTGTTTATGATCTCGATGCCGCCTGCGAGCATTTCCGCCCGGCCGGGTAGAGTGAGTGGCCTCGGGTGTTCTGGCGATCTCAGGAAGGAGTCGAAGGTTGTCAATAAAACTGTTGGGAATTCGTAAAGCAATATCCAAAAGCTCATATCGGGTGTCCAATGTTAAGGCACAGCTGTTCTGCATGAACAGACCCGTGATGAGCAAGAAAAATACCGCAAAATTGCAGAATCTGGACCCTGAGCCTTGCGATGTGCTCGCGCCGCCATCTTGCATCTTCTAAATTGTGCTACAACCTGTGTTTTGTAGCTGAAATTAAAACAATTAAACATTAAACAATGTCTGCAAACAAAAAAGTAAAGTGCAAAATCATTTAAAAGCGGAACAAACAAAAAACGGCAATAAAGCTGGCTGCTGCAATTATTGTCCAGAACGATGGCTACACTCTGTCAGCATATCTCGTTTATATTGTTTTACCTTTTTACATGTTCCTGTTGAGGAAAACAAGCATGTCAACATGATCAGGTGAAAGTCGGCTCCTCAGTCAATTAACAATTAGGTCGGCTATTAGGTCGGCTAAAATGTGCTCCGACAGCACAGACGTTGCCGGGACACACAAATAACGGTGCGCTAAACTACTGCTGCGCTTAGAGGCAGAGCTGGATGCCATTTTGTCATCAAATACAATCAGCTTGTTTCCATTGCGCACTCCACAGTGCTAAGTATTCAAATATAAATTTTAACCTGTCATAGCTGTCAGTAGCTGGGTGCATAATAAAAAATTATTCGGTGAAGTTTTTTATAATAGACATTCTGCGTGATAAACATATGTCACAAGACCACTCACAACTAATTTTTATTTTTGAAAAACCAATAGAACCCTGCCCAAAACACAATATAGAAA
This sequence comes from Oreonectes daqikongensis, assembly GCA_026939265.1. Classification (NCBI taxonomy): domain Eukaryota; kingdom Metazoa; phylum Chordata; class Actinopteri; order Cypriniformes; family Nemacheilidae; genus Oreonectes; species Oreonectes daqikongensis. Next base: position 506,265 of record JAOTQM010000537.1, on the reverse strand, counting down.
ATTTAATAGATTAATTAGTTATAATATAATGAATTAGGTTTATTGCAAATGAACTAATGGTTTATAATGGCATGGAAACCATTACATTTTCTTTTATGTTTTAGGCAGAGTTTTATTGCTATGTAATAGAATGTAATATGTGTAATACTTCCATTTGCACCCGTTCACGTTCCCCGGTCTATTAAGTCTACACATCCCAGCATGCACCTCACTCCGGCCGCCATCTTTGATTTCATCCACACTGGTTCTCCATTTGTTCCGAACCTGTTTTATGTTTGTGAGTGTATTTAAATCATCTCTTTTGTTCAGTGGGTGGGCCGGACTTGTTGTAGTTTGTTGTAACCTGTTGTATACCTGTTTGTGGATTATACCTTTTGAAATACCTGTGGATTATACCCTTTGAAATACCTGTGGATTATACCCTTTGAAATACCTGTGGATTATAGCGTTCTATTAAAATCTCAGTTTTTGAGTTTAACCCTGTGGTGTGCTCTCCTGCTTGGACCCGTTACCATTACAGAAGACCGGACCCACCACAATGACCACACCACAGGGTTGTATTTATGGCTTTTACTCTCCAGAGGACATTCTCATGTACCATCTCTGCCAAGACGGCCGTCCTTTGGAGAGGTATGTGAAGGACTTCACTGACATCTGCCAACAGGTGAGCTGGGGCGATCGCTCACTCAACGCGTGCTTCGTCATGGGATTTGATGATGACTCCCATCGGTACCCTCCCGAGTTCAGGGACAGATCCATGGTTGAGTTTATCGATCTTATCCGGGGAATGAATGGTTCTCGCCCTTGCGTGAGCGGGGCCACCCTGAATAGGATCGATCATCATCTGATCCCGTCTGAATACGCGTTGAGCGTGCAGTCCGTACCCAGACCAGAAGGAACAGCTGAAAGAGGGAAGCGGCGACCCGACAAATCCTCACTACAAAACTGCAACTGCAATTAACTACTAGAATATTATTGATAATCGTACACCTATTATCTACATTTTATTTTAGCTCAGTTGTGCAAGCACTGTTGAGCTTGTAGAGATGCTGGAGCTTTTGCCAGAGGAGAACTGGTTCTCCTGGTTGAGTCTGGGTTCTGCCAAGGTTTTTTTCCTCCACTGGAGTTTTGGTTCCTTGCCAAGGTTTGCATATTGTTTTGCACTATTTGCCCGACTGGGGGGGGGGGGCTGCTGACGTCAGCTCTAAAATGTAAAGTTTTTGCATTTACATTTATGCATTTGGCAGACGCTTTTATCCAAAGTGACTTACATTGCATTGTACTATACATTTGTATATTTTGTATAGTAAGCATGTGGGGGTTAGGTGCCTTGCTCAAGGGCACCTCAGCCGTTACCCGCCAGCCCTGAGAATCGAACCAGCAACCTTCTGGTCATGAGTCCAACTGGGCCACGACTGCCCAAAATTTATGAATACCATTTTAAATGTAATCATTCTATGTAATAGGAATTTATAGTTTGTGTATGTTGCCTGCGTTTCTTTTTCCTATATGTGCGTGCGTGTGTGTGTGTGTGTGTGTGTGTGTGTGTGTGCGTGCGTGCGTATGTTGTGTGCTGTGTGAGTGAGTGTGTTTGATGAGCGTTTGGTGTTGGTGTAATCTTTCAATATGTTGTTCTTACTTTCCTTTTACAAATGTAATGTTTTGCTTATAGTCATTTTGTCTTATCTACAGCTGCTTTGTAACAATGAAATTGTAAAAAGCGCTATATAAATAAACTTGAGTAGAGTTTGTCCCCCTAGACTCTGTTCCAGAGTTGGTGCTCCTGGATTTCGCTCCAGTGTTAGTTCCCCTGGATTATGCTCCAGAGTTTGTTCCTCTGGATTCTGCTCCAGAAGAGCCCGTCTCCAAGTCTTTAGAGCCCGCTACAGAGACAACTGCAGTGGCAGAGATGGCACTGGCTATGGCTTGCGCCTGGGCGGCCTTCACCTCCTGTTGCCCCGCTGACTCCTGCTCAGAACTCCCACCTAACCTCCCTCTCCGAACTCCCACCTAACCTCCCTCTCCCACCTCCTTGTTCCTGCTTGTCATCACCACTTCCGCTGCAGCATCCTGCCAGCCTCTTTGCTCACCCTCAGTCTGTCTTCAGTGCGGTGTCGGAATTGTCTTACTGCAAATTCTTAGGTGCACTATTGGTATCGAACGACAATACATTTTTTGATACTCGATGGTATCGAGGCAATTCGGTCGGTGCCTAAAAAATATTGAACTCTTTTGATACTGATACGCATTGATACACAGCCCTATCTGGCACACACACATTTGAGGTGACCTGTCACCAAAACAGTCAGTGGCATAGAGCAAAGAATCCTCACTACATTATTTGGTGCCTTGTGTGAAGATCACTACAGAGCTGACAGCATGCTCCTCCTGACTGCAATGGCATTGTATACAGTGCCTTTCTGTCCAGAAACCAGGTGGTTATAGTGAATAAGGCCTTATTATATGTACATTCAGATACTAATAAAACATTAAAAGCACTTTCAAGCGCCTGTAGCTGGTGATTTCGGACAAGCACCTGGCTCAAAGGCTAATTCATACTGATCGAACAAACGCCAACAAACATCAACATTCTCACATTGATCGCTACACTACTGTTTGAGCTCTCAGCTCTGAGGTAAGGGTTTAGAGTTACATTCAAATCATTTTAAGGCATGAAAAAATTATTACAGAAAAAACTTTTACATATGCTTTTTTAAGCTCAAAGATGAGTTTTAAGTGATAAAATTATCAAATGCAGTGGGACTTTAAAATGTTGTATGTCAATTCCACACTACTCTTAGAAACTTTAGTGTTTTATAAACTATTAAATGTTTTTTTACAAATCTTACCAGTTTCTGAGTGAGACCTGGTGGGGCCCAGTCATAGGTAATGATGTTGAAAGTTGGGTCTTTACGGGAGACTACTGGATTGGTGACGATCATGCGATTGCGTTTGTAGACCCTCAGTCCATCTCCTCCTTTAACCTTAGTTGTGAGATAGGCATAGCGAGATTCTGCCAGCAGTCTTCCCACCTTGCAGTCATCTTCGCTGTCCGAGCTGACAGCATGCTCCTCCTGACTGCAGTGACATTGTATGCAGGCCTTTCTGTCCAGAAATCAACAAAAGGTTAAAGTAAATAAGGCCTTACAAAAATGCAGATGACTTGCTGCACTCTTGTGTTATTGTGTGCTTTATCTAGATTACATTACCTACATTATATTATGTTTTGTGACTTTTAGTTTCAAAAACAAATTCTTGAACAATTAAATGTTTTCTAAAATAAGACTTTCTTCCCTTAAATTATAAATCATGCCATGCTGTTGGAGGCTGTCACATGAAGTTACTAAATGCAAGTTCGGGAGGAGTTTGCCCATTTAATCTTCAAATCATTACTGGGATGTAAAAGCAGCCTCTTGCTACCTTTTTATAACAAGCTGCACAAACAAATGGGTAGTAGCCCAGTATGGGGAGTATCTAAATGTCGTTTAGTAGGGAAAATCCAAGATCATAATCCACAACACAGGCAAAGGTCAAATACCAGATGATCAGTCCACAAAGAAATAATCAGGCACAGGGAAACCAAAGAACATTCAGAGAAGCAGTGTTACATTAACAAGACTTAGCAATGACAAAGTGAATCAACTGGGTTCATATAGGTGGAGTTAACAAGGTTGGTTATAAATGATAATGAGTTCAGGGGCTGGTTATACCAGCTGAACGTACACCCAGTTGTAAGATTAGTCTGGACGTAAAATGTGCCTTAAGTCCTGCATAGAATTTATACCTGTTGCAGAGTGGAGAAAAAAATAAAACAGTAAAAAAGAGATAATGCTGCGTCTAATACAGACTGCACAGCGCGGAATCGGCGCCTGCGTTAGCTACAGAAATATTGTGTATTTTGAAATGTATTTTAGCGCTTTTCATTGACAAGTGAACATACACCGCATGAACGCGATTTGTAAGCAGTAGGTATTGGTATTTGGAAGAAAGCACGAACAATCAGATATTGAGATATTGCGGAAAAGCAGGAAATTAAATTATCCGTCAATTACCCAAGACAGAGCTGGATTATTTCAAATTACTTCACAAGAATGAATGAAAGGCTATAATATACTTTATTTTTTATATTTATTACATTACATGAACAGAAACAAATCTGCCATCATCTTAATGCATTTCACGACAACATATATAATTTTAAAGCACACTTTTTAGGGTACAATATAATAGAATGGGATGAAATAATGGAGATATAAACAATGGAGTAAATAATGAAGAATAAGCTTCTGAGATAAGAACAGATTTATTAAGCATTTTAGCTGAATTAGCATGTCTGTAAAGCCGTGGTCACATTTGGCTAGGTGCATGCGAAATTCGTTCGGATGGTGCTGCGAAAATGGGCGGGAGCAGTAAATGACATCACGCACCAAGATTCTTCCATCTTTGAAATTTCTGTACCGAGAGGTCACGCTGTGACGTTTTGATCTTCTATTGGTCTCTCGCACTCACGTGACACGAATTCGCAGGTCAGAGTTCACCAAACTTGAACTTTGCTACGCAGAGAAATGCGAAATTTCTTTGCACAGGCTTGCGTTTCCGGTCTGACGCATTTGCACGCGTATGAATGGAAGTCAATGGAACAAAAAGTCAAGTGTGACCGCGGCTTAAGACTCCTGCTGAAGATCTGCAAAACATTCGCCATGTAAAAACATCTGCTAACATCTTAAGAGCAGTTTGTAAGGCAGGGTCTAGGCAGGAGAACTTAGTAAAAAAATTGGGTTTTTAATGAAAAAGGAACACAAATTTAGAAGTCTCTCAAAACGGTGAACCATCAAACAGGTAAATTCCAACAAACAGGGATATCTTCAAAAACAGGTAAATAATCCAACAGATACATCTTCACAAACAGGTAGGTAATCCAACAGGTACAGTATATCTTCAAAAACAGGTAAGTAATCCAACAGGGATATCTTCAAAAACAGGTAAGTAATACAACAGGTATATCTATAAAATAGGTAAGTGTAAACGGGAACGGACTTTACAACATCTTACAACAAGACCGGACAAAGAACTAAACAAAAAATACAACTTAAATAGAGCACGAAACACAAAACAGGTGCAAACAAAACAAGGAACAGGTGGTGACAATAATCATGGCGAGGTGAGCTAGTGTAGTGCTCAGAGTCTAAAGGTCCGGTAAAGTGAATGGTGAATGAACAGGACGGGATTTAGGGGGACCGACTCCGGGTCTGGATTTAGGGGGACCGAGTCCGGATCGGGCACTAGGGAGAGTGACTCCGGATCGGAGACTGACTCCGGATCTGGAACTAGAGAGAGTGACCCCGGATCGGGAACTAGGGAGTGTGACTCTGGATTGGGAACTAGAGGGACTGACCCCGGATCGAGAACCAGGGAGTGTGACTCCGGATTGGGAACTAGGGGGACTGACTCCGGTTTGGGCACTAGGGGGACTGACTTCGGATTGGGTACTGGGGAGACTGACTTAGGATCAGGCACTGGTGAGACAAACTACGGTACAGGGGCCAGGGAATACTCGGCAGGCTCGGAGGCTGTGGCTGGCTCGGCAGGCTCGGAAGTCTGGAGAGCCTCTGAAGCGGAATCCAGGAGAGTTGACTCGGGTATAGACTCCAATGGAACAAAGTCTGATATGGGATTCAATGGAACATCCTGTGGGGTGAAATCCAAAGGAACAGACTCTGAAACAGAATCCAAAGTTCCAAGATATAGATCCAAGATGGCGTCGCAATCACATCGCGAGGCTCAGGCGCTCTCCAGATTCTGCAATTTTGTGGTATTTTTCTTGCTCATCTCGGGTCTGTTCGTGCAGAACAGCTGTGCCTTTACATTGGACACCCGACATGAGCTTTTGGATATTGGTTTGCGACTTCCCGACAGTTTTATCGACAACCTTCAACTCCTTCCTGAGATCGCCAGAACACCCGAGGCCGCTCACTCTACCCGGCCGGGCGGAAGTGCTCGCAGGTGGTGTCGAGATCGTAAACAAAGGCGGGGGAAGCGCGGAGGACTAAGAGCTAAGCTAAAACTAACACCACACTGGCTCTCTTTACCCAGCATTTTCCTCGCCAATGTTCGGTCACTGGTGAACAAAATGGAGGAGATTCGACTCAGCATCACTTACAGCAAGAGACTTTTGAACTGTAATGTTATGATCTTCATGGAAACATGGCTACACAGCGGCATACCGGATAATGCTATTGAGCTAGCGGGACGCCACACACTCCGGGCGGATAGAATGTTAGATGGCTCCGGTAAGACCAGAGGTGGTGGATTGTGCATTTACATTAACAAAGCTTGGTGCACAAACTCTGTTATTGTCGAAAAACATTGTTCAGCTAACCTTGAGTTTCTCATGGTTAAATGTAGACCGTTTATCTGCCACGGGAGTTCACTTCCACCATTATAACCGCAGCCTACATTCCCCCGGATGCTGATGCCAAGCTTGCTATGAAAGAACTTAATGCGGCCATCAGTAAACAACAGACTGCTCACCCGGAAGCTGCGTTTATTGTTGCGGGTAATTTTAATCATTCAAACGTAAAGACAATGCTCCCCAAATTTCACCAGCATGTTTCCTGTCACACCAGAGGAAACAAAACCTTAGACCATGTTTACACAAACAAGGCTGAAGCTTACGTTGCGACCCCCCTCCCCCACATGGGACATCCACATCACCTTTCTTTGTTCCTCACCCCCAAGTATGCACCCCTCATCAATCATGTGAAGCCATCAGTGAAGACCATCAAAGTGTGGCCTGTGGGGGCAGATTTCACACTCCAGGAAAGGTTTCTACACACAGACTGGAGTACATTTGCTTCTCAGGCCACCAGTGGCTCTCACACGGACATTGTTACTACTCAGAAACAGATCATCACATACCCAAATCAGAAGCCATGGATGAACAAGGAGGTGTGCCTCCTGTTGAAGGCATGCAATACTGCCTTCAGATCAGGTGATGCACAAGCCTACAGCACATCCAGAGCTAACCTGAAGAGAGGCATCAAAGAGGCCAAGCACTGCTACAAGCTAAAGGTAGAGGAGCACTTTTCCAACTCCAACCCTCGACGCATGTGGCAGGGCATCCAGGCCATCAGTGATTACAAACCCACCCACTTCACCCCCGCAGCCACTGATGTCCTCTTCCTGAACGAGCTTAATGACTTTTATGCTCGCTTTGAGAGAGACAATAGAGAAACTGCCACCAAGCTCAAACCCTCAGCTGATCACCCTCCAATCACACTCTCCTCCATAGACGTCTGCAACGCACTGTGCCGGATCAGTTCGCACAAAGCCGCTGGACCAGATAACATCCCTGGACGCATACTCGGGGCATGTGCTGAGCAGCTCGCTGGGGTTTTTACTGACATCTTCAACCTGTCTCTTGCCCAAGCAGCTGTGCCAACATGCTTTAAATGCACCTCCATTGTGCCAGTGCCAAAACACTCCAGCGCAACGTGCCTGAATGACTACCACCCTGTAGCACTGACACCCATTGTCATGAAGTGCTTTGAGCGGCTGGTCCTGGCACACCTGAAGGACTTTCTGCCATCCACATTGGACCCACACCAGTTTGCCTACCGCAGCAAAAGAAGCACAGAAGATGCAGTTTCCATGGCACTGCACTCTGTGCTCACTCATCTGGACAATAAGAACACTTATGCACGTATGTTGTTTGTTGACTTCAGCTCAGCATTCAACACTATCATCCCATCCAAGTTAATTGCTAAACTCGAAGACCTGGGCATTAACACCTCCCTATGCAATTGGATCATGGACTTTCTGACCAACAGACCACAGCAGGTGAGATCAACCTCCATCTGCTCCACCACTATCACACTCAACACTGGTGTACCACAGGGCTGTGTGCTAAGCCCCTTCCTCTACTCCCTCTTCACCTCCGACTGCAGGCCTGTGAACGGATCTAACTCCATCATCAAGTTTGCGGACAACACTACAGTGATTGGTCTCATCAGCAACAACGATGAGACGGCCTACAGGGAGGAGATCCAGCACCTAGCCACATGGTGCAACAACAATAACCTGCTCCTTAACACCTCCAAAACAAAGGAGCTCATTGTGGACTTCAGGAAAAAGTCAAGAGGCACACATGACACCATCCACATCAATGGGATGGCTGTTGAGCGTGTCTCCAGTTTCAAGTTCCTGGGGATCCACATCTCGGAGGACCTGTCCTGGACTACCAACACCTCCAGCCTGGTCAAGAAGGTTCACCAGTGCCTCTTCTTCCTGAGGACACTAAAGAAGAATCAGCTGTCCTCGGCTATCCTGGTGAACTTCTATCGCTATGCAATAGAAAGCATCCTGACCAACTGTGTCACAGTCTGGCATGGGAGCTGCTCTGTTGCAGACCGCAAGGCACTGCAGCGGGTGGTGAAAACCGCCCAGCGCATCACAGGGACTCCACTTCCAGCCATGGAGGACATCCAGAGGAAACGCTGTCTGCGTCGAGCTCGCAGCATTCTTAAGGACTCCTCTCATCCCGCTCACAGACTGTTTTCTCTCCTGCACTCTGGCAGGCGTTTCATGTGCCTCCGGACCAGGACCAGCAGACTAAAGAACAGCTTTTTTCCCAGAACTGTCTCTTTATTGAACTCTGCCCCTCACTGATCCCACTGCCCCTCATATACTACTACACTCTTCTCTACCCCCCCCATTGCACACCTGACTTCACTTGTTATTTGCACTAATGGACTGTCTATACATAACATTTATGTTCATTTGCACTACCAGACTGCTCATTTGCACTGCCAACTGTTCATTTACAGTACCGACTGTTTACTATGCATCTTGCACTCCTACACTTTAACTGAATATGCAATAACGTCTTCCATTGCACTGTTACTTAGATAGGTTCTGTCCATAATTTATTTGCAGTACTCTATTTCCATTGCACTGCTGCTCACCATAGCCTAACTTATCATTGTATACATCCACCTGTAAATTTCTGTTCATAGTAATAGCCATCTGTATATTATGTTCATAGTACATATCCATCTGTAAATATCTGTTTTTAGTAATAGCCATCTGTATATTATGTTCATAGTACATATCCATCTGTAAATTTCTGCTTTAGTAATAGCCATCTGTAAATCATGGTCATAGTACATATCCATCTGTAAATTACTTCTGTAATATTTATTTATGTAATTTATGCAACCACTGTATATCCTGCACTTGCTGCTATTGCACTTCTGGTTAGACCTAAACTGCATTTCGTTGCCTTGTACTTGTACATGTGTAATGACAATAAAGTTGAATCTAATCTAATCTAATCAAAGGAACGGGCTCAGGTACGGAATTAAATGGAACAAAGTCTGATACGGGATCCAATGGAACATGCTGTGAGGCGAAATCCAAAGGAACAGACTCTGGAACAGAATCCAAAAGAACGGGCTCAGGTACGGAATCCATGGGAACATGCACTGGGGCGAAATCCAATGGAACGGGCTTGGGTACTGATTCCAATGGAACATGCTGTGGAGCAGAATCCAAAGGAACAGGCTCAGGTGCGCAATCCAAAGGAACATGCTTTGGGGTGAAATCCAATGGAGCAGATTCGGAAGGCTGGGCAGGCTCGGAGTGCTGGGTTGGTACTCCCACCATGACCCCTTTAACCCACATGGGGTCAAACTCCTGTAGTATTCTTTCCTGTGGGGAGAGTTCAGGCTCGAGGATTTTGGGCAGCCACCTTGGTCTCAGGTTCAGGACAGGCGTCCACGTTGGCCTCGGGCGTGATCCCCAATGACAGTCACCACGCTGAGCAGACCGGGGGGAACCTTTACGGGATACGTTCAGAGGATAGAGCCAGAGGGGTTCGGGTGCAGTACTCAGGGTGGCGGAGAACTGGGACACAGGATTGATGACTACTGGGTCCGTCCCCATCATCCTCCCGGAAGCAGGACTCATACCCCATGGCCTGAAGGATTCGGTTTAGAAAAAACAGGCGGGGGTACTCGTCCTCCTTAGAGAGCATGATGAGAGCGAGCAGGTCATCATCCAGACCTGACAGAAACAAATGGTTAAGAGCGGGGTCGTCCCAACTCACCAGAATGCTAGCTTCAGCAAAGTCCCATACGTAACTCTCCAGAGAAGCCCCATCTTGGTGGATTTGCAGTAGTTGGCTCTCTGGGGAGTAGATGGAGTGTTCGCAGGATCCTAGGCTCGAGTACATCAGGATATCGCAGGGGTCTGGAGTGAAGGGGGGGTGAGAGACGAGGTGTCACCCTGTGGTATGGTCATGGTGGTGGGTCCGATCTTCTGTAACAACGACAAGGTCTAGGCAGGTGAGCACACCACAGGTTTAACTCAAAAATAGGGTTTTTTTATGAAAAAGGAACAAAAACTTAGAACCTAAGTCTCTCAAAACGGTGAAACATCAAACAGGTAAATTCCAACAAACAGGATATCTTTTAAAACAGTTAAGTAATCCAACAGGTACACAGTTTACATCCATTTGAAATCATAAACATCATACAGACATCCTCTAGATGTTTATATGACATCTGAGAGCAGACAACCCTGGGACACACTGCAGATAAGCAAACTGTGTCCTGCAGATGTAAATGCAGATATCAAATAGACATCTGCCAGATGCTTAAGTGATATCAGGATGAGCAATGTTGTGGTAATTCATCATTTACATCTACGAAATAAACCAAAACTGACCTAAATATTTACCTAAACGCTATACTACTAATTTTAGTGCATTCAAAGTATTCTACAATACTATTAATTAAAGGTTCATCTATACGGTCAGTAAATTCAACCAATTCGTTCCAAACAGTTACAGTGACTCACTGAATCATTGATTAATCTGAATAGTTTTAAAACGATTAGAAATGAAACTGCTGTATGTTGTTCAGAGAAACGCAACTGTTCTGTTTAGAAATGTAAGCTTAAGCGCAAGTTCTACCAAAAATAATCAAACGTTACATCATCATATTATGTATTGCTCTAACCAATTATCACTATTATATATGTACGGTCAACCCCTTCTCATCCACAGAAATCGTTGTAAGTGTTCGCAGCTGATGGTGCAGACACTCACGCGCTCGTGTAAGTTGCGAATTAAGGATAGTGACATAGTGATTTATTCGTGACTACATGGCCTTCCCCTGCATATCACTATGCATGCTACTCGTTTTTGGGATTCAATAATTGGGTTGTTTTTTCAATATCTTTGTTACTCTGTCCTTATACAGTTCTCCGTAGGATTTCAACAGTCGCGATCGTGCAGCTTTAAGCAGTGTGCAGCATGTGAAGACTTCGAGTCAATGTGTTCGTTAAAGCTGACATAATTTATTTCAATTTGATTCGAATTGATAAGTGGATGAGACAGAACGTTTTTGGAGAACCCCATCTGTGTGAGCACTCGGCAAAAGCTGAGTAATTTCACACAACGTAAATATGTTTTCTCTCTTTTCCCTCTGTCGGCCCCATCAGGCCAACAACGGTGGATAAAATTATAATAAATGGAGCCCATTAGTAACTTTAAGCATTTGATTTCAATAAACACAATTCTTATAAAAACAATGGTACTCACCAAGGAGACATTTGAAGTAAAAAAAAAAAGAAATATTTAAAGAAATAGATGTATGATTCTGCTCAATCCCTTCTGTCACTCATCATCGCATCTCTTAACACGGTTTCAAAGTATGTCTTTCTCAAAGTCTTAATTTAAAACAGCTATATTTCTCGAGTTTTCCACTTATTTCGTGAATTTAATGCTAGATCACCATGACTTTCGGTGCGCATCTATCAGTTCTGCTTCCTCTTTCTCAAGAGGGGTAGAGCTAAGCTTTCGTCTTCCCAATTAGAAACTACTTTAAGCAATTTTTTTTCTTTGAATACATTTTTAATAAATCAATATTACTTTATAGTCATCTTAGTTTTGTAACTACATTAGAGTTTTTTACAATTGCTATGACAATTTTTCCAATACTTTTAACAACTTTCCTAAACTCTTAACACAGTTATCACAACATCTGGCTGTGTATGCAATGAACACATTTCTTGTTGCTTTGACACAAGATGCATACATTTAACACAGATTTAAAATGCTTTAACTTCTTTTACACACAACGTGTGGATGTAATATCCACAAGGTTAACTTGAATTCAAACCATTCCATCATTACAACACACACGCACTCTCTGCAAGGTTCCACCTGTCATGACAAGTGTAATGAGGACCACAACTGTCTCAACTGTTAATTTCATGTTCAAAATCACACATTGTAAACTAAACTCCCACACTAACTTTCAAAATACAATAATACATTAACACAATACACTGTGTTTACCAAAACACTAACACGTGTTCTCTACCAACAGGTACATTTAGTCAATAAGAGCAAAATGTCATAAAAAACACTAAAATCAGATGGAATTACAGAAACTGCATTCTTTTATATGTGTCAGGTCTGCCCTTATACAATAAGTATGCAATTTCACTAAGTAAAAGTTGTTACAGTACAAATAGCCTACATATGAATTAAAAATGTCTCTTCAGGGTTATATACCTTCAACAAGTGTACTATTTGTAAGTTTGGAAACAATATGTTGTCTTTATACTGTAGTATCACATTCACTATTTATCTAATAAAATGCAAATGTTTCTTTACAGATAAAAATGATTGATGGATATGTATTTTAGGAAGGGGGTCCCTCACAAAAGGTTAATCTTGCCCTGTCCCTTACATATAAATATAGACTACGGCTGTGATTTCAGAATCAGAAGAGCTTTATTGCCAAGTGTGCTTGCACACACAAGGAATTTTCTTTGGTGTTGGAAGCTACAGTACTAGTACTGTTACAAATGAGTCTCCCACTGATTCCTCCGTTCACCACCAGAGGGAACCCTCTCTCGAATTCTGAGCCTCTTTTGGCCTACAATTCCCACATGCTTAGCTCTGATTACTCTTGCACCTGAACCCCATTCAGAGAGCTATTTAAGGCTCATCTTGACTCACACTTTTTGCAAAGACTTGTTTGGCCATGGTTGACAATGCCAAATGTTTATTCCAGTTTAGCACTTCTGTGTATGCTCTTTGGACTGTGTATTGTTTCTGTGAATCTTAGCTGCCTGTCCCTATTTAAAGTCCCTGTGTTCATTGTCCTGTGCTGGTTCGGTTTGTATTACTGTACCCTTGCCTTGTTCGTGTCTGGTCTCCATTGTTCCTGCCCTGCCTTGCCGTGTTTCTTCATGTTTACGTCTGTTTTTGAGTTCTAGTCTGTACCCCCTCGCGGGTTGTTTTGTTGTGAGTTTTACAGTGTTTTGTTCTTGGTTTTGCCATTGTGGGTTTATTGTTTATTAAAGTGTTTTGTGTTCCTGTACCGATGTCCTGCATTTGGGTCCTCCATACACATCATGACATGTTCGTTTACATGGAAACAGCATTTTAGGGGACTGAAAATGCAAACCTTTGAAAACGGGTCCCGAGGTGGAAGGTTTTGAAAATGATGCCGTTCTCGTTTTCATGTAAACCTTGAAAACGGAAGAGTTTGAAAATGATGCCGTTCTCGTTTTCATGTAAACCTCAAAAACGGAAGAGTTTGGAACTGATGACGTCATGCGCATGCGTTTAACGCGTTCAGTCGCGCAACTCAGCATGGGTATCACCAAAACAATAAAGCCGCCTCCAGACCTGTGAGCTCTTGCAGCTCGACTCTGTATTAACTTTTCCCCAGCAAAATGTAAGACACAATAGTTACATTCGCCAGACTTTTAACACATACACGTCAACCAAGGGTATTAAAAACCACTTTTGGCTTATAACTGTGTATGTGCGCACATACACATACACAACATCGCAAACCCACTGGCCTTGCATGCATACTACAGCATTTTTATCCGTTTTCCTGGATCTGTGTTAATGCAGATCATTTTGATAACGCTGTCATGTGTACGTGAAACTTTTCAAAAATGCAAAGGGAAAAACGTTACCGGTTTTTCATCATGTAAACGGCCTCTCAGAGTGTTTTTGATCTGTTTATACAAGATTTTGTCCCTACTTCTAGAAGCATCTTTTTTGGCCTAAAAAGCTGTCTCAATTTCATTGAAACCATGGTTTGTCATTGTTGTATTTTACTGTTTTTTTTACAATTGCTATGACAATTTTTCCAATATTTTTAACAACTTTTCTTTAAAAAATTTTTAATTTTTGTTAAACTCTTAACACAGCAACACACGTGTTACAGGACAAATACATATGAATTGAAAATTTATCTTCAGGGTTATATACCTCCAACAAGTGTATCCAACTATTTATAAGTTTGGAAACAATACGTTGTCTTTATACTTCTTTACACATACAAAATTATAAATGGATATGAATTTTAGAAAGGGGGTCCCTCACAAAACGTTCATCTTCACTTTACATGTTATGTTTATATTTACGCCATATTTATGGTGTAAATATAGACTACAGCTGTGATTTATATAACTGCTTTTTCTCATTAGCAATGGAATAAAATACAGGTGATATATTTGTGTTGTAATTCACAATATGAATTAGGGGAGTCGTGGCCCAGTGGTTAGAGAGTTGGACTCATGACCAGAAGGTTGCTGGTTCGATTCTCAGGACTGGCGGGTAACGGCTGAGGTGCCCTTGAGCAAGACACCTAACCCCCACTTGCTTACTATACAAAATGTACAAATGTATAGTACAATGTAATGTAAGTCGCTTTGGATAAAAAGCGTCTGCCAAATGCATAAATGTAAATGTAAATATGAACAACTGGTCACTTTGACTTTAGCCTATAAGTTAGGTTTATGATGTTATCTGTTCTGACATACAGTGTGAAAGCATTTGTAAATTTGGCAGTAAAAATACGTTGTTTTTGGTCTCAGTTGAGCTTGTGTGTAAAAGAAGTTAAAGCATTTTAAATCTGTGTTAAATGTATGCATTTTGTGTCAAAGCAACAACAAATGTGTTAATTGTATAGCCTCCACAGCCAGTTGTGGTTATAAATGTGTTAAGAGTTTAGGAAAGTTGTTAAAAGTATTGGAAAAATTGTCATAGCAATTGTAAAAAACTGTAAGTTCTGGTGGGAATACACGTGTCCTCACAAAAACTGATCTAGGATGTTACTGTGTCAGTCAACTCATTCAAATCAGCGTCAGCAGCTTCAAAAACACTCCAATCTGTGCAGTGGAAACAGGCCCACTCTGTTTCGCTGCTTCATCGCTTTACAGTCCTTGCTACAGGCTTGGCAGATTTAAGCTTCTGTCTGTAGGTCGGAAGAAGATGAACCAGGTAATGATCAGAAAGACCCAAAGCTGCTCTGGGAACAGAGTGGTATCCTGTATTGTGGTGTAACATTGATCCAGTATGTTGCTTTCTCTGGTGGGTATGTAATGTGCTGTCTATATTTTGGCAGCTCACGGGTGAGGTTTGCGCTGTTAAAGTCTCCAACAATGATAATGAGTGAGTCCGGGTGTTGCTGCTCTGTGTCTGTGATGTAATCCACCAGCTGTTGCAGCACAGCGCAGTGCTCACACACGCTTGTGGAGGAATGTAAACATTCACAAAAATAAACGAGGAAAACTCGCGTGGTGAATAAAAAGGTTTGCATTTAATAGAGAGAGCTTCTACGTTGGAAAAACACATCTTCAGTGTTGTTATATCTGTGCACCAACCTTCATTTATATAAAAATATAATCTACTGCCTCTCATCTTTCCCGTTGACTCGGCAATGCAATCCGCTCTGAACAGCTGGAAACGTCTCAGGTTACGACTGTAACCACGGTTCCCTGAGATAGGGAATGAGACACTGCGTCAAGGATTTGACTCTATGGGGAACGCCAGCAGCGTGACGCGCGTGAAATAGTGAATGCAACTAGCTCGCAATTTATAGTCGCGAGGCGATGACGTCACTGATGACGCCGATGACGTCACGAGTGACGCGAATACCGGAAGGTATAAATAGATTGCGGAAACAATGCAAATCAGCTTCTGCAATAAATGAAGCAAAAGCTACAGGCACGAGGAGTATGGCAATGAGACGCAGTGTCTCGTTCCCTATCTCAGGGAACCGTGGTTACAGTCGTAACCTGTGACGTTCCCTTTCGAGGGAACTCTACACTGCGTCAAGGATTTGACTCTATGGGGAACGAAATGCCCACTACACCATGGCGAGTCGTGACTGTCCTGTTGTGAAGGTGTCGCACATCTTAGGACATAAGAACCTGGGAACCAGGTAAGGAGGAGAGGTCTAGGTTGTAAAACCTCCTAAATGTATGCGGGGAAGCCCAACCCGCTGCATCGCAGACATCTTGCATAGATGCCCCCAACAAAAGGGCCTGCGAAGAGGCCATACTCCTAGTAGCCCTGACTCTTAGAGGTGAAGGCCTTCCGCGCATCTCATAATCCAAAGAAATTGCCTCTACGACCCATCTACTGATGGTCTGCTTAGAGGCTGATTGACTTCAACCTCGAGGTCCAAAACAGACCAACAACTGGTCAGACTTTCTCCACAGAGATGACCTTCCTATATACTCCTGCAATGCCCTGACTGGGCATAATAAATTTAACCTTTGGTAATCCGCCAACTCGTGAGGCGGAGGGTAAAAGGCCTGGAGAATGTATCCCGATCTAGGGTGTAGTATAGCCTTGACGTTCCCTGGGGCAAACTCCAAACATGGGTGAGATGCCCAAAAGGCTTGAAGATCACCTACTCTCCTCAGAGAGGTAATGGTTAGTAAAAAGGCCAACTTGAGAGACAAATTTTTGTCAGAGCTGGACTCAATAGGCTCAAAGGGTGCCTGTGAAATCCCTTCTAGAACTATAGCGACGTCCCACGACGGAACTCTAGCCTGAGTGGGGGGGGTCTCATTCTCAGGGTGGCACGCAGGAAACAAATGACCAAGGGGTGTCTCCCCACTGGCCCCTGGGGCACAGGGGAGTGAGAGGCAGAGATAGCTGCCAAATATACCTTGATAGTTGAAGGTGCAAGACCAGTAGAAAAACGGACTTGCAGAAATTCCAGTACTGAAGCCAACGGGCAGTAGACTGGGTCTAAATCCCTTTTGTTACACCATAAGGTGAACAATCTCCATTTCAAGGCATAAAGTTTCCTGGTGGAGGGAGCTCTAGAATTCAGGATGGTCTCAACAACCTCGGTTGTAAGACCTTGGTTCAGCAGATCACCCCCCTCAGCGGCCAAGCCCACAGTTTCCACAATTCTGGGCGGGGGTGATAAATTGTGCCCCCGGCTTGAGTCAGGAGGTCGCTCCTCAGAGGAATTTCCCATGGCTGACCCGCCAGGAGGTTCAGAAGGTCTGAAAACCAAACTCAGGTCGGCCAATACGGAGCTATCAGTAAGAGGCTGATCCCTTCTTGTCGAACCCTCTCTAGAACTCCCGGGAGCAGAGCGACTGAGGTAAAGGCATATGGACGCTGCCTCGGCCACGTCTGTACCATTGCATCCAGCCCCAAGGGAGCTGGATGCATCAGTAAAAACCACAGAGGGCAATGAGACGTCTCTTGGGACGCAAAGAGATTGATTTCGGCTCGACCAAATCTTCTCCATTCCCCAGGCCTCAGCCCCTGCCTTGACAGCATGTCTGCTCCCACATTCTGGACTCCAGGAATGTACATCACCCTGAGCGAAAGAAACTTCTCCTGGGCCCAGAGGAGAACCTGGTGCGCCAGTATGCACAGAGGGCGTGACCTCAGGCCCCCCTGATGATTTATGTAAGAGACCACAGACGTATTGTCTGTTCTCACCAGAACATGATGGCCTCTGAGGACTGGGAGGAAGTACTTAAGTGCTCATAGTACAGATAGCATCTCCAGGCAATTTATGTGCCAATGGTGGTGCTGCTCTCTCCACAGCCCACAGGCTGTAAATGTAAATGTAAATGTGACATTGCGCCCCCAATTTCAATCCCTGGTTCAGGAACCAAGGTTTCTTCCATCTGCGAAGGCATCTGCGCGTAACCCTGATCATACAAAAACCCTTTGCTTTTTAGCCACCACTGTAAGGGTCTCAAATGTAGGAGGCCAAAAGGAATCACGTTGGACGCTGCTGCCATTAGACCCAGTATTCTCTGAAAATACTTGACAGTGTAGGCATGACCTATCTTGATCCTGGACACCGCCATCAGGATCGACTCGACACGTGCAGGGGACAGTTGTGCCTGCATCGTGACCGAATCCCATACTACCCCAAGAAACATAATCTTCTGCTGAGGAGTGAGATTGCTCTTCTTGGCATTGAGCCGTAACCCCAGGCACTTCATATGGCTGAGAACGATATCTCGATGTCG
This sequence comes from Oreonectes daqikongensis, assembly GCA_026939265.1. Classification (NCBI taxonomy): domain Eukaryota; kingdom Metazoa; phylum Chordata; class Actinopteri; order Cypriniformes; family Nemacheilidae; genus Oreonectes; species Oreonectes daqikongensis. Next base: position 487,935 of record JAOTQM010000537.1, on the reverse strand, counting down.
AACCGCCATCTCTCGAGACTGAGCTAACACTAACCAGTCATCTATGTAATTTAGTATGCAAATCCCCTGAAGCCTCAGTGGGGCAAGGGCTGAATCCATACATTTTGTGAAGGTGCGTGGGGAGAGAGCTAGGCCGAATGGAAGAACTCGATATTGGTAAGCTTTGCCCCCGAAGGCGAACCTGAGAAACTTTCGATGCTGAGGAAAGATGGATATGTGAAAGTACGCGTCTTTTAAATTTATCGTGGTGAACCAGTCCCCTGATCTGATTTTGGCCACAATAAATCGTGTTGAGCATCTTGAATTTATATCTCCTCAGAGATTTGTTGAGATATCTCAGATCCAAAATGGGCCTCAGCCCTCCATCCTTTTTCAGCACTGTGAAGTACCAACTGTAAAAACCTGTCTGACTCTCTTGGGGAGAACATACTCTATGGCCCCTTTTGCCAGGAGAGACAGCACTTCATCATCTAATCTTTCTCCACTCGTGGAGGAAGTGCACTAAGGGAGTCAGTCTCTCGACAATGACTTCGGGTGTGAGAAGACCGATGCCCTGAAGCGATTGAATGGCAGAGGATGGTCGAATTACTACATTTCTTGCCACATGCACTAGGTCTACAGCGTCTTAGGGTAGACTCTGTGCTTTAGAGACCTGCATGTCCCGAAGCGTCATAGATGGCAGATTAAGGTATCTGTGTTCAGAGGGCTTCTTGAGAGGGCAAAACTCGTTAAAACTCCAAGAGGGGACGCCCTCTGATGCCCTGCCACACAGTCAGGGCTTCTTGGCAGCAGCTTGTTGATTAGAGATGATGACCTCGCTCAAATCTGGTTTAGCCTGTTTGGCAGGGATTTGAGGTCGCTGCCTGGACCCCCACGCTCTCTGATGGGGGGTACGGGTAGCCACACTCTGTTTCTGCTGCTGCCTATAAGAGGAGCTTGTGGATGACCGGGGCTGCCCTCAGGCTACAGAACCCTGGGGGTAAGAGCGGCGAGGAATAAAAGTGTTAAAAGCAGCCGCTTGGCGCTTTGCTTCTTGGTACCGGTCCACAACACCATTGACCATGTCACCAAAGAGGCCTTGGGGTACCAGCGGTGCATCAAGAAGAACAGATTTGTCTTTATCCTTGATGCCGGAGAGGTTCAACCATAAGTGCCTCTCCGCAGCTACAAGCGCTGACATGGAGCGCCCGATAGTTTGGGCTGTCTCCTTGCTAGTTTGGAGAGTAAGATCTGCTAACGTCCTGAGCTCCAACAGTGGCCCAGGATCAAGGACCTCGCCCTCTTTAACCCTCTGGAGTCGAATCCCGCGTCGGCGCGGTTTGTCTCATCTTCTCCTGATAACATCGAAATGAACTTAAATTACTCTGTCAGTTTTGATCGTACAGATAAGAGCAATACGTCATTCGAATTCTTTAAGGGGTCTACTTTTATTTGTATACACCCACAACAACAACAAAATGCTGTGGTTTTGTAAAATAAAGAAAATAAACCGGGTGCGTACTCTGCTTTCTCTGTCTCTGCCACCTCTCTTCACAGACACATAAATTAAACCTAAATCTCAGCGAATACTTGCCTTAACGACATGAGAAATATATGTCCACATTGAATTTTGCAACACTCAATGCAATGTGTGAAAATGTAAATGCAATCCCAAATGTTCAACCTATTAATGTTAATGCGTTTAAGAAAAATGACATCTGAATGATCATTTTGCTACAGTTTTGCTTGGCTATCGTATACATATATTATCAATCTGGGAAATGCATTTTCATTTTAATTTTGCAACTTAAAGAGCGTTAAAATGTCTATTTAAATTGCATATTAAAATAATTGAATTTTCATTTTCATTTTGCACCTAATGTTGCACATATGTCATTTTAAATGTATATTTAAATACATAAATGCATTGTCATTTTACATACTGCATTGCCATTTTGCGTACTGCATTTCAAATTGAATATTGCTACCAATATGCTTCCATATTGCTATGTGTAGGTTTATATGGATTATATAAATTATATACAGTGTACTCACTAACTGGATTTTTTTCTATGTTCTAAATAACCTACAAACAAAAAATATATATACATTTCTTTTGTCCTCACTTTCCTTTCAAATCCCTAATTTAGAAACTTTTCCAGCTCAGCATCATTCCTGGCTGAAAGAATCATTATGCAGCTCATTATGCAGGTCTTTGTCTTCTCAGGTGTCAATCGCATCATTATTCAGGATCATTCACGCCTTCTTGCATATGTCCTTTTGAAGCAAAAAGTGTCTTAGAAAATTTAAATCACTATATTGTTTTCTGTGAATGAGTCAGCAAGATGATTTTCACATCATTTTGAAGCAAACACTCTAGGCTACAAGATCCAGTTCTCAAAAGTCTTGAATACCAATATTCTGTATGTGTTTTATGACCTTGTTTCAGTGACTTAAAATCTTTAGTTTTTCTCTAAGCACGCATAAACATTGTTTTCTCAGAAACACAATCATGTATAAACATACTGTTCACATATTATTGTAGCCCAGTTTGTGCTGATTACAGTTTTATCAGACTTTAGCCATTGATATGTTTAAAAGCAACTGAAAAAAGCACAAATATCAGGGCATGTCCAAACTTGGCCAGGGCCCCAAACACCCTAAGACTCCAGAGGGTTAATCTCCCCCAGCAAATCGGCCTGGTACACCTGCAAAAGACCCATGGTGTGCAGACAAGAGCCAGCCCGACCTGCGGCCATATATGCTTTGCCCACTAAACTGGATGTGACTCGACATGGTTTGGTGGGCAATGTCGGGGATTTCAAAGATGATGCCGCCTCCGGTGAAAGATACGTGGCAAGTATCTTCCACCTTAGGCATCATCCCATAGCCTTTGTCTCTATCCCCTAAGACAGCAGAGAAGCTAGCAGATGTGGTAGCTATTCTTGAGGAGTAAGGTCTTTTCCACGATTTAGACACCTCCTCGTGTAAATCGGGAAAAAAAGGCAACCCCCGACGCTGAAGCTGTACCCGTTTCTTGAGAAACCTTTCATCCAATTTGCTAATTGGTTTACTGTCTGGCAAGTCTAATGGCCAGTCAATGGTAAGTTTGGCTGCGGCCCGGGTAACAACCTCTAACAGCTCCTCGTATGCAGGGGAAAGAGAAGTTTCATGAGACTCCTCCATTTCCCCTGTATGAGCACTAGCAGCCTCTAGGTCCTCGAAACTAGAGCAGTGCATTGAGCTCTCGGAGGGGCTGGGGTAAGCCGCCATGCGGGCTCCCGAACTCCTTCCAAGAGCACTGAGACCAAGGGGCTGAGAAGAGGCCGAAGCCGTCTCAGCACCCTCCGCAAGCTCCATTTGCCAGCCCCATGATCTGAGACGCCGTGCCGCCTCGGCGGCAGCGGGTCCCGAACCATGAGGCTTTATGATATTGCCTGACTCGTCAAACAAAGCAGCACAAGAGTGGAGCGTTCGCAGCGGCAGCCACGAACAGTGTTAACAGGCAGCCCCCTCGAGAGCTGCCTTAGCATGCTCAACTCCCAAACATTCAACACATAACTCATGTGTATCCCCAACCGTGATGTATAGTGGGCAGGGTGAAACACAGTGTTTAAAGGTGTTTTGCTTGGACTTAGTGCTTATTTTCAAACTCATACTTAAACTAAAATTATCTGACACAACTCTAGACAACTTTAGACAAGGACAAGACACATTCACCAACACAGAGCGCTTTGCTGAAATGGCAGCAGCTGATTTGCATTGTTTCCGCAATCTATTTATACCTTCCGGTATTCGCGTCACTCGTGACGTCATCGGCGTCATCAGTGGCGTCATCGCCTCGCGACTATAAATCGCAAGCTAGTTGCATTCACTATTTCACGCACGTCACGCTGCTGGCGTTCCCCATAGAGTAAAATCCTTGGCGCAGTGTAGAGTTCCCTCGAAAGGGAACCCGGCAGATGTAATGCACCAGTATGTCCGGTATGGAGTCATTCAGCCATGTTTCCATTAAAACACAGCACAGCGGAGTGGAAAATCTTTGTTTGTCCAGGTGAGTAAAAGTATTTTGTCTGTTTTGTTGGTAAGGGAGCGGACATTTGCCAGATGAATACTAGGCAGCGAGGTCCTAAAGCCGCATCGTCTGACGTTCACAATACAAGCGACAAAGCGACATGATCCCCTTCATTTCTTCATTTCATCCCCTTCATACTAGTCGGACTCATAACCAGAAGGTTGCCGGTTCGATTCTCAGTACCGGCAGGTAACAACTGACATGCCCTTGAGCAAGGCACCTTACCCCCGTTTGCTCCCCGGGTGCTGCAGTGATAGCTGCCCACTGCTCCCGGTGTATGTGTGTTCACAACTTGAAGTGTGTGTGTTCACTATTCACTGATTGGGTTAAACGCAGAGGTCACATTTCGGGTATGGGTCACCATATCTGAAAAATAGGTCACTTTCACTTTAAAAAAAATTCAATGGCGCGCTGGCGACTTCCGGAGACACGAGAGACACAAGAAGTCGCAACCATTGGCGACTGGATGGGTGTGTCTAGCGACGCGACAAACTTGAGAAATCTTCAACTTCATGCAAATGAAGAGCGATTTTTTGGGAGCAACAGCCAATAGCATCTTTTTTGGCCTGACGAAGCTGTCTCAATTTCATTCAAACCATGGTTTGTCATTGTTGTATTTTACAGTTTTTTTTACAATTGCTATGACAATTTTTCCAATATTTTTAACAACTTTCCTAAACTCTTAACACAACAACACACGTGTTACAGGACAAATACATATGAATTAAAAATGTATCTTCAGGGTTATATACCTCCAACAAGTGCAGCCAACTATTTATAAGTTTGGAAACAATACGTTGTCTTTATACTGTAATATCACATTCACTATTTATCTAATAAAATGTAAATGTTTCTTTACACATACGAAATTATAGATGGATATGAATTTTACAAAGAGGGTCCCTCACAAAACGTTAGATGTTAGATACGTTAGATACAGTAGAGATGACGTAATCCATCTCCGCTCTCAGCTCTTGTAGTGACGGAAAGATGGAGGAGAAATTAATCTTTGCTGTTAAACTACTATCCATACACATACACAATGTAATGTATAATGTATGGTATACTTATGTACATACAATTAAGTTAATACTGTAACATTAACACTGTATTTGTGTTCTGTATATTGATGCATACTGAATATTAATAAAGTGTATAATTTTTTATATATACTGCAAAATCCAGTTAGCTCCAGTTATCCAGTTAGTTAACTCCTAATTTACTGTTTTCTACATAAATTTATCCAACATAATGTAAAGAACATTCTGGGAAAGTAAATAATAAAATATATATATAACTTTGATATGACTGAATAAAGCCATACAGGCTAATTTTTATTTGTAGTCCCAGGCAGGTTGATGTTAAATGTCCACAAATACATAAAATAATCTAATTTCCAATTAACATATCATAATTTTCCAACAAGCATAGTCATAACCAACAAAACACACACACACACACACACACACACACACACACACACACACACACACACACACACACACACACACACACACACACACACACACACACACACTACTTCAAATCATAAACACACATTTGATTATCCAATAGCCACTGTTTATATTGTGTACAATAAATTGTAATCATTTGTTGTATAAATTTTGTTTTTTTATGTTTACAAAATATTTAGTTGACGAATGCAAAAAAAAAAGGAAAAACCTCCGTGACATGTACAGACGAGAAATTAACAAAATTAAAGAAAGAAAAAGTGGCTCAGCAGCTGATCCCATAAAACTATGGAAGTATGGTGCCATTATGGGCTTCCTCAACCCCTTTATGGAGTTCAGAGCCACAAGTGGAAACAAGGCTCAAGAGGTTGGGGGGCCCATTTTGGCAACTGATGTCCAAAAACATCAAAGCAAGTTGAGAGAGTCAGTGGGTCAAGGAGAATCAGCCAGTCCAACCACAATATATCCTACCAGCGGCCAGCTAGATTCAACCAGCAGTCAGCTAGATCCAACCTGCAGCAAACTAAATTCACCCAGCAGTCAGCTTGATCCAGCCAGCAGTCAGCTTGATCCAGCCAGCAGTCAGCTTGATCCAACCTACAACCAGCTAAATTCAACCAGCAGTCAGCTAGATCCAGATGCTTGCAAGTGCATTTCAAAAAGGTTTTTGAGAAACGTTTGCTTTCAGCAGAGGCAGCACCAGCTCACATCCCACCAGCATCCGAAGACCCAGATTAACTTTTTCTATGAAGTCTGTTGCCGCAAATAAAAAACCATCATTTAAAAACGAGGGAAAGGGTCAAATTTGAAATACACAGATTAATATTTGAGGCACAGTGCAGTCAGGAGCAGGAAGAAAGAAGGTATATGTAAGCTATTTTTTCCCATTAAAGCTGTCAGCTGTACCCTGTAGAGGTTTATTATGAGGTTTTTATTTTGTTTACAAGAGGCAGGTACCATCTGACCAGCACTATACTGTTCATTTTGGGTTCAGCCTTTTTTTTATTTGTTGACAGAAAGTCACACAAAATATACCACAGATTTTCACAACATGAACAAAAACATTTATTTACAAAATATTACCTTGCAGTTACAAGGTAATATTTTGTAAATAAATGTTTTTGTTCATGTTGTGAAAATCTGTGGTATCTAATATTGATTTACAGTTTTTTACAGACGCTAGGACACATTTCTCAATACTTAGGTCACTTTTGCAAAACTCTTCACACAGTGTGCACAACAGAAGTCTATGTGGGCTAAACTGAGGATCAATTATCATTGCTTTGGCACAAAATGCATTCAATGACTACATCAGTAGTAAATATAATACACTGAATGTCAAAAAGTGATTTATTACCCCCAATTTATTGCCCCCTGCCAGGTGTCCACATTTGACCCCTATGATTGTGCATCCTGTACGTGTATTTTATGATACCCTTTGATCGTCCATCCGGCATGTGTTTCTATGTTGACCCCTTGTTGTTGATGCAATGATATTATCCAGGCCTCAGTGTTTTACGCCCCACCCGAACCTACATGGGTATTTAAACAATGTTTAGAAAACAGTATTTTAAACAATCAAGTCTAGTGATACAACGGCTGTTCCAAAGCCTCCTAAAACCACCCGAAAGGTGATGTGTATATCGCCAACAAGAGGACCTGTCGAAATAGATGAAAAGTTGACTTTTGCTCCTAAGAAAAGACAGACCCCTGTCTGCTGTTCCCTGCCAAAGACTGGTTTATATTTTTTAATTATATCTGGAGAGATTTGAACGACTGTGGTGACAACCCTTTGTACATTGCGGAGTGGGACAGTGTGATTCCTGAAACAAGGTTTCGTGTGGTTGGGGATCATAGTAAAAAATTACCGGATGACTGTGTTTATATTTTTGCACAGATCTGGGGTATCATAATCTGACTTTCCTCACAACACCATACGACAGCAAGGGCACAACAGCAGGAGCCGCTCTCTTTCAGTGAGCAGACAAAACCGACGGATGTATCCACTCTGACGGCTTCAAAATCATCAAAGCAACTGTTGTGGTCCTTCTGGAACATCTTATCAACAAAAAGTTGAAACAACTCTGTGTTGGCTGCGAAGTCGACCATCCTAGCCAGCTAAGACACAGTTGTCTGTTTGAACCTGACGCCTATTTCTTCGAAACATACTTTGAGGAACTGGCAAGGGGCCTGATCAAGCCGGAGCTTAAACACATCATAGCTCAAGCACTGTGTCGTTGTGGCTTAAGGGTTCACCCCCAGAGGATTCAGGGGTCAGTGGACACTATTTTGCACGAACTGCGAGACGAGGTCTACATTGTGGAAAAGCTTCATCAAGTCAGGGAAAAACTTGTGGATGCTAACAGTGAAAAGCTTGTCTATGACGCAGTGGATAGCTGGAAAGGCTTCGTACAAATTGACTAATACCGCTATGGGGAATAACTGTTTTACATCTGGCTTGGCTAAGTGTCTACTTAAACGGCGTATAAGATGTGAAATGACCAACCTTTTGTGCGAGATTGTTAATGATGGTGTCGATGTATCTGTTGTAGTTGTAAACAAATGTGGTGTGGATGCTAATCGTTTTACAAACCTCAAGAAACAAATGTCTGTTGTAAGAAATGTGTCACATGAATGGACTGATATGATGCGTTTGTGCATTAATGCGGGTGATCCAATTTCTGTAACTATCAGAAAAATTTTAGACCTAATGACTGAATGTGGCATTTGTATTAGAATTGCAGACATATTATGCATGTGTACATATGTAACTGATTTATGTGTACTTACATTGTCAAGAAATGCTAAGGCCGATGTTTTTGAACTTATTGATTCATTGGTTGAGTACATTCTTGAGAAAAACATTGTGATGTGTATAAAATTTCTACACTACCTTGATGATGTATGACGTATTTTCTTTAACTGTTTGTGAAATAAAAACTCACATCTCTTAAATAATCTGTGTTATTATTTTGTGGACACTGGTGTAGCAATATGTCTGAAGAAGAAATGAGAAAGATCTATTACACACCTTCAAACCCTGGTTCTTTAGGAGGTAAAAAGCGTTTAAAAGATGCTGTTTTCAAAGAAACGGGTGTTCGTTTAACTGATAAAAAATTATCAGACTGGCTCTCCGGTGAGGATGCTTACACACTACATAAAACTGCCCCTCTAAAATACAAAAGGAATAGGGTTTTTGTCTATGGTATTGACATGCAGTTTCAGGCCGATCTTGTGGATATGTCGGCATATGCCAAGGAGAATGACAACAACCATTTTCTGTTGACATGTATAGATCTGTTTAGTAAATATGCATGGACACGCGTGTTAAAAAACAAAACCGGCATTGAGGTTGCTAAAGCTTTTGAATCCATACTGACTGACGGTCACTTGCCGGGCGTTTTACAAACGGATAACGGCTCGGAATTCTTTAACAAACACTTTCAGAACATAGTCAAAAAGTATAACATTACACATTTCGCAACAGCCTCTGAATTAAAGTCATGTGTTGTTGAACGTTTTAATAGAACCTTAAAAAGTATAATGTGGAGGTATTTAACAGCTACAAACTCAAAGCGCTATATCGACATACTTCAAGAGAGCATTAAGATGAGACCTATTGATGTAAACAAAGAAAACGAATCTGTGGTGCTACATAATCTATATGGCGATAGCAGATCTCGCCGTATCAAGCCTGTGTTTAAATACAAACTTGGTGATGTTGTTCGAATTTCTAAAGTAAGAGGACCATTTGCCAAGGGGTATGAGGAAAACTACACGCAGGAGTTTTTCACCATAACTGCATGCATCCCACGAGACCCTCCTGTCTACAGATTAAGTGATTACGATGGTGATGTTATTGATGGCGTTTTTTATGAGAAAGAAATGCAAAAAATACTTGTCAGTAAAAACAAGGCATTTAAAGTTGAAAAGGTTTTAGACAAGAAGAAGAAAGGGGGTAAAACATTTTTACTGGTGCAATGGCTTGGATGGCCTGCGAAATTTGCATCATGGATTGATCAAAAAGAATTGGTTGACGTACAGAAACCATAAAAACAAGTGACCTGCATAGACTGAACTCATTCATGTAAAGACCTACCATGGCTGAGGGTGGATTTTATGTTACATTGCCCTGCAATGCATCTCTAGTTGCTTATCCGGGGAATAAAATATCTAATTATACGACCCTCTTAGCGAGAGCTATAAACCTGAAAGGAGAATGGGAAGTTGGATTGATCGAATTTGAATATCCGGTGTCATGGTACACATTTACCGAGGAGGATGCAGCATTTATTCTCGACCAGGGCGGCGCATCACCTACAGATAGTGATAAGCATATTGCCGATTACCTTCCTGAAGGCAAAGAAATTGAGATTTTCGTCAACCGAGACCCAAAGATGTCAAACACTCTTTATAGGATAAAGTCTGGATATTATGATATCAGGGAGATCAATGCACACGGAGGAGTGGCCAGCCGCAGAAGAAAACAAAACGACTACCAAAGAAAACGTCAGTTGCTAAACGCAAGCGCAAGAAGACAGCAAAGGGATCTGCTGCAAAAAGAAGAAAGAAGTCTGTTAAAGCAATATTTTAGACCATGGCCTTACTACACAGCATGTCAGAAGAGTGTTTAAAAAGCGAACTGGATCTGTTTACAGTACCGCTGACACAAACCGCTATTGAAAAAAATACATATATAGAAGTACCACCTTTATCGGCGATTTCGGACTCAACACCATTGGAATTTTTTATTGCGGGGACTGGAGAGGATTATGTGGATCTGAACAACACATTGTTGTTTTTACGCCACTAATGCCAATGGTACAGATATTGCTGATGGATCCCCCGTGGGGCTTATTAACCATCCAGGAGCTACAATATTTTCACAAGTAGATGTTTCGCTTGGGGATCGGCTTATATCACAGAGTTCTAGCACACATCCTTATCGATGCATAATAGAATGTCTTACCAATTATGGTAAAGATGCCCTTGAAACACTCTCCGCGGGGCTCTTTTACAAAGACACTGCAGGGCATATGGATGTTGCGGACCCTGCTGGGGAGAATCGTGGTCTGACTAAGAGAGCGGCCTTTACCAATGCTAGTAATGTGATCGAGCTTCTTACACCTATTCACAGTGATATTTTCTTTCAAGAAAAACTGATGCTAAATGGGGTGGACATTAAACTTCGGATGACCAGAGGTAAAGATGAATTTTGTTTGATGAGGAGTGACGCTGGCGTGAGCTTAAGAAGACAGATCCAGATGTAATTAACTTTATGTCCACATACTCAGCCCCTGAAAGATTGAAACTACATGATGCATTGTTTGGGGGTCGTACAAACACTTACAAGCTGTACCACAAAGTTTCAGAGGGAGAGAAGATTAGGTATGTTGATTTCACCAGTCTGTATCCTTTTGTTCAGTCTCGAAGACCCTACCCCATCGGTCATCCTGAAATAATCTTTAAGGACTTTCAAAACCTTGAAGATTATTTTGGACTAATTAAGGCAACGGTTCTCCCACCCCCAAATCTGCTCCACCCGGTCCTTCCGTATCGCTACGGAGGCAAGCAAAATTTCCCGCTTTGTCGCACCTGTGTAGAGGAGCAAAGTAAAATCATACCTTGTATGCACGCAGATGAGGAAAGAGCGATTTCAGGCACATGGGTGAGCCTTGAATTATTAAAGGCTATTGAGAAGAACTATGTAGTTGTGAAAATCGATGAGGTCTGGCATTTTCCGCAAAGCTCTGACAAACTATTTTGTGACTATGTGAAAACATTTTTACAGTTTAAACAACAGGCGTCAGGTTATCCCTCACATGTCATCACAGCGAAGGACAAACAGGCCTATATTGATGATTATCTCCAGAAAGAGGACATCCAGCTAGACCCTCAAAAGATCTGCCATAACCCCGCCCGACGTTCAATTAACAAATTACTGCTTAATTCGTTGTGGGGGAGGTTCTCCCTCAGAGAGAACATGCCTTGCTCATTTCATCTTTGGTTGTCAGTATGAGGTCAGATATTTCAGGTTTGTGTCTGACCAAGTAGCCTTGGTACAGTACCGACATGCTGAGGGGTCCATGTATGAAACTAACGATGTTAATGTGTTTGTTGGAGCATTTACTACAGCGCATGCTCGGCTGGAGTTGTAGAACCTCATGGACAGGTTAGGGGACAGACTACTGTATAGCGATACGGACAGTGTCATCTATGTGTCTAGAGATGGAGATTGGGAACCTCCTCTAGGACCTTATTTAGGCGACCTTACTAATGAACTTGATTCAGATGATTTTATTGTGGAATTTGCATCTGCCGGCCCCAAGACTTATGGTTATCGGACCGCTAAAGGTAAAGTAACAATGAAAGCAAAGGGTATAACGTTGAATTCACGAAACTCCAAAGTCATCACACTGGACTCCTTAATTGGTCTTGTTGACAGCTTTGTGAAATCATCTGACAGCACTCAACACCTCTTGGCTCACACAGAGACCATTGTCAGGAATAAAAAAAGGCTCACACTGAAAAACAAGTCAGTTGTAAATTTTTTTAAGGTGGTTTATAACAAACGGCAGCTTCTCCCTGATTACACAACTCTACCTTATGGCTACTTATAATATTTTTGGGTATCGGGGTGTGCAAGACACAGAGGGTTTTGATTTTTGTTTTGAATATCCCTTCTCTTGCGTTATAAGCGGGCCAAGTAATAGCGGGAAAACTTTTTTTGTAAAAATGTTGATACAAAATGCCAAGAGACTGATTTCTAAAAATATTGAAAATATTGTGTACATATATGATTGTTGGCAACCTTTGTATGATGAACTGTTGAAAATGTATGATATTAAATTTATTGAAGGAATTCCGCAGTCTAAATGATGATCGGTTGTTTCCCCCCAACAAAACAAATTTTCTAATTTTGGATGATGTTATGAAAGATGCTAGTGGTAATTCTGAAGTTGAAAGAGTATTCACAAATTATGTTCATCACAAAAATCTCAGTGCCTTGTATATTGTTCAGAACTTGTTTTGCCAAGGTAGGTCCAGCAGGACCATCAGTTTGAACACAAATTATTTGGTCCTGTTTAAGAATCCGCGAGACAACACCCAAATTAATGTGTTAGCCAGACAGATGTACCCTCGAAACACCAAATTCTTTATGGAATGTTATCAAGATGCTACCGGCATTCCTTTCGGCTACCTAATGATTGACTTTAAAGCAAAAACACCCGAACAGTATCGTCTCAGAACAGAGCTGCTCTCACAAAATCCTGTTGTATACCTTCAGAAAAGAAAACACTGACATCGTTGGAAATGTCTGAAAGACTTGTAAGGAACCTGTCTCTTTTAAAGTTGATATTAAAGGCGACACCCAGACAAAGGCGTGTTATTTTAGAGGCGGCCTCAGACGAGTTCATTGTAACATTGTGCGAGGTAGCTCTTAACGTACTCCATGGTAATGTACCACTTACACCGAAACAATATCAGAGACTGAAGAGAAGAAGAACCAAAATCAAAATTGTTGCAGATAAGAAGGTTGGAGTTCTTAAAAAAAGAAGATTAATCAATCAACAAGGAGGGTTTCTGTTACCCCTTTTAAGTGTTGCTATACCGTTTATAACCAGTTTGATTACCTCTAAATAATTTTGGTGATGGATTATGCCGAGAAGATGTTCTTAGTTCCACAAAACCAGCTGGATAAACTCAAGACTGGAACCCCCGTGAGTCTATTCAACAGGTTGTGGAGAATGACCTGGACATGACTATAAGAAATATTCTTTACAGGAATGATCTGGAATCATATGAAAAGGCTAAGATGTATACCGCTGTTTTGCAGAGATTTTTAATACTTTCTAAACAAGGGGACAGGGAGACCAATACATTAACATTATCCCTACCACAGTCTGCCCCTGCTGAAAAAGGATATCCTTCTGTGTCAGACAGTGCGAGTGCCCAAGACACTTTGGATAATGTAGCGGAAGACATATTAAAGAATGTTCCAAAGAGGAGTGTTAAAAATGTTCGATACATTTTGGATAAGATGTCTAAAACCAGAGACGTAACATCCTGGGTTGAATCGGGAGAGTTTGTGTTTAAAGGTAGAGCAATCCCTGGTTCACACATGTTTGATTTAGTTAAAGGTGTAACGGCTCCGCAAAAGATTGCAGATGAACGGAGACCTCTTGGGTGGAACGAACTTCTGGAAGCATTTGCTATTTTAAATATACCATACTCCCGAACCATCATGTCAGACATACAATTAACTCTTTCAAAACAATATCGTCACCTACTGCTGTCAGATCATATAAGAGAGGTAGAAAAAGACAGAAAATGCATTCGGACACTGTCATGGTTCTGCCCTTCATGTCTAGTAAATTCCTGGAGCCTTGTGGGCAGGGCTATGACAGTGCCATGTCTCTGTGTTTGTTACTCGTGGAAGCGCGTGGCCTGGGCGTGGTGCGCCCGTGTCACGCGCTCTCCGGTCTTGCGTCATGACCACGCCCCCCGGATACTTCCGCGATCCTGCCCTCCTTGTTTATGTCTTGTTTTCATGATCTAGTGGGCAGGATTGCGTCAGTATCTTGTCTTTGTGTTTACGTTCTGTGGGGAGACACGCGGCTTTGGCCGATTGCCTTCGCCGCGTGTTTTCATGTCGCACGTCTTAGCCCCGCCCCCTTGTTCTCCGGTAAGCGATCCTTTAATGTTTCAGATTATTCACACCTGTCCCCGTGTCATTATCCCTTGTTTGTTACCCTATTTAAAGCCCTCGTTTTCATTGTCCTGTGCTGGTTCGTTTTGTGAGTACCACATGTTTTGTAAAGTTTGTGAATTTCCTGTGTCAAGTTAAGCCAAGTCTAGTCTAGTCTAGTCTAGTCTAGTCAAGTCTTTGTCATTGTCTCTGTCTCCATACCGTTTGTTTCAGTTTTGCCCCCACGTGGGAAGTCTTTGTTTTAATAGTCTTGCTTGTTTTTGAGTTTGTGTCTTTTGTTCTTTTACCCCATCGTGGGTCTTTTGTTTCTTTTTGTAAAATAAAAGTCTTTTTGTTACCCCCACCGTTGCCAGCATCTGGGTCTTCTGTCCCCATCATGACAGACACAGCTTCGTCACAATCAAATCATTCAGAAAATGGTGTATCTCAATCACCTATGCTTAACAGGGGACAGTGCTTAAGTTTTTAAACTCTAACATTTGTATTGTTGAATGTTTTACATGTAAATAAAAATTCAAAAGATGAAATTTCTGTTTCTTAGTGTTTTTATTGAAATTTTTTAGACATGAACATTTCACCTGTTTGCACACACTGAATACACTTGACAACATTTTCATTACATTGAACATGTTTAAGTTTTTTTTACAAAAGCTGTCACATATTTATCATTTTTAATAAAATCATCGCTATACAAATTCAACACATAATTATAATCAATACCTTTTGCCATGTGGTAGAGAAAAAATACACAATGCTGACCGCAAGTTTCTGATGAAAAATCTTGTACTTGTTTAGTCGAATGTTGTAACTCCTTAGAATTGCGTTTAAAAAAAAACATGGTAATCTGGTTTATTACCAAAGCTGTCAAATAAACAGCCTACACCATGCTCATTTATGTAGATGGCTAACCAGTGTTGACCCGGTAATCCAGAAGCATGTGTTTTCAATATAACCATCGATGGCAACTTTCTTAAAGCCTCTTTGGGTAGATAGTCACATGGTAACACACCAAGGAAGTGGATATTGCAGGAAACCTTGTCCATGACCCCCGTAAACTGTACTGTATTCATTTGTGTATTAATAGTAATCAACCAGGATCTGTCGACGATTTGATACCTCAATGACACTGTCAAATGTAGCATAGAGAATTAAATGTATTGTTCGGGGTAGCGGCTGTCTAAAACGTGCCTCCAGTCTAATATTTCCACTCTTGATAAGCGAAATGTGCTGACCCATGACCCAGCCTTACAGCCGGTGACACTGACACTTTTTTCACAAATAGCGATGCTGACATGATGTTTAGTTTATAAGCCACAGCGTCACTCCTCATCAAACAAAATTCATCTTTACCTCTGGTCATCCGAAGTTTAATGTCCACCCCATTTAGCATCAGTTTTTCTTGAAAGAAAATATCACTGTGAATAGGTGTAAGAAGCTCGATCACATTACTAGCATTGGTAAAGGCCGCTCTCTTAGTCAGACCACGATTCTCCCCAGCAGGGTCCGCAACATCCATATGCCCTGCAGTGTCTTTGTAAAAGAGCCCCGCGGAGAGTGTTTCAAGGGCATCTTTACCATAATTGGTAAGACATTCTATTATGCATCGATAAGGATGTGTGCTAGAACTCTGTGATATAAGCCGATCCCCAAGCGAAACATCTACTTGTGAAAATATTGTAGCTCCTGGATGGTTAATAAGCCCCACGGGGGATCCATCAGCAATATCTGTACCATTGGCATTAGTGGCGTAAAAACAACAATGTGTTGTTCAGATCCACATAATCCTCTCCAGTCCCCGCAATAAAAAATTCCAATGGTGTTGAGTCCGAAATCGCCGATAAAGGTGGTACTTCTATATATGTATTTTTTTCAATAGCGGTTTGTGTCAGCGGTACTGTAAACAGATCCAGTTCGCTTTTTAAACACTCTTCTGACATGCTGTGTAGTAAGGCCATGGTCTAAAATATTGCTTTAACAGACTTCTTTCTTCTTTTTGCAGCAGATCCCTTTGCTGTCTTCTTGCGCTTGCGTTTAGCAACTGACGTTTTCTTTGGTAGTCGTTTTGTTTTCTTCTGCGGCTGGCCACTCCTCCGTGTGCATTGATCTCCCTGATATCATAATATCCAGACTTTATCCTATAAAGAGTGTTTGACATCTTTGGGTCTCGGTTGACGAAAATCTCAATTTCTTTGCCTTCAGGAAGGTAATCGGCAATATGCTTATCACTATCTGTAGGTGATGCGCCGCCCTGGTCGAGAATAAATGCTGCATCCTCCTCGGTAAATGTGTACCATGACACCGGATATTCAAATTCGATCAATCCAACTTCCCATTCTCCTTTCAGGTTTATAGCTCTCGCTAAGAGGGTCGTATAATTAGATATTTTATTCCCCGGATAAGCAACTAGAGATGCATTGCAGGGCAATGTAACATAAAATCCACCCTCAGCCATGGTAGGTCTTTACATGAATGAGTTCAGTCTATGCAGGTCACTTGTTTTTATGGTTTCTGTACGTCAACCAATTCTTTTTGATCAATCCATGATGCAAATTTCGCAGGCCATCCAAGCCATTGCACCAGTAAAAATGTTTTACCCCCTTTCTTCTTCTTGTCTAAAACCTTTTCAACTTTAAATGCCTTGTTTTTACTGACAAGTATTTTTTGCATTTCTTTCTCATAAAAAACGCCATCAATAACATCACCATCGTAATCACTTAATCTGTAGACAGGAGGGTCTCGTGGGATGCATGCAGTTATGGTGAAAAACTCCTGCGTGTAGTTTTCCTCATACCCCTTGGCAAATGGTCCTCTTACTTTAGAAATTCGAACAACATCACCAAGTTTGTATTTAAACACAGGCTTGATACGGCGAGATCTGCTATCGCCATATAGATTATGTAGCACCACAGATTCGTTTTCTTTGTTTACATCAATAGGTCTCATCTTAATGCTCTCTTGAAGTATGTCGATATAGCGCTTTGAGTTTGTAGCTGTTAAATACCTCCACATTATACTTTTTAAGGTTCTATTAAAACGTTCAACAACACATGACTTTAATTCAGAGGCTGTTGCGAAATGTGTAATGTTATACTTTTTGACTATGTTCTGAAAGTGTTTGTTAAAGAATTCCGAGCCGTTATCCGTTTGTAAAACGCCCGGCAAGTGACCGTCAGTCAGTATGGATTCAAAAGCTTTAGCAACCTCAATGCCGGTTTTGTTTTTTAACACGCGTGTCCATGCATATTTACTAAACAGATCTATACATGTCAACAGAAAATGGTTGTTGTCATTCTCCTTGGCATATGCCGACATATCCACAAGATCGGCCTGAAACTGCATGTCAATACCATAGACAAAAACCCTATTCCTTTTGTATTTTAGAGGGGCAGTTTTATGTAGTGTGTAAGCATCCTCACCGGAGAGCCAGTCTGATAATTTTTTATCAGTTAAACGAACACCCGTTTCTTTGAAAACAGCATCTTTTAAACGCTTTTTACCTCCTAAAGAACCAGGGTTTGAAGGTGTGTAATAGATCTTTCTCATTTCTTCTTCAGACATATTGCTACACCAGTGTCCACAAAATAATAACACAGATTATTTAAGAGATGTGAGTTTTTATTTCACAAACAGTTAAAGAAAATACGTCATACATCATCAAGGTAGTGTAGAAATTTTATACACATCACAATGTTTTTCTCAAGAATGTACTCAACCAATGAATCAATAAGTTCAAAAACATCGGCCTTAGCATTTCTTGACAATGTAAGTACACATAAATCAGTTACATATGTACACATGCATAATATGTCTGCAATTCTAATACAAATGCCACATTCAGTCATTAGGTCTAAAATTTTTCTGATAGTTACAGAAATTGGATCACCCGCATTAATGCACAAACGCATCATATCAGTCCATTCATGTGACACATTTCTTACAACAGACATTTGTTTCTTGAGGTTTGTAAAACGATTAGCATCCACACCACATTTGTTTACAACTACAACAGATACATCGACACCATCATTAACAATCTCGCACAAAAGGTTGGTCATTTCACATCTTATACGCCGTTTAAGTAGACACTTAGCCAAGCCAGATGTAAAACAGTTATTCCCCATAGCGGTATTAGTCAATTTGTACGAAGCCTTTCCAGCTATCCACTGCGTCATAGACAAGCTTTTCACTGTTAGCATCCACAAGTTTTTCCCTGACTTGATGAAGCTTTTCCACAATGTAGACCTCGTCTCGCAGTTCGTGCAAAATAGTGTCCACTGACCCCTGAATCCTCTGGGGGTGAACCCTTAAGCCACAACGACACAGTGCTTGAGCTATGATGTGTTTAAGCTCCGGCTTGATCAGGCCCCTTGCCAGTTCCTCAAAGTATGTTTCGAAGAAATAGGCGTCAGGTTCAAACAGACAACTGTGTCTTAGCTGGCTAGGATGGTCGACTTCGCAGCCAACACAGAGTTGTTTCAACTTTTTGTTGATAAGATGTTCCAGAAGGACCACAACAGTTGCTTTGATGATTTTGAAGCCGTCAGAGTGGATACATCCGTCGGTTTTGTCTGCTCACTGAAAGAGAGCGGCTCCTGCTGTTGTGCCCTTGCTGTCGTATGGTGTTGTGAGGAAAGTCAGATTATGATACCCCAGATCTGTGCAAAAATATAAACACAGTCATCCGGTAATTTTTTACTATGATCCCCAACCACACGAAACCTTGTTTCAGGAATCACACTGTCCCACTCCGCAATGTACAAAGGGTTGTCACCACAGTCGTTCAAATCTCTCCAGATATAATTAAAAAATATAAACCAGTCTTTGGCAGGGAACAGCAGACAGGGGTCTGTCTTTTCTTAGGAGCAAAAGTCAACTTTTCATCTATTTCGACAGGTCCTCTTGTTGGCGATATACACATCACCTTTCGGGTGGTTTTAGGAGGCTTTGGAACAGCCGTTGTATCACTAGACTTGATTGTTTAAAATACTGTTTTCTAAACATTGTTTAAATACCCATGTAGGTTCGGGTGGGGCGTAAAACACTGAGGCCTGGATAATATCATTGCATCAACAACAAGGGGTCAACATAGAAACACATGCCGGATGGACGATCAAAGGGTATCATAAAATACACGTACAGGATGCACAATCATAGGGGTCAAATGTGGACACCTGGCAGGGGGCAATAAATTGGGGGTAATAAATCACTTTTTGACATTCAGTGTATTATATTTACTACTTACATCTCTCAAATTTCATGAATTCTTTTCTCACTCAGACACAACAACTGCCAAAACTCTTTGTACGTACAGGCCAATTTGCACATGCTTACATACTGTTTTCAAAACTGTTAAACTTATGTTCAAAACAATAACATAATACAAAACTAAATAAGACAGCAATTTGCTACATTTCTACAGTAATATTTTAATGAAATATATATTAAATCTTAAAATTAAATGCTATAAAAACAATTGGACAATTGGACCAGCCACAGCTGATTCTCATTTTAGATGAACATCTACACAGGTGTTACTCTTTCAATTTCATTACAAAAGGAGACAACTGCTGAATAATTTTGTATTGTGATGTAAACATGGACCCAGCCAGAAATAGAGAAGTGGCTGAAAGAGGAAGAAGAGTGGCTGGGAGGGGACGAGGAATACGTATGCGTGGTGGAAGAAGAATGAGAGGAAGATCAAGAGCTGTAGTCTCAGATGAGATCAGAGCTACTGTAATTGATCATGTAGTAAATCATGGTCTCTCAATGAGAGAGGCTGGTCAGAGAGTGCAGCCAAATCTGCAACATTCTACAGTGGCATCTATTGTTAGAGTTTTCCGGCAAACCAACAGGAAACTTGTATTCTGCAAGGGCATTTGACTGAGTTGCACATTACAGATGTAAATAAACTTGTGTGTAATTGTTTTTGCATTTCTGCTTAGGACTCAACGGTTACCTCACACAGGTGGGAGAGGAAGGATGCTCACTGATGTGCAGGAAACTGCCATTGTTGATATGGTCATCAGAAACAATGGGATAAAACTCACTGAGAAACTTACAGAGAAGATAAAGGAAACAATAACGCAATATGTCAATAGGAGTCAATACATAAAAAACATAGCATCCTATGCACCTTTGGCCCAATTTCGTAGAATGATACTATAGCAGATTTTCTTCAAGTAGTCGTCTCTGAGTTAAAAAAGAGCAGGTAAAAAAGCTACAAGTACAAATTTGTAAACTTGACAGTCACAAATTTGAGGGTGTACATGTGCTACAGTTTACTGGATACAGAATAATGACATTTGTTTTCTAATAGTGACTGTTACTGTGTACTGTAATTATACTGTATGTTTACAGTTAAGGCCTGAAGATGATGCTAGGATGCGTTTTCATGGCACTATCACCTGTGCTCATATTTATATTATCTTGAGATTCTGATTGGTGTGTCATCAGTTTTGCTACTGAGTGTTTACTGATGGATATATGTGCTATTTAAGTTTACATCGTGCCACTTCAGTTCATTATATTATGTGTTTGTGTTTTCTGAATGAGAACATTGTGAAACATTTGCAAAATGAGGATGTTTTTGTGTGGGGTTTTGCAGAAATCACTAAGTGAAGTGATATGCGTGTGAAAACAAGTGAATTGTGTTAAATGTTATGAGAAATGTGAATGAATGAATTTTGCCAACTGTATCAGTAATGAGAAAAACTGTAATGTTAAGCAAGTTGTCCTTGGTAAAGGTAATTAAAACAGGACAAACTAACAAAAAAGACATAAATACTAGAGAGCTCCAAACCCAGGCAGCCATCCGCGGCACCAACGTGATCATAAATGTCTATATTCGCATAACTTCAATTAGCTTTTGAAAGTGACAAACAACTGGACACTTTGACTTTAGCCTATAAGTTAGGTTTAGAACTTGATGTTATCTGTTCTGACATACAATTGTAAATTAGGCAGTAAAAATACATTGTTTAGGTCTTTGTTGAGCTTGTGTGTAAAAGAAGTTAAAGCATTTTAAATGTGTGTTAAATGTATGCATTTTGTGTCAAAGCAACAAGAAATGTGTTAATTGTATTGCCTACACAGCCATATGTTGTGATAACTGTTAAGAGTTTAGGAAAATTGTTAAAAGTATTGGCAAAATTGTCATAGCAATTGTAAAAAACTGTAATTACATTTTCCTTGTAGCACCAGATCACAACTTGTTCTTTTATTAAACAAACTAAATAACCATTAAGCCATATGTTATTTATCTTACGTACAAGACAGCATGTCATTTCTGTCTCTACATGGTCACACGTTTACAATTATCCTCTGCTTTCTGTTGTAATGGTACTGGTGTCCAGGCAGGTGAGCACGCCACAAAGGTGATGTAATTAGTGATGTTTTAATAGCAACACTGAAAAACACAGGCACAACAGAAAACATCCAACAGGTGCAAAGAAGGTAAGTATAATCCAAACACAGGTCGTTCACTCAGGTAAGTATATCCCAACACAGGTAGTTCACTCAGGTAAGTATATTCCAAACACAGGTAGTTCACTCAGGTAAGTATATTCCAAAAACAGGTAGTTCACTCAGGTAAGTATATTCCAAAAACAGGTAGTTCACTCAGGTAAGTAGATTCCAAAAACAGGTAGTTCACTCGGGTAAATATATCAAACGGGTATTCAGGTAAATACATCTAAAACAGGTTTTCTTACTAACAGCACAATACGTGCAGACAACACTAAACAGACTACAACTCACATTTACATTTACATTTATGCATTTGGCAGACGCTTTTATCCAAAGCGACTTACATTACATTGTACTATACATTTGTACATTTTGTATAGTAAGCAAGTGGGGGTAAGATGCCTTGCTCAAGGGCACCTCAGCCGTTACCCGCCAGCCCTGAGAATCGAACCAGCAACCTTCTGGTCATGAGTCCAACTCTCTAACCACTGGGCCACGACTGCCCTCAAAAGACAACTTAAATACACGCGCAAACACAGAACAGGTGCAAAACAAACAAGCAACAGGTGAAAGTCCAATCAAGATGGCGGGCGTGAAGTGCGGTGCATGTTGGGAAGTGGAGTCCATCAGAATTCAGGTGAGAGTGAACGGGTGAATCGGGGCGTGGAGGGCGTGGCTGGTGTGGGGGGGAGCCTTTACAGTACCCCCTTCACGGTCTGCTCCAGCAGACCTAACAGGGTGGTAGGGACGACCTCGGGGACATGGGGCAAGACAACCGGGAGAAGAGGCGTGGAATTCACGGAGGAGTGCTGGGTCTAAGATATCTGTGCGGGGAACCCAGGATTGCTCCTCGGGTCCATACCCCTCCCAGCTGACGAGATACTCCAGTCATCCAGCGCGCCGGCAGGAGTTAAGGATCTCTTCCACCCTGTAGATCTGCTGGGTGGCATCCAAGGGGGTGGAGCAGGGGTCGGGTCCACCACTACACCAGGTTCTGGAGGGGAAACAGACAGAGGGTTATGGTCGTGAGGGGCGTGGCCACACTGCTGAAGCCGGAGATAAAGCGGTGATAAAAATTCGCAAACCCAAGGAAGCGCTGTAACTCTCTCACAGTCTTCAGCTGGGGCCAGTTCCTCACAGCTTCCACCTTCCCCTGATCCATGGTTACCTGATTGTGGGTGATGATGTAACCAAGGAAGTGAATGGTGGATTGGTGTAACTCACATTTCTCGAGCTTGAGGTGATGTTGACGAAGTCTCTGGAGAACGGAGGAAACTTGGTGGATGTGCTCGGTGCGGGAGTGAGAGTAAATGAGGATGTCGTCTAGGTAGATGATTACGTATTACATCCCGGAAGATCTCGTTCATGAAGCTCTGGAACACTGCTGGGGCATTTACCAGCTCAATGGCGCAGTCCCATGGCCTGTGCGGGGGAAGTTTGGTGGCTCTCTGCTTCGAGAATACGTCCTAGAACGACCGGTACTCGGGAGGTATGGTGCTGGAATTCGGGACCTCGGAACTCGCTACTGAGGAGGACAGGACAGGTAAGTTGCGTGATCCTCCCCGTCATCCAGTCGACAAGGGGTTGATTCCGTTGGAGCCACGGTCGTCCCAGGACAAGATCCGATGTGGACCCCTCCAGAACCCAGAAGGAGAGACTCTCTTTGTGCTCCGGAGAGAAGTGGATGGTCAGCAGCGGAGAGTGATGAGTAACCCGACCTCGGCCCAACGGTTTTCCCAGTATGTTCTGGATGAACATTGGTCGTTGGTTCTTGATGGGGGATAGTCCCAGCTGGTTGAGTAGGTTTAGGGAGATGAAATCTCCGGCAGCTCCGAAGTCTATTAGGGAATATACAAACACAGAAAAATTGGAGGTGGATATCATAATCTTAGTCAGAGGGAGGTGAGACAAGGATGCTGGAGTCTGCACGGTACTCACCAAGGACCGGGTCGGGCAAACTGGACAGGCAGCAATGCAGTGGCCAGCTCCTCCACAGTAGAGGCATAAGGTTGAGACTGCATCTCCGATTGCGTTCATCTATTGTTATACTGTAGTGGTCAAACTGCATGGGTTCTTGGTCCGGAGGGGTAAATGCAGTGGTACGTTGGCATGAACAGGCGGTCAGGCACTGAGCTACACGAACGGAACGTTGGATTAAGGCTTTGAGTCCGATGGAGTCGTCGTAAATGGCAAGATGGAGTCTAACGAATGTCTGGAGGCCCTGACGGTACACCGCAATGAGGACTGGTTCATTCCACCCACTGGGAGCCGCCAGGGTCCGGAACTGCAGGGCGTAATCCGCTACGAAAAGTCGTCCCTGACGGAGGCGGAGAAGGTGATCCTGCACGGATAGGTAGTCGGTGGCTTGACCAAAGAATCCCTTAAAGTGCTCCAAAAAGAGCTACAGCGTAGTAATGAAGGGTCCTCCGGCTTGCCAGATTCCCTGGGCCCAGTTCAGCGCCTTACCATTCAGTTGGGAGATGATGAAGGCAATCCTGGCAGTGTCGGACTCGAACTGGTTACATCTGTGTCGCACATGGCAGCGTTCCGACCGATGCGCACACACACAAATGAACACACTCCCACGAGTAGACAGAGAGCGTGTAGTTGTTCGTTCAATGTAAATGACTGTGTAGGTTCTAGTCCTCGCTTTCTCTTGCATTTGGCCACAAGTTCTCATCACCATCACATCTAATGTCTTCTCTGGCAATGCATGTTAGAAAGTACAGTGTGAAAATCTCATCTAACCCTAGAAATGTCTCCACACTCCACATTCAATGCCTTCAGTAAAGTCATCTAGTCATGTGAAAGGTGGTCATAAACCTTTCACCTCCACAAAAAGGTCCATTAATTTTGCTAAAATATTATAAAATAAATGTGTAAAATATATTTTAAAATAATTACTGCAGAAATGCATGAAATATTGTCATCATTCTGTTTGAATGTGTTTTTAATCATTTTGAAAGCAGTGTGTTAGCATTAGAAAAATGTGCTGAAAATATATAGTGTTTTGCAGATTGTGGAGTATGAATGACGTTTTATGAATGAAGTGTTTGGGAATTTTGAAAAATGTGTTCAATAAATGCATTTTGTCTAAAAGCAATGAAAAGTGATTCACAGTTTGGTCTACAGACTTCTGTTTTGCTGAATGTGTGAAGAGTTTTGAAAATGTGGCTTCAGTATTGAACAATGCTTGTTAGCAGTTGTGGCCCAGTGGTTAGAGAGTTGGACTCATGACCAGAAGGTTGCTGGTTTGATTTTCAGGGCTGGCGGGTAACGGCTGAGGTGCCCTTGAGCAAGGCACCTAACCCCCACTTGCTTACTATACAAAATGTACAAATGTATAGTACAATGTAATGTAAGTTGCTTTGGATAAAAGCGTCTGCCAAATGCATAAATGTAAATGTAGCAGTTGAAAAAACTCCAAGTTAACTTAACAAGACCTTTTGTTTTGCTTCAAACTCTAAAAACAATAAAATGTATATTTTATTACAGTATATATAATATATAAATATGGCCTTTACATGCACATTTTCTGTTGGTTCAAATGAATTCAGAGTCATTTGGTTTGGTGTATTCAGAGTTTAACACTCGTAGCATCAATCAATAACAAAGGTTCTCTGGCCTCTTTTTAAATAAGCAGAACCAAATCTGCTGCCATCTGCATATCAATGCATAGACAGGCAGAATTTTAAGATCTGAACACATTTACACATATTTATGTTTGTGTACAAATGTAAAAACATTAAAAACTATTCCGCTGTAAATAAAATATCCAGAAGAACTGTGGCAATTTCTCCAAGACGCTTTAAGCGGAGGTAACATGCTATGTCATGCTTTAAGCATGCAGTAAGCACTCAGTAGCAAAACTGATTACACACAATCAGAATCTCAGGATAATATAAATAAGAGAACAGGTGATAGTGCCATGAAATTGCATTCTAGAATCATCTACAGGCCTTTATACTACTTTCCTGTAAACATACAGTATAACACAGTAACATAACTTTATATGAGAAAAATGTGACTATTATGTGTCATGGTTCTGCCCTTCTTGTCTTGTAAATTCCTAGAGCCTTGTGGGCGGGACCATGACAGTGCCATGTCTCGTGTTTATGGTATTCGTGGAAGCGCGTGGCCTGGGCGTGGTTCGCCCGTGTCGCGCGCTCTCCGGTCTTGCGTCATGACCACACCCCCCCGGATACTTCCGCAATCCTGCCCTCCTCGTTTATGTCTAGTTTTCATGATCTACTGGGCAGAATTGCGTCAGTATCTTGTCTTTGTGTTTACGTTCTGTGGGGAGACATGCGGCTCGGGCGCTTTCGCCTTTTGCCGCGTGTTTTCATGTCGCACGTTTTAGCCCCGTCCCCCTTGTTCTCCCGTAATCGATCCATCTGTGTTTCATGCCTCACACCTGCACCCTGTGTAATTATCCCTAGTTAGTGTCCCTATTTAAAGCCCTCGTGTTCATTGTCCCGTGCTGGTTCGTTTTGTAAATCTGTGTATACCTTGTGATTTTATACTTGTGAGTACTTCTTCGTATGTCATGTTATTGCCTTTGCCGTCATAGTGTTGCCCTTAGTTTTGAGTCTTGTTTTGCCCCCTTGTGGGTAGTATTTTGTTTGCAGGTGTTTTAGTGTCTTTTCAGTTCTAGTTATTTGTTCTGTTTGCCCCACCGTGGGTCTTTTGTTTCCTGTTTTTGTATCTGTAAAATAAAAACCCTTTGTGTTTTCCACCACCGCTGTCTGCAACTGGGTCTTCACTCCAAATCATGACAATTATGTATCCAGTAAACTGTAGCTTGTGTACAGCCTCAAATTTGTAAATGTCAAGTTAACAAATTTATATTTGTAGTCTTTTTTTTTTACCTGTTCTGTATTTTCACTTTATTGTTTTCTTTATCTTCTCTGTAAGTCGCTTTGGCTAAAAGCATCTGCTAAATGCCTAAATCAGAGCTTCCCAAACAAGCAGTTTGTCTCTTTGCACAAATTTATCAACATTTATTAACCAGTTTGTAAGAATTTCATATGAATTATGAGAACTATGTTTAAAAAACCTAAAACCATCTACATTTAAACTGAGGAAAGATAAGTCTAACAAGTAGGGAAATTTTTGGAAAAATTAGAACATTTTAATATTTTTATTTAGCATAGCCACGGCCCCCCTGCAATACTGCTACGGCCCACCGGGGAGCCGCAGCCCACAGTTTGGGAAGCTCTGGCCTAAATGTAAATGTTATTTGTGCAGTTGTATATTGTATTGTGTTGCATGACCAGGTTATACAGTTCTTTGGTTTTTGAACTTTTCTTGTCTTGTAAGATCATCTACAGTACTTAATCTTCTTTCATTCAATCAAGATTTTTTTACAGTAGTATAATTTTTTTCCCCCCTGAAGCTCATTGTTACATTTTGCTCTGTCTGCACTCTTTTATGTTGTATGTTGTAATAAAAACTAAGCTGTCAAATTATTCTTATAGTAACTATAGTAAAATAGTAACTTCATTCATTGTAAATTACTGTGCAGGTTCTAGTCCTCCCTCTTTCTTGCATTTGGCCACAAGTTCTTATCACCATCATATCTAATGTCTTCTCTGGCAATGTTGTAAAGTTCAGTGTAAATATCTCATTTAACCCTACAGCATTGCACGTAGATCTAAAAAAAAAAACCAGAAACCTGATAAAGCCTCATTTACGCTTTTTTTTCTTTTGCTTTACCTCCAGGAATGTGGCTGGAAGCCAGAGCAGACCCCTTTACATGTCAGACACGCCGCACCCTTTCCTGCTGGCGGCAGCTCCACTGACACCTGGAAATTGAACCAAGAGATCAGTATTCAGAGAATCACAGAAGAAGAGCCCTAACTCACAGGGCAGAGATGTTTTATAAAACACAAACCACAGGGAAAATGTAAAGTATGTTAATATTTGCAGCATTATCATCCGCTAAATAAATTCTTCAAAACACTCCACATCTATGCCATTAGTCGAGTCGAACAAACCCTTGCTATGAAATCAGAGTCAATGATGCTCAAAATTGTTTTGTGCAACAGTGTTTAGACTTTTCAGAAAAGTCAGCCTTTGATTTGGCTAATCAGTATTTGGAGAAAAATGTGTGAAAAAATTTGACATTGCCTTCAAATTTTAGCCCTTTTTTGGCACAGAATGACTTGACTGTTTTCCATGAGTATACACTGGCAATACTCAGCTAGCAAAAGTAAACTATAACTATATAACTATACTAACTATATAACTTACAATAATTATTACAATTTGTATTTAATATTATTCAGTGCACATATACACTTAAAAATAAGGGTGCTTAAAAGGTTCTTTGTCGGTGTAAAAGGTGCCATAAAGAACTCTTACATCCAAAGAACCTTTTTGTTTCTAAAATGTGCTTTGCACAGAGGAAAGGTTCTTTGTGGAACCTTTTTTCATGGATTATAAAAAAGTCCTTTACATTGAATGTATGAATTTATAACTGCTGAAAGTAAATTGTCTGGCGAAATGTAAAGTGTCTTAAGGGTTGCTTGATCACATGGTTCAATCCCTGAATAATTTTAAGTGTTTTAAATCTTTTAAGAATTTTTTTAAAGAAAGTAAAGTAAAAGTTTTTTTTACCTTTAAAAGTAATCTGATATATTGTTTTAATGGGCTTCTGCATTCACATTCCAATTGATTAAAATACAATATAAAAACAAATAATCTATAATCGTTCTGATAAGTATTTTAACTTATAGCCTACTGTTAATTTGTTTTGGTCTTCAAGTAGCTTTTAGAATGGGCCTGGTAAAACTTACACTCAAAGCCACCTACTGGCGTAATGGTGTACCTAAGTCACCGAATGAATAACAAATCAACAAGTCTTTTGGCTGAAAGTAAATGTAGATTCAGGTCTCTCGAATCTCCATCTGTTATGGCTCTGGGGTCTGTAGTAAGTTTTGTAATCGAGATATTTCACACAAACTTAGCAATATGACGACAGGACATAAGTATAACGCCCCTTACGGTAACTTCAAACTTTGGATCCGACTCTTTAATTACCGATGCCTTTGAATCGACTCGCATGTCTCATTTCTCCCCTCTCCCTCCCACGTCATCAACGTAGCTACTATTGCATCAACGTGCAAAACAATTTGAGGTGGAGTTGTGAGGCGTCATTGTGTCTGATAAGTTTTAACAAAAATAACAATGTTGTTTAGCATGAGACTAGTTTTTTTTCGAATTGCCTAAAAAAACACTCTTTAAAATCGTAATTCTTGATAAATTGTATTTAAAACGGTTTTATAACTGTTACTTAGTTTATGTGCACGCTGACAGGAACTATTTAGTTAGACAGAAGTCGATTGTTTAAGCGTAACTTACATTTATAAAAGTTTTTTAAATAGCTTATTAATCTGCAACATAGTATTTGTATGTTGCTGTACGATTTTGTATCGAACTAAAAAATTAGGTAAATCGTCTTTTTAATCAAATGAAGTTTTTCATTATCTCTTCGGTTTATAACATAAAATGGCGGCTAACGTTACGTTTATTACGAGAGTCTAACAGAAAGTTGATGGTTTAAGTGAACATTTACATAAATATTTTTAATAATTTGCCTATAAAACTGGTGAGAGTTTTTATGCTTGTATTTTTTAAGGTTTCAGATAATATTGATGATGGCGAGGATGAGCACAGCATTGCCAAACATGTTCAGTTCATGCAAACTGAGTCAAGAAAGCCGAGACCGAATTTGGACCTCATTAGACAGAAGCTTAAGAGAACCAAAAAATACAGGGCTCACTATATTTTTGAGCACGCAACCAAAGAGGTGCTTAGTACGTTTCCCTGCCTCCGTCGACCAGTCTTTGTAAGTAGTCTTGTTTTTGTTACAGACACAGCTGTATACAATTTGATTGACCTGAAAAGTTAATAAAGCACTGCATGACTATAAAAATGTTAAAAATAATCTATTTCATGATTTCACAAAGCTGGTATATTGCGTTAAAAACAAACAAACATGATTTTACAAATGACCTATGTATCATCAAAACCACACTGCTGTCTTTTTTTGTCTTTTTTTATTAGCTTCTGGAGGAAATCAGCAACCTCTTAGACATTGACACTGACAAGTGTGTCATTAAAAATCTGAGGAAACTTTATCCCAAACTTGTGGAGAGGGCTCCACATACTGCATTAAAGGACATGGTGAAGCGGACCCTGGATTCATGCAAGACAGATGAGGAGAGAAATGGTATGTATTTGTTAGCATCCTTAATATGTTATTATTGTTGTAATTGTACGCAATGCTGTCTTTGAAAGTTACTGTCTGTGTCCATATTGTTTGTTGTGTGAGGTTTTGCACCAGCAGTATTTCTATCCAATCTGCAACCTTAATGCATGCAATTCAAATATTGCAAGATTGTTTTGGTGGAAAGTATGTATGTAGCAGGAAAGGAGATAAACACTTAAAATAAAATATAGATTTTAGAATTTCTGCTTTCTCTTTTTCTCTAAAGTTTTATGGGAACCCCCTTATTGGCAATATTTTTATTGCCACAATTTTATATATATGATTTATGTTTTAGGCCAGATGATTAATGCTGCCATCCTTCTTTTGCCATCGTTTTTTCAAGAAGAGGAGTCTGCGCTATACATCATAAATCAGGTAATGTCTGCAGATAAGGAGTGGACAAAATAGTATAATAATATTATTTCATGTCTTGGAGTCAGTCTGATGAAAGGTGTACTGTGTAGATTTTCGTGACATCTGAACACTTTTTTTTTGCAGGAACACCCCTCACCAATAGTTTTATGTCTGGCTAATTGTAAAAAAATGTTTTGTTGTTGTTACAGGATCCTGTGTACCCAACCTCAACAATCGTAATGGTGGACTGCAAAGATGGAAACCCTCTGTCAAGTGACTCGTGTCCATTAAGATGGATGGAGAGGACATGGTAGAGGATGATGGGGGCATTGATATCTCCCTCGCTATTAGCCTGCTGTACTCACTGTACCAAATTTACAACATTGCCTATCCAAAGGGTGTAAGAAAGACTGTGTCATTTTTGGAGGCATTCATTTTCAAAAGGAATTAGCGTACAAAGACTTTTTAATTCCTTGTAGTTGTTTAATTTTTGTAGCAATCTTTAGTCACCACTACTGTACATTGATAGTACATTGTCACTGTTGATACTACAGAGTTGTAATTGCCAGTCAGTACAAGTCCTCACAAGGACTTTAATTGTATTTGTTTAATACTGTTATCATTTGTAATGACCTTTAGTCATAATAATTCTGATGCTACATTGTTGCTGTTATGACAAAAGGTAGAAATAAACAATGTAAAATGTAAATCATTTAAAATAATAATATGCTACTTTTAAGGAACCTTTTTGATGTTATTGTACTGTTAATGAGAATAATTTATGGAATACTACTATGGAATGAAATTAAACAGTAAGATTGTTTGTTTTAATGAATAAAATTGTAATTGTAATCTTAGAATAGCATTTTATGGTAATTGTAAGGATTGTAAAGTTTTTAAAAGTGTGTGAATATAATTTTTAATTCAATTGAAAAAATCTAACAGTTGTCCTGTAAACACTTCCAATAAACTAATTGGTTTAAGGTCTCCTTTCTGTTTTTGTTTTAACTGTTAACTGATTTTAAATAAATGTATTAATGAAATTTGTATTACATAAAAATAGAAGTTTAGTTGGGGCCACAAAGAACCTTTTTTCAGATGGTTCTATAAAGAACCCAACAGGGTGACTTGAAGAACTATTAGAGGTTCTTGGAAGAACCTTTGTAAAGAGTGCTTTGAAGCACCAGGAAGGGTTCTTCATAGCACCAAGAAAGAAAGGGTTCTTTAAAGCACCCTTCACTGAAAGGTGCTTTAGGGAACCAAAAAAGGTTCTTCTATGGCATCGCTGTGAAACACCCTTTTTGGTTCTTTGTGGCACCTTTTTTTTAAGAGTGTACTCAGAATAGTCTATTGTCTGCTAAAAGTGGAGTAGGATAGACAACCACATGAAATCATTTGCAAAACCAGATAACTGTCACAGAACCACCAGGCTCTCTCTCCACACTCACACCACGTGACCCTTCCCCGGAATTCTGATCACCGTCACCTGCACCTCGTTCACACTCATCACCACCTGCATAAAAAAGTCTGCAAAGTCTCCCTCGTCATGAGTGTGCTCCCAGTTCTTCGTGTCTTCAGTGTTTATCGTGTCATCCACCCGCATCGCACCAGCACTCTCCACCACCATCACCGAGAGTCTGCAATCTCCTGACCATCCAGGACAGTATATGTTCAATCTTATATCCCTTGTGTTGAATAAAGCTGTGTGTTAAGAACTAACCATCTGTCTGCCTAGTCGTTCTGTTACAGAAGACCAGACCGAACAGCATGAGCGCCCCGGACCATTTTCAGGAGATTGTGGCTGTTCTAAAACGGGGTTTCACTCCACCAGCCACTTCCAACCCCATTTAACACAACATAACCATCAATACTCCTTCTGCAGCCGCAGATTAATTTTGCAATGCACCCTCCATGTTCAGAACTATCATGGACCTTTATACATTATGTGGTCCAGTTTTGTACCCTAGCTACCACAAGCCAATGGGATGAGCCAGCTCTGATCAACACCTATCGCCACGGATTCGATCCTCAACTCCAGCTTCACCTTGCGAGCAGTAGTGACTCGATGGGATTGGAAAATTTCATCAATGCATCTATCCGCTTATCGGAGCGCCTCCAGATGTGTTCCTCGAAGCTGTCACCCATCCTCCATTCGCCAGAGTACCCGCCTGTTCCAGGACATCCGGATGAACCCATGGAACTGGGAGGTATGCGTCTCCCCCCTAGCGAGCGGCAGAGGTGGCTGACCCAGGGGCTGTGTTTGTATTGCGGGGCAGCAGGACATCTACTCGCTGCATTCCCCATTCGTCCCCCTCGCGCTTTGGTTAGTAGCATCCAGTATGTGCCAGTCTCCCTTAAAATTAGATTAGATTAAACTTTATTGTCATTACACATGTACAAGTACAAGGCAACTTTTTTTTGTTTTGTTTTTGTTTGTTTGTTTTCATTATGCAGAAAAAGGTTGTTTTTTCCCTGAAAGGGTTAAGGTTGCTTTCCGTAAGGGACAGAAGGGATATCTTCTGCAGGATCCATCTGACCAGGCCAGGGCAATAAAAAACAACCCATCTTTGCAGGACAAGTCAGCACCAATTAAGGAGGAGCTTGTCATACAAAATGCTCTAAATGTGGTTCGCCAAAGAGGAGGTGATGCCTCAGACAATACAAGGGGAAGTCCTTTCAGTGGCTCCTTGAAAATGATGTGGGGTACACCATCTATCTTGTAAAAAACCTTCAACAGGAAGAGGCTGCAGGAGTTAGGATGACTGAGGGGCACAGCAAGAGCAGCCTGGTCTCTTTTGTGAATTACGCCCACAGCTTTGAGGAAATCCAGTCTCTTTTGAACTATGCATCTAACACTCCAGCTGCACCAGCGGCCTCATCAGAGGACAACCAGCTGGTTGGTTTCGGTGCTCGCGTCAAGAGTACATGGAGGGAGATTTGGGACAGCAGAGCTGACGGTTATGCTTCCTTTATAATGGGGGCAAAATGTGTTCAAGGGACACAGATGCATAAACTGCAACGGTACCCGCTGAAGCAGCAGCAGCAGTCTGCCCATCCACGTGTGCCTGCCTCAAGTGCCACATCTGAGTCCACAGGTCAGTTGTTTATTTTTCCTAATTTGCCCTTCAGAAGAGAATCTTTACAATTATGTCAATAAGTATAAACATACTTTTTCGCGTACTTTATGCTTAGCACAGTTACCTTTACAATTTCCAAAAACAACCTCTAACGCTTCTTTTTCAACCATACAGAGATGGCTGTAGATATTGAGCTGGAGAGTGCAATGCTGAACATCACTCCCTCTAAGCTACTGGTGCAGTGTAAGTGCTTTTTTCTTAAATTACTTATATTTAAATATTAAAAAAATAAAATGCTTTTTTACTTTTTGTTTGCACCAACATAATCAGCTGCTGAAGTGAAACCCTCCATGGAAACAGCAACAGGTTTTTAAACATTTTAGGTTCAGCGCTGTTGTATTGATGAATTATGATATGAAATGTTCTCCAAAACTTAATAT
Organism: Oreonectes daqikongensis; assembly: GCA_026939265.1. Taxonomy (NCBI): domain Eukaryota; kingdom Metazoa; phylum Chordata; class Actinopteri; order Cypriniformes; family Nemacheilidae; genus Oreonectes; species Oreonectes daqikongensis. The sequence goes on along the minus strand of JAOTQM010000537.1, from coordinate 454,092 downwards.
GAATTCTTTTTGTCCTAATGTGTGTTGGCCATGTTCCGGCCAGGTGTCACTAACAAATGTGTGTGCCGTTGGCATTATACCAACTGTTTAAGGGGCTATGAATTTTTTCTCCCACCATGATGAACTTATAAATCCCCATTCTGGGTAAGTGCTCACTTGTAAACTTAAGTATAAGTATTTCTGTTCCATGAAGAAGTGCATGTTCTTGCATTTAGATTTTTTACTTCCCGTTTTTTTTGTGATGTTTGTCACATTCTTTGAGAAGGTATAATGCATCCTTGTCATTCATTTTGTTAAGGTAAGCAGATCTCTTAGGAGTATTTGTTATTAACAGGAATTTTATGTCCTCAGAACCATCGTCTGTTCTTTCCAAAACACTGACTGGCACTAAAAAGGAATTGGAATCTCCTGTCGATGGTAAAGACATTGTATTTCTGCCTAACTAATCAAATAATTGTTTTCTATATAACTTTATTCTTTTGGTTTCTTTGTTTTTTGTGTTTTCCTTTTTGAAGCACCAGCTCTGCCAGCTCTGAAAATGCCTTTGTCCCTTCCTAAAGAGCTGATGTTTCTTGTGCAGGAACCACCAGCTTCCACACAAGCAAAGAATAATGTTTCAGCGACAGGTGTGTTTAATGTCAAATATATGGATAAACGGGGTCATAGTTTTAAAATCACGCATTTATAATTCATCACCTCTTTTACAATGGGTCTCTCTTCCGCAGAGAGCAGTATCTCACGAGCGTGCAGGACACTTTATTTAGAGGAATGTAACAAAGATGGTAAGAATGTTTTGTGTCATGGATTTCCAATGAGAACCCAGATGCAGGACAGCAGTAGTGACAAAAGGCTTTTATTAAATAAAACACAAAATAAAAGCCCACGATGGGGAGAACAGAAAACAAATAACTAAAACTACATACACAAAACTAAAGTGCAAAACATAAACGTCCCACAAGGGGGCAAAACAGGAACCAAAAAGCTAAAACACTGAAACACGGAATCAGGACAGGGCAAGGCAAGGCAAACACGGACGTACTCACACGGTTTCACAAAGACTAACATGGATTTACAAATCTTACAAAACGAACCAGCACAGGACAATGAACACAAGGGCTTTAAATAGGAACACTAACAAGGGATGATTACACAGGGTGCAGGTGTGAGTAATGAAACACAGATGGATTGACTACGGGAGAACAAGGGGGCGGAGCTAGGACGCGCAACATGAAAACACGCGGAAAAAGGCGGAAGCGCCCGAGCCGCGTGTTTCCCCACAGAACGTAAACACAAAGACAAGATACTGACGCAATCCTGCCCACTAGATCATGAAAACAAGACATAAACAAGAAGGGCAGGATTGCGGAAGTATCCAGTACCCAGGCCACGCGCTTCCACGAATACCATAAACACAGAGACATGGCACTGTCATGGCCCCGCCCACAAGGCTCTAGGAGATCGCTAGACAAGAAGGGCAGGACCATGACAGTTTTGCATTAGACATATACTATATGTGTTTAATGAATTCCATGTTTGGAGTTGTGAATTTATTTTTTATTTTGTTTTATTATTTTTTTAGACACTTCAGAGACCTCATCACATAGTGTCCCACACATGGCTGCGTCATTGCATGGTAAGTTTGTAGTTGTTTGTTTTGTTTTACTTTGTTTAGAACAGCTTTATTTATTATGTTTTTGTACTTTCAGAACCATGTTCCTCTGCTCCTGGTTCTGCTGTGTGCAGCCCACCACCACCTGTGCCACAGACAGCTCAAAGTAAGAGTATTTTGTGTATATAACAATAATAACCATATATTAATATCTGTGGCTAAACTTATTAAAATCTTTATTCTGTACTTCTACATTTCAATCACACTCAGGAAAACCAGCCCTTCCTAGAGCTCCTGCTCCACAGCTTCCTGGATATGATCATGACATACATCAGTGGACGTGTTCTCATCAACAGAGGATCTGGATGAAGACAGAGCTGGAATCCATGGGTCTGTGGCCAGGCTCTGTTCCTGTAAGCAACCCCATGAAGACTGTGTCACTGTGGCGTTTACCTCCTCAGCCTGAGCTGATAGACACCGTCTCTGATCTGCCGTCACACAAATATTTTCAGCTTCATCCTTTTTTTATTTGGAAAGCTGAAAATGACTGATTGTGGGCATCACAGGTCAGTACAACCTGTTCTCATCTTGGCTGTGCTGCAAAGTCTGCAAGAAGAGGTGCAGACAACCCACAGTGGCTGGAAAAGCTCCCCAAAAGGTTTACCAATGTGCTGCCAGCAATTTTTACTTATAAGAATGCCATCTGTAATGGATGAGCTTCGGCGTACAGAAAAAATCACCCACGGACATGGCTAACCAGGTAATGGAAATGATGCACCTGAAATTCGAGCGTGCCAACTTGGCTTACCTTCTTAGTTGCCAGAGTGTCCTGGATTCCGAGGCCGGAATGTATGGACAGAAAACCATCACAGGATTCCTAAGGAAGGAGACCAAGCCTGCTCCCTTTGGCAAGTACGATGATCCTGAAGGGTGGAATGGAATCTCTGTGTCTGCACACTACCTCACTGACTGCCTCCTATATGAGTACCAGCGACAGCAGGTAGCTATTAGGAAGCTCCTGCAGGACACCTTTGGGCAGGCTTTACATTCTGACCACACGAGGAAAGTGACAAGAAAAGTTACATTCACCTCTGGCACAATGTCATCCTATCATGAATGAAAACTGGATGATTCTTTCATGGGTGATGGTGCAGGCTGAGACTGAAAGATCGTTGGAACCCATATATCAGGGCCTTGCAAACAGGTACAAAATTGCAGGATTGGAAAAGGCAAAGTACCATTAGGTAGGGGGGTAAGGGCATTTGAATCATGCAATGGATTGCCTGCATTTCTTTTAACACGTGTGCTATTCACCACCTATGCACATGCTTTTTACTCATGTTTACTCATGTAAAACTGCTGTATTAATATTTAGTTACACTTTGCCATTTCAGGATTTAAAATGCCAGAATTGCATGCAGGAGAACATCTCAACTGGGATGCTTGGAAGAGTACTGAGGCTGTTGTTGCTGAGGACAATTCTGGTGAGCTTCAAAACACATGTGCGTCCTCAATCCATTTTTTTTATCAGCAAGGTCCTGTTAGGTACTTTTACTGTTCCACTAAGGTTTTCAAGGCTTATAGTGGTGAAGGACTGACAAACCCTAGAATGCCTTTTAAAGAATTTATGAAAACTGAGTTCTTCCAGAGAGAACTGGATGCCACAAAAAACGAGTGGAGGAGAAGGGGCAGCAAAAAAGAAAAATGCCTGAATCTCAGCATGTGGGTCGCCTGTGTGGGTTCTGTAGAATAGAACTCAATCAAGGTCCAAACAGTCCACACATACACACAGGCTTTCCTGGAATTGCTGGGAAATAGGTTTATTGTCCTGCTAAGGTCTTTTCCATGTACAGAGAGAAGGGTATGGAGATGGAGATGACCTGGAAAGAGTTTCAGAAGTCTCCATTTTATGATATGGAAAATGATGTTTGAATAACAAGGTTCGAGAGGAGCCGGAGAAGATAATCAGCCAGCTGCCCCGCATTTATAATCAACACATCACCCTATCAGCGCAAGCGAGCTATCTAATAAATAGTTGAATCGCTTCACTCACCTCATCCCTCTGTTGCAACGTCTCTTCGGAAACATGTCCCAGATACAGGATTCCTCCGGCACTCCTCCACGTGCGAATTATAATGCGCAGACCAGCGCTCAGCAGCAGTCCAGCCCCGGCTCGGACTCCCCAACTGAATCCCCGGCTCTAGCGAGAGGCAGGCGGCCTCTACGCTCAACGCATCGCTCTACGGGCGAGCGCTTCACCTCTTCGCCGGGTAATGCAAGGCAGCCGATCCCATCACCGGCGTCGTCTTACGCCTCGGCCAGCCACGACTTCCCGCCGATCGGGAGATGGACCGTCGCGGGGCTCCACCAGGCCCTTTCGGAGGCTAACATCGGCTACTCCAATAAGATGCTAAAAGCGGACTTGTACGGCCTCCTCGCTTCCCATCAGGAAGCACTTTCTACACCACAGCCGTCCACCCGCCTGAAGCCGGCATCAAAGAGAGGGAGGGCTCGCGGTTCGCCATATTCCCGGCCCGATTACTCTACCGAGGCTCGGCACCGCCACCCGCACCCATCTCCAACAGGCCGCAGACCTTCCGCGAGCGCGGGTCGAGCTCCAGCCGACCCTGTAGGGCACTCTACACCAGTGGTGGCAGTTCGTCAACCCCGCCCCGCGAGCACGCGGCGGCAGGAGGTTCCCTCCCACCAAATCCCTTCCGCTTCCAGCCCCTGGCCCGATCCGCCGCCCGTGTCGTCCAGCGCGGAAAGACTTCGGCTGAACGCTCAGGTCCCGGTTGCTGAGTCTTCCCCAGTTCCCGATTCCCTCGTCCCGTTAGTGACGGACGGAGTGAGGCCGCTCCGGTCTGCTGTCCCAGTAGAGGCTATCCCTTCCATCCTCACCATGCCCATAACCAAACCCAATTTCTCCCTGGCCTCAGCTACAGCTTTGCCGACTCCGGCAAACGCCCCGGCCATGGAACCACCACCGGTGTCCAACGCCGTCCGGCTCCAGATTTTGGCACGTGCGGACGTCGACTTTTTTACTTTGCTCTCCCCTCTCTCTCCCACCTCCGCGGATCGCCAGATCACTTACGGCGATCTTTCTTTCACGTTTAGACCCTCCGCACCCTCCCACTCACGCACGCTGTCATTTGCCGAATTTACCGTAGCTTGTTCACGCTTCACCAACGTTATTTGTTCCGCGTTCCCCCTCAGGAGGCGCGAGCTGAACGATTATCTGGCCGTCGTGGCCGAGCTCGCACTTTCCTACGGGGGAAATACTTATCACAAGCTTTTTTCGGCAAAGTGCGCAATCCGGGTGGCTCAGTGGAATCAGTGCCCCTATTGGGGGGCGCTGGACACCGAGCTGCACAACCGTGTGTTTTTGGGCGTTCGGAACATCTCTTGCGCAGTTTGCCGATCAGTGGCGCATTCAACCAATTCATGTCCCTTAGTCACTCCCTCCATTCCCCCGTGCCCGTCTCCGCCCCACCCTTCTACTTCTTACGTCCCGCGCCTGTCAAACCGACCAGCTACATCCTCTTGGCGAGATGCCTCGGCTCCCAGCCGGAGCGACGTGTGCATCAATTTTAACACGCTGAAATGCACAAGGCAGCGTTGTAAATATCTCCATGTTTGTGATTATTGTGGCGGCGCTCACGCACGCGTTATCTGTCCTGTGTGGTCTGCTAATAATAAAAAATCTAAACAGTGTATCTCGTCTCCCGTGAATCTTATGTGTTTGTTTTCAGAACTTTCGCAGCACCCAGACGAGCGGTTTCGTGAATACCTCATTTCCGGGTTCTCCGAGGGTTTCGACCCCGGTGTCGTGAGCCCCCCCGCCCACAATTTAATATGCCCTAACCCCCCGTCAGCGCTTGCGGAACCGGCGATCGTTGATTCGCTCATGGTCAAGGAAGTTGAGTCCAATTTCATGATCGGTCCCTTCGCTGCTCCGCCATTTCCCGTATATCGCATCAGCCCAGTAGGCGTGGCTACGCGAAAATTTTCGGGGAAAAAGCGTTTAATTTGCGATCTCTCCTCGCCGCACGGATCCCCTTTCCCCAGCATTAACAGTCTTATCCCGCTCACAGAATTTTCTCTACATTACCACACCATCGACCAAGCCATCGCAATGATTATTAAAGCTGGCCGCGGAGCCTGGCTAGCAAAAATCGACATCACTTCGGCCTTTAAAATCGTGCCTATCCGTCCCGAATTTTGGCATCTTTTCGGCGTTCGCTGGCGGGATTTATTTTACTTTTCAGTCCGCCTCACCTTCGGCTGCGGGAGCAGTCCCAAAATTTTCGATATGTTATCCGAAGCCATCTGCTGGATTTTGATCAACAACTATGCGATACCGCTTGTCATACACTTTCTGGACGATTTTTTGATCGTCTCGCCTCCCGACGCCATCCCCGCGGCGCACCTCTCGTCGGTCCAAGAGGTGTTCTCGAGGCTAGGCGTCCCCCTCGCCCAAGACAAGACAGCGGGACCTAGCACGGCCATCGAATTCCTAGGTATCCATTTGGATATGCTCGAATTCCAGGCTTCTCTGCCAAAGGAAAAAATAGATAGAATTATATTCGTCGCCTCCTCCTTGCTCAGCGATCCTAGTTGTTCGAAACGAGAGCTTCTTTCCATCCTAGGTCATTTGAACTTCGCCATGCGAATCATACCACAAGGTCGACCGTTCATCACCCACCTCCTCTCGCTTGCGTCTTCCGCCTCCGCCTTGGAAGAGGTCATATGCCTGTCCCGCGCTTGCCAAGACGAGCTACGCTTGTGGATCGCGTTTCTCGAGCACTGGAACGGTATATCCTTCTTCTATAGCGTATTGATTTCCGATCCCATCGATATCCAATTGTTCACCGACGCAGCTCCTTCCGTCGGTTTCGGCAGCTACTATCGGGGTCGTTGGTTCGTGTCCACATGGCCTCCTCAGCTGGCGGATTTGCCGCAGCTTGTCACGTCCTCCGCGCTCTTCGAGATTTATCCGCTCGTGGTCGCAGCCTATTTGGGGGGTAAGGAATGGTCCGCCTCCAGCATCATCGTCCACTGCGACAATGCAGCCACCGTGGCATGCATTAACAATGGCCGTTCTCACTCCCCCGCAATCATGCCGTTCCTTAGACGCCTCATTTGGATTTCAGCGTGCGATCAATTTATTATCTCAGCTAAGCATATTCCCGGCTCTCGCAATCAAATCGCCGATGCTCTTTCTCGATTTGCTTTTCAGAAATTCAGGCGGCTGCCGCCGGACACGGACCCTCATCCTACGCCGGTGCCTCCCTATTCAAAGCTGATCTTCCAATAAACCATCCTCTGGAAGGTCTCCTGGCTGCTTCTCGCAACTCCATAATGCAAGCCGTTTCACCTAGGACTCTGAATTCATACCTCACTGCATGGAAGAACTTCAAGGCGTTTCACCAGACCTACAATCTCCGCTTCCCCGATTTTTCCATCATATCCATCACCTCATTTGTAACCTTCCTTCGCACCAAAAAGAACCTCCAGGCTAGCTCAATTAAAGGGTACCTGAGCGGATTGCAGTTCTTCCACAAACTGATATTCAACTCCCCTTCTGCAGCCATAGCTAGCCCCCAGACGTCTTTGTTGTTAAAGGGTATCCACAGGACTCAGCCCACCCGCCCCGACGCAAGGCAGCCACTGACGCTGGAGCTACTCACCAAATGCATCTCCACCCTGCGCACAGGTTATCACTCGAAGCATACGGCCCATACACTCGATGCCATGTTCATCCTGGCTTTCTTCGGATTCCTAAGATGCTCCGAGATTACAATAACGTCACTTTTCGACCCCCTGATTCACCCCACCATCTCCGACCTGGCGGTAATAGATACGGACACCATGACGTATTTTCTCAAACGAAGCAAAACAGACCAGACCGGGCGAGGCCACTTCATTTACGTTTTCAACCTCCTCTCCCCCATCCAACCATTCCAGACCCTGTCGGCGTATCTCCGCTTCCGGAAATCAATTTCAGCAGCCCCATCCGACCCCCTGTTCATCACGGACTCGCACCGCCCGGTCACCCGTTTTTGGTTCCAGAAGCATCTGACGGCCGTCCTATCCCACTCGGGCATCCCTGCAGACAACTTTTCCAGCCACTCCTTTCGCATCGGAGCAGCGACGACGGCTGCGCAAAACGGTATTTCCCAGCCTCAAATCCAGGCTCTGGGACGGTGGACTTCGGAAGCCTTTAGGCGTTACATTAGGTCCGACCGTTCCCTCATCAGAGATGCCCACCGCACCCTCATCGCCAAACTGGCCTCCCGCCAACCCCAACTTCCAGCGGGCCATCTTCTGCCTCGACCTTCCGGCAGTCATCAAGATCCCGTTCCAGCTCCCTCCACACCATTGACGACCACCGGATTCTGCCGCATTTCCTTCCCCGGCGACCACCGCCACCATGCCGCATCCAGCCACCACGGTAGCTTTCCCAGCAGATGAGCCACCTCGGCCGCTTAGTCGGAACCCGCCGCCGTCGCACCCAACGTTAGCCACGTAACGCCACGCCCAATCGTTCCCCGGCACCCGCTGTTTCATCAGGGTGCCGCCGCAACAACTTCCACCAAGAAGCCAGTATGCCACCGCAGTGTCATCCAACAAGGAGCCAGCAAGCCGCCGCAGTGGCTGCCTCCGCAGAGGCCCGTGCTTCCATCAATGGTGTCGCCGCAGTGACCGCCTCCGCAGAGGCCCGTGCTTCCATCAACGGTGTTGCCGCAGCGACATCCACCTAGGAGCCAGAGTGTCGCCGCAGTGACCGCCTCCGCAGAGGCCCGTGCTTCCATCAACGGTGTTGCCGCAGCGACATCCTCCAAGGAGCCAGAGTGTCGCCGCAGTGACCGCCTCCGCAGAGGCCCGTGCTTCCATCAACGGTGTTGCCGCAGCGACATCCACCTAGGAGCCAGAGTGTCGCCGCAGTGACCGCCTCCGCAGAGGCCCGTGCTTCCATCAACGGTGTTGCCGCAGCGACATCCTCCAAGGAGCCAGAGTGTCGCCGCAGTGACCGCCTCCGCAGAGGCCTGTGCTTCCATCAACGGTGTTGCCGCAGTGACATCCACCAAGGAGCCAGCGCGCCGCCGCAGTGGCCGCCTCCGCAGAGGCCCGTGCTTCCATCAACGGTGTTGCCGCAGTAACATCCACCAAGGAGCCAGAGTGTCGCCGCAGTGACCGCCTCCGCAGAGGCCCGTGCTTCCATCAACGGTGTTGCCGCAGTGACATCCACCAAGGAGCCAGAGTGTCGCCGCAGTGACCGCCTCCGCAGAGGCCCGTGCTTCCATCAACGGTGTTGCCGCAGTGACATCCACCAAGGAGCCAGTGCGCCGCCGCAGTGGCCGCCTCCGCAGAGGCCCGTGCTTCCATCAACGGTGTTGCCGCAGCGTCACCCTCCAAGGAGCCAGAGTGTCGCCGCAGCGACCGCCTCCGCAGAGGCCCGTGCTTCCATCAATGGTGTTGCCGCAGTGACATCCACCAAGGAGCCAGCGCGCCGCCGCAGCGGCCGCCTCCGCAGAGGCCCGTGCTTCCATCAACGGTGTTGCCGCAGTGACATCCACCAAGGAGCCAGAGTGTCGCCGCAGCGACCGCCTCCGCAGAGGCCCGTGCTTCCATCAACGGTGTTGCCGCAGTGACATCCACCAAGGAGCCAGAGTGTCGCCGCAGTGACCGCCTCCGCAGAGGCCCGTGCTTCCATCAACGGTGTTGCCGCAGTGACATCCACCAAGGAGCCAGTGCGCCGCCGCAGTGGCCGCCTCCGCAGAGGCCCGTGCTTCCATCAACAGTGTTGCCGCAGCGTCACCCTCCAAGGAGCCAGAGTGTCGCCGCAGCGACCGCCTCCACAGAGGCCCGTGCTCCCATCAACGGTGTTGCCGCCGTGACATCCACCAAGGAGCCAGTGCGCCTCCGCAGAGGCCCGTGCTTCCATCAACGGTGTTGCCGCAGTGACATCCACCAAGGAGCCAGTGCGCCGCCGCAGTGGCCGCCTCTGCAGAGGCCTGTGCTTCCATCAATAGGGCCAACGCAGTGACATCCTCCAAGCGACAAGCGCGTTGCAAGCACTCTTGCCGTCGCCGAGGCTCTAGCAGCAGCCACCTCCATGGCGGCCAGCGCTTCGCACGTCCACCGCATCCGGCCTTCTCTTGGTCACAGGTCACCGCCTCAGCAGCTTTGCCTGGCGTTTTGGGGGGTATGCGTATTTCGGCGGTTGTCCCACGTCCTTGGCGTTTTGGGGGGTAGGCTCGGGTTCGGCCGGCTCAGGTACCGGAGCTCTCTTCCGGACAGGGGAAGAGAGCTTCGGGTCGACCAGAGCCAGCGGGCTCGGAGCCGGCGGGCTCGGAGCCTTCTCCCCGAACAACACGCCAAATACGCATATACCAATACTACCGCTAGGCTTTAATCCGACATCACCAGTGGTTATCTGCGCAGACGAACTATTGAAATGATGTTTGAATAACAAGGTTCGAGAGGAGCCGGAGAAGATAATCAGCCAGCTGCCCCGCATTTATAATCAACACATCACCCTATCAGCGCAAGCGAGCTATCTAATAAATAGTTGAATCGCTTCACTCACCTCATCCCTCTGTTGCAACCCTCCTCCACCCCTACTCCTCTCCCTAGTTCTGCCTTCCCGGGGGGTAGGCTCGGGTTCGGCCGGCTCAGGTACCGGAGCTCTCTTCCGGACAGGGGAAGAGAGCTTCGGGTCGACCAGAGCCAGCGGGCTCGGAGCCGGCGGGCTCGGAGCCTTCTCCCCGAACAACACGCCAAATACGCATATACCAATACTACCGCTAGGCTTTAATCCGACATCACCAGTGGTTATCTGCGCAGACGAACTATTGAAGAGAGAGATGGGTTTCAGAAAAAAGCAAATGAGAAATTATGCTTTGTAAATATATTTTGTTTGTGTTTGTTCTGCCTTTTAAAGTATTGAGAAAATGATAAAAAAAACTACTAAGAAACACTTATTGCTTGGTTCGTGCACTTTCTCTGCTTGCAGGATTTATCTTGTACTCTGTTATTTATATTTATAAATAAATAGCAATTATAAATACGCATTTGGTGCTGTATACCTTATTTTACCTGTTTAATAAGTAAATTTGACAAAACAATTCCAAAGTATAATAACATATAGTGATAAAAATTATAACGAAAAACTTTCTACATTGACATTAGGAATATTTTGATAAAAACATGAACACTTACATTGCAATTACCTGTTTATTGTTATGAATTAATTTTTATGAGAATATAAATTTTAAACATTTATTGTTGTTAAACATTTAATGAATGAAACTCATTTTTTTAAATATATTTTATATGCATATCTACATTTTATAATAAACATAACTTAATTCTAAATAATATTTTAGTACTAATGCATTGTCATTATCTCTACATTTTTATAACGTGCTTAAAAGTCAAACATAATGCACAAATAACTAAAATAATGTTTTGCTTAGAGTGGGATTCGAACCACCGTCCAAGCAAATATAAAAAAGATGTGAACTAATATAATTGGATGTGACATCACTTCAGGACCTGGGACAGCAGCAGGAAAGCTTGAATATGATTGGCTGTCAGTGCATTCCAACTATTAGCAACCACTGTCGAAATCCTTCTTTGTCGCCCGTGGCTTGTTCAACATCAACCAGAGGTGTGTTGGCAGACAGGAGAGATTCTTAAATGGGGTGAGACATGTTTTATGTCGTCCAGATCTTCAGAACGTTCACCAGAGAACTCCCAAGGTCCCCATCCAGTCTACTTTGATTGAAAGCCCCCCTGAGAAGTTATCAGTCTTGACCCCCAAGTGTTATCATCCGTTTGCAGACGTCTTCTGCCCAGCCCGGGCGACCCAACTCCCTCCTCATCGACCATGGGACTGTGCCATTGATTTACTGAGCCAGTGAGCCAGTGCCCCACGGAAGGATTTACCCACTCTCCATTCCCGAAAATAAGGCCATGGAGGAGTACATCCAGGAAGCACTCCAGCAAGGATATATCCGCCCTTCGAGGTCCCCTGCTGCATCCAAGTAGTGTTATGTGCATGTAGAAATAAATGAACATGTAATAAGGCATTATAATATATGGTCTATGAGTAGTGAAAAATAAGTGGAATATTGCTCTTTAGGAGCAGTTAACTGTTCAGGAGGGAGATGGCCTGGGGGAAAAACTGCATTTGTGTCTGGAAGTCCTGGTGTTTAGTGCTCTGAAGCGCCGGCCAGAGGGCAACAGTTCAAAAAGTTTGTGTCCAGGGTGAGTAGAGTCTGTGATGATTTACCTTGACCTGTTCTTTATTCTGGAATCGTACAGGTCCTGAGGGGGGGGCAAGGGAGCACCAATAATCTTCTCAGCACTACGAACTGTCCGTTGTAGTCTTCGTAGGTCTGATTTGGTGGCCGAGCCAAACCAAACCGTAATTGAAGTGCACAGAACAGATTCGATAACAGCTGAGTAAAACTGGATCAGTAGCTCCTGTGGTAGGTTGAACTTCCTCAGTTGACGAAGGAAATACAGCCTCTGCTGGGCCTTCTTTACAATGGAGTCTATGTGGATTCCGTGTTTCAGTGTTTTAGCTTTTTGGTTTCTGTTTTGCCCCCCCCTTGTGGGATGTTTTAGTTTGACAGTTTTATCCGTGTGTTTAGTTCTAGTTATTTTCATTCTGTTCTCCCCATCGTGGGTGTTTGTTTTGTCATTTTGAATAAAAGTTGTTTTGTTCCACCACTATCACTGTCTGCATCTGGGTCCTCTCGCACGATCATGACAGTTACCTACCTGCTTAAATTACCTACCTACCGTATTCACCCAGCCTTCCATGTCTCCCTGTTAAAACCCTACAACTCTTTACATACTATTTGCACAGGATGCCTGTAACCATAGTGACAGATTTAACAGATGGCACATTTATCAACAAAGTAGTATTTATTTTTATGCAAGAAGTTGCGTTGTAAAACAACATTAGTTGTGATACTATCTGCAATGTTGCACTAAAAACCAAATGCAACACTCACATGTGTACAGTTTGTTACACAAGAAATCTGGAGTTGCATTGTGGCGTCTATGAATGCTTGTAGACTAAGGGACCGTTCACATTTTGCATCTAAAAACGCATGGAAAACGTGAGCCGCACTGCTTTCTCCTTCCCCCACGAGGAGGCATTAACACAGGATATATGGATTATATGCACTGAAAATACATTTGTGTCTCCATCTTCACTGATCTTTTCTATACTGGTACACAAAAGGTGAATCTGATTGGTTGGTTCTTGTTACATGACCTTAGGTGCGTGCGTGGCATTCTGAAAATCTTGATGCGGCACCGATGTACCTAGAAAAAAGAAACGCGTCTCGACAGTGCCGTGTTCGCAAGGAACCAAAACTCCAATGATGAATAAATGAAGAAAAAATACCAGAACATTATATTTATCATAAATTATTCTTAATGTACATATGACTTTACGCTAAAACTCATAATGTACTGTAAATTGTTACTATTGTTACTATGTGAACCTAGACCAACATCTACTTTTTTTTTTACCATTCACAACCCTCAACAAGTAGTATAAATGAACAAGAGGATGATAGTTGTTTTATTGTCATGCCTCTCTATGTGAAAATAGCATTGATGTTTATCTTTCCAAGTCATCAATAAGAAAATAGAAATGAAAGACACTTATCAGATGGCCGAATGTGATGACAACTGCCACACAACTCTAAATAAATTGTCTCTGTATTCTGTAACACTATAGTAACAAACTGCCAAGCACTGTTCTCTCTCGATACAGATGGCTTATTAAGCTCTGTAATGAAAGGTAGGACAAAAATAACATCAGATCAAGAACACAAAAGAACAACACAACATGCTACCATGGTGTCAAAGCCCTTTAAAAGCTTCTGTAAGTAGCACACATACACTATATTGCCAAAAGTATTGGGTCACCCTATCTAATAATCAAGTTTGATGACTTTAGTAATTTCCATGTGTACAAATCTTAATGCTGCAGCATATCATGATATTCTATGGAACTGTGTGCTTCTAACTGCTGTCAAAGTGCTGTCAAAATCAAAATTTCGCCCTTGCGTCACATAGGCTAATTAACGTGAATGGATCCGTCTTTGTTGCGGGGCATTTTTAAGGATCTTAAGTCATACAGTAGGCATGGAGGCATCAAGCCTGTTTTTTTATTTTGTTTATGATCGAACATTTTAATGATAAAAACAGATATTCTTGTCCGGCTTATTGTTACCGGGAAAACAAAGAGCAGCTCATTAGAAACAGACTTTACAAAGTAAAATTATCCTTTCAATTATCATTTGAAATAAATATTTATGCTGTGTGGTTGAAAAGACTGTTTGTATACCTGTCAGATTTCCTAACATAATAAAGTGATTATAATACAGTGACAATGCGGTGGAGGTGATGCGTCATTTCCGTTCTATTTGAGCCAAACAAACTGCACAAAAGGTGCACAGTGCCATGAGTCCTGCGCCCTCAGCGGGTTGTGATTGGTTAAATGGTAAGCTTGAATCTGATTGGCTGAAGAGTACGACAACCTACGTGGGAGGGGTTGCATTGCCAAGAGAGTCTCAAAAAACACACACATCTTAGGCGATTCACTCGTAAGTGATGATTTGCACATTCACATTACATGATAAACGTGTACATTTTAAACTTTGTATGTTTGTGAAACGTAGTTTATGAAAATATAATTTTATTTTACGCACGTGAATTGCTTTTTGGAAATGTATAGAAATACTTTGTGCACGTAAATGAGGTTTTATGCATGTGAAACCGTTTACCCATGTGTGCATCTTGTTTTACGCATGAATTATTAATGAGACTAAAATCGCTCCATAGGCTCGCTGTACGTTTACTGTTCTTTAATATTGATCATTATCATCAGCAAATATTGCTTCAGCTAAGTAAGTTAGGTTGCTAATTTATACATCACCCTTATCAGATTTAAGATATGTATTGTCTAAGTACCTTGGTACAAAGAAATTCTATTTTGCAGATGGGGTAGAAATGCAATAAAATGTATCATTATATGAAGGACAAACTAAGTAAAATATAGGTATGCTACAGTAAATATAAAAGATACACAATAGTAAAAAGTCAATTTATAGTAAAAGTAAGTAGTATTTTAATGAAGGAAAATGTATTGATTGATTTAGGGTTTCGCCTTAAATACTGTATTAGTGATTTAAAAAACGTATCCTTTGTTTGTTAGATCCTTTCATTGTGATTTTTCCTGTCATTAGGGGGGAGTGTAGCTCCACTTCATCATGACGTCATCAAATGCCGGTCTTTCTCTCGCCTGAGCATTCATGAGCACAAATTAGTTTTGCAACAGGTCTATCGCGAAAGTAGTAGCAAAAGTCAAGGCGGGGAAATTTGAAACTGCAGTGACAGATTTGAGAGGTTGTAGATGGCTATTTGTGGTTGCAATTCAAATCTGAATCTAGCAAAACGTGTAAATATGTGCTGTACAATCTGTCAATATATTTTGTGAATGCCAGTTTACACATTTGTGACACATTTTTATGTTTTACACATTTTATTTTTGCAACTTTCAGAACAAATTCAGAACACAGATTTTGTAATGGCTTCCACATCCATGCCGGCCACACCCCCTGCATCAGCGTCCACTTCCCGATTCCCCTGCTCACTTTCCCCGGACTATTGAGACTACACTACCCACCATGCACCTCACCTCCACCACCATGATTATTGTCCCACCTGTTCCTTGTTTTGTTTGCACCTGTTTCATGTTCCATGTACTATTTAAGTTGGTTCTTTTGTTCAGTTCAGGGTCTGGTCTTGTTGTAAGTTCCGTTCTTGTTAAACTTACCTTTATTACTTACCCGCTTTTTCGCCTATTTACCTAATATACATGTAGATAATACTTGCCCGACAAACCTGTGGATTATACTTACCTGAAAAAGATACTCAACTGTTTGGATTTGTGTTTTTGGATTACTTTCTCCCTGTGACTGTTCCTGTTTTTGTAAACCTTTTGTCCCTGCCTTTTTGTAGTTTTTTACTCCTTTATTAAAGTCACTGTTTTCACTTAACTTATAGTGTACTAGTCGTTGTTTCAGATTTGTGATTTTTGTCCACGAGTGCAAATCTCAATGTAGCACCCCCAAAAAGATTCTATTGGGGAAAGCTAACCTGAGTTCTTAAAATTATTAGAAAAGAGGGGAATCAAATAGCTAACATAGATTTAACATTAAACAAACATAGATGTGTGGTGTGAGTTAGAACACTCTGGAAATGCAACAATGATCACAACAGCTACATTGAATGGCCAACTTTTACTGATACACAAATATGCAGAAAATAATAACACAAAAGAAAATTACAGAAATCACATTTGAATAATAAGAGTAAAACAACAACACTCAATGAGGCAATCTCAATGACCAAAAACACATGCAGCCTCTTCTTTGTGGAAGCACATGCATTAGCCATTACAGCTAGCCACTACCACAGCGAGTCCATCAACAGTCTGAAAATGCACTTTTAGCCAAAGTACTACTTAACTGCAAGATCTATCCCAATATTTATAAGGGATAGTCACCCCAACTTACTGGATAGCACTTAATATGTTATTCACATATTACAGCTCTAAAACGAACTTTCCTTTGCTCTCTTCCAGGTCCCTTCATCCTCTGACCTTTTAAGGGCTTTTCACACTGGACGCGATACAGAGAGAAATCGATGCGTTTTCAGTTTAACCAGTGTGTCGATTTTCCCCCCCACCTCTCCGCGACGACCAATGAGATTGGGGATTTATATCAGATGCCCGGAGCCATTGTTGCTACACAAACGAGAGACATGGTGGCGCTGGAGCACAAAAAGCTGTTTTGAAAACCAGTGTAAACATCGGAGAAAAAGAACTGTATACGGATGAGGTCTTGCTGTCGGAGAAGAGAGAACTTTTTGATAAAAGTCACACAGACTACAAAAACATGAACAAAAAGGAAGCAAGGAATTGCCGAACAAATGGAAATAGATGGTGAGTTTAAAAATTTAGTAAGCTGGCTCAAAATACACTGACGTCAGCTCCACCTATCGGGCAAGTGAGAAGTTGCAGAAGGCAATGAATCGTTTCACGCTCACTGTGAAACCATGAATTGTCTGCGATTATTGCATCGCCTTCAGTCTGGAAAGCCCTTTAGAAATCACCCACACCCACTCGATTGGCTATGACATCACAGGTGAGCATGCATAACTCATACCAGTTTGCCTACTGTAGCAATAGGAGCACAGAGGATGCCGTTTCCATGGCACTGCACTCTGTGCTCACACATTTGGACAATAAGAACACTTATGCACGTATGCTGTTTGTTGACTTCAGCTCAGCATTCAACACTATCATCCCAACCAAGTTAATAGCCAAACTTGGAGACCTGGGCATTAACACCTCCATGTGCAACTGGATTATGGACTTCCTGACCAACAGATCCCAGCATGTTCGATCAGGCTCCATCTGCTCCACCACCATCACACTCAACACTGGTGTACCACAGGGCTGTGTGCTGAGCCCCTTCCTCTACTCCCTCTTTACCTCCGACTGCAGGCCTGTAAACGGATCTAACTCCATCGTCAAGTTTGCGGACGACACTACAGTGATTGGGCTCATCAGCAACAACGATGAGACTGCCTACAGGGAGGAGATCCAGCACCTGGCCACATGGTGTACAGACAATAACTTGCTTCTCAACACCACTAAAACGAAGGAGCTCATTGTGAACTTCAGGAAAGAGTCAAGAGGCACACACGACACCATCCACATCAATGGGATGGCTGTTGAGCGTGTCTCCAGTTTCAAGTTCCTGGGGATCAACATCTCGGCGGACCTGTCCTGGACAACCAACACCTCCAGCCTGGTCAAGAAGGCTCACCAGCACCTTTTCTTCCTGAGGACACTGAAGAAGAATCAGCTGTCCTCGGCTATCCTGGTGAACTTCTATCGCTGCGGAATAGAGAGCATTCTGACCAACTGTGTCACAGTCTGGTATGGGAGCTGCTCTGTTGCAGAGCGCAAGGCACTGCAGCGGGTGGTGAAACATTACACCCAGCACTTTACAGGGACTCCACTCCCAGCCATGGATGTCATCCAGAGGAAACGGAGGACTCCTCTCATCCCGCCCACAGACTGTTTTCTCTCCTGCCCTCTGGCAGGCGTTTTAGGTGCCTCCGGACCAGGACCAGCAGACTAAAGAACAGCTTTTTTCCCAGAGCTGTCTCTTTATTGAACTCTGCCCCTCGCTGATCCACCTGCCCCTCATATACTGCTACACTCTCCTCTTTCCCCTCACACCTGACTTCACTTTGTTCATTTTCACTATCAGACTGATCATTTGCACTGCCGACTGTTTACATATGCATCCTTGCAATACTGTACTTTAACTGAAACATGCTCATTTGCACTGCTGATTGTTCATTTACAGTACCAACTGTTTACATATGCATCTTTGCACTACTGTACTTTAACTGAAATATGCAATAACTTTTCCATTGCACTGTTACCTGGATAGCTTCCGTCCATAATTTATTGCACTATATATTCATTGTTCTACTGCTCACCATAGCCTAATTTATAATTGTATATATCCATCTGTAAATCTCTGTTTAGAGTAATAGCCACCTGTATATTATGTTCATAGTACATATCCATCTGTAAATTTCTGTTTATATTAACTCTCTGGGGTCGAAGATTCCGTCGGCGGAATCTCTTGCATTTTTTACTGGTAGCCGTAAAAGGATCCTAAATTACTTTGTCATTTTTAATTGTACATAAAAGAGTCATATATCATTTTAATCTGTAAAGGGTCTACGTTTTTGGGGGTTCACTCACAATAACAACAAAATGTTGTGCTTTTGTAAAATTAAGAAAGTAAACAAGGTGCGCTTTTGGCTGACTCTGTCTTTGCAAACTTCTTTCTGAAACGCGTCACTAAAACTAACTGAAACTCCGCAAATATTTGACACACAAACATGAGAAATATATCTAAATAAAGCTTTAAGTCTCTACTTTTAAATAAAGCAAGTCAACTTTAGCACAACTATTCTGAGTTTATGTAATCTGCATAAATCCAAACAGGGACAAACAGGGGTTTTTCTCTTTCACTTCATTATCGGACAATGAGCTGCTACCGGACACACCCACACGCTATTCACAGGTAAAAGTTTGGGTGATTCACGCGCAAGGCACACGCCCCCTCGGCTCGGACAATGTCATAAAAAACAACAGATTTCACATTAGATTCATTTCATTCGACTTTACTACGCATTGAGAGGATGGCACGCTTTACTGGTCAAGAAGCTCTTCACATGGTTTTGGATAGCGATGAAGAATTCACCCTTTCCTCAGAAGAAGAGTGTGACTCTGACGACGAACAGCTGCATTTTGAAGAGTGAATTGATCCAGCTGAGGATCTTACAGCAAGTTGTAGCGAGTAAGTTATTTTGTCTTAAGTCTTATTCTGATAATATAAAAGTAGTGTTAAGTAATATTATTATGAGAAACATTGACTGTTGTCAATGACAATTACAATTGTCCGCAAATATCTGCTCAAGTGTAACGTTAGACCTAAATGTTTGTAATGTGGTAAGTTACATTCTAAATATTTTCGTTTCAGATATAACGGCAACTAAACGCTAACACTGTAATGCTAACGCTTCGTTATTAGCTGCGTGATATTTGTGAATAGCTAATGTTAACCCCATCGACTTCAGTCAGGAATCTTGGGGTAATCATGGATGATCAGCTGACTTTTAAGGATCACGTTATTAAAACAACTCGGTCATGCAGGTTTGCATTGTACAACATTAGAAAGATCAGACCGTTCTTAACAGAACATGCAACACAGCTTCTCGTCCAGGCTCTTGTCATTTCTAGACTGGATTACTGTAATGCTCTTCTGGCTGGTCTCCCAGCCTGTACCTTCAAACCTCTGCAAATTATCCAGAATGCTGCTGCACGCCTGGTCTTCAATGAGCCCAAGAGAGCAAATGTCACACCTCTGCTCATCTCTCTGCACTGGCTCCCAGTAGCGGCACGCATTAAGTTCAAGGCACTGGTGCTTGCTTACAGAACAGCCACTAACACAGCACCCATCTACCTCAACCCTCTCTTACAGACCTACATCCCCTCCAGAAGTCTGCGGTCTGAAAACGATCGGCGCCTCGTTGTTCCTTCACAGAGAGGCATGAGATCCATCTCAAGGACATTTTCTTTCACCGTTCCCTGCTGGTGGAACAATCTTCCTGTTTCCATCAGGACGGCTGGATCAATTTCACAATTCAAAAAACAGCTGAAGACCCACCTCTTCCGTGAGCACTTAACTAAAAAAAACCCCACTTTCTACCTCTCTTTTCCTTTTCTAATGTTCTCTATATACTTGCTTATACTATCTTGAGGTTGTATCTGAAACTTTGTATTACTAGCACTTCTCGTGAATATTGCTTACCTAGACGAATCGCTTGCTGTTTTCCTCAATTGTAAGTCGCTTTGGATAAAATCGTCTGCCAAATGAATAAATGTAAATGTAAATGTAAAATGAT
The DNA here is from genome assembly GCA_026939265.1 of Oreonectes daqikongensis. Taxonomy (NCBI): domain Eukaryota; kingdom Metazoa; phylum Chordata; class Actinopteri; order Cypriniformes; family Nemacheilidae; genus Oreonectes; species Oreonectes daqikongensis. The sequence continues at coordinate 433,889 of JAOTQM010000537.1, read as the reverse complement.
GTATTGTAATGCAGTGGTTCTCAGCCTTGTTCCTGGGGACCCACAGCTCTGCACATTTTGCATGTTTCCCTTATCTAACACACCTGATTCAAATTATCCGCTCATTAAGCTAGAAATCCATGAACTGAAGCAAACATGCCCGTTAAGGAGACATACAAAATGTGCAGAGCAGTGGGTCCCCGGGAACAAGGTTGAGAACCACTGTTGTAATGTATTTCGGGTAGCTATGTAACATTAACTTTAGCTTACAGTGGCTAATCTTATAACTCCAGTTTGGTAAGCTTATTAGACTGCTTATCTACAACGTGCGCAAACATTTGGCTTACGATAAAATACTGAGTACTGAATTTTCATCATTGCTTGTGTTTAAAAATATTTATCAGGCCTATTGCCCATTAACATATTTATCAGGCCTATTGCCCATCAACATATTTATAAGGCTTATTGCCCATCAACATATTTATCAGACCTATTGCCCATCAACATATTTATCAGGCCTATTGCCCATCAACATATTTATCAGGCCTATTGACCATCAACATATTTATCAGACCTATTGCACATCAACTCAACTTTCACTGACTGAACATGTATGCTAACAATGTTTTATTTATTTCCTTTTAGTACTGTGGCTGTATCACCTTCACCTAGCACCAGGACACGCATGTGTTGTTCAGTTTTCACTGCTATCGAGAATCTTACAGAGTAAGTGTACAGACATGTATATTTTGTGTGTATCCTAATGATATAAAAACGTATATGTATACACATGATATAACAACTTGTCTTTTTTATCATTAGTGATTGATGATGATGATTATTATAAAAAGATTATCTTATTTTGTTATCAGCATGCTCATATATATTTTATTTTTCAACAGACAGGACTGTGAAAATGATCAGGCATCTGTTCCAAAGAGGGTGAATTCCAACCGGCAGGCAGGACGTAAACGGTCTCCAACTTTGTCATGGAAATCAGAAACCCGAAGATGACACTGTTCCACAGACTCTGATATAAATATAAGTGGACAGATATAAGCATCAGTGAGATGTACAGGTATATTGGGCTCATATTATACATGTCCATGATGAAGATGCCATCTATCAGGGACTACTGGCGACAGAGCAGTGTTTTCACAGTAACTTTTGCAGCTACAATTATGTCAAGGAACAGATACCGAACAATTTTGTGGAATGTGCATATGAGTCACCCAGATGCAGACAAAGAAAATGACAAAAAGAGGGGAACGTGTGAACATGATCGTCTTTTCAGGGTTAAACCTCTTATGGACATAATCCATCATGCTTGCAAAGCTATCTATCATCCTAGAAGAAATTTAGCTGTGGATGAGAGAATGGTGGCATGTAAAGCAAACACTGGAATGACACAGTATATGAAAGCCAAGCCAACTAAGTGGGGTTTCAAATTGTTTGTTCTTGCGGATTCCTCCAATGGATACACTATAGACTTTTCTGTCTACACAGGAAAGAACAACTTTCCCACAGGCCATGGACTATCATATGATGCTGTGACATCTCTTTTGGACCGCAAAGTTTTAGGATCTGGGTACCATGTGTATATGGATAATTTCTACACAAGTAAGATGGCCGCCATTCCAGAATCTTCTCGCAAGATGGCTGGTCCTAGATTCTGGGGTCTGATCTCTAGTCTGGTAGATACACCCCTGATGTCTGTACGGGCAGCTGGTGTCCCTAAAGTCCCATGTCCGGTGGTGGTCCCGAGTCCGGTGGTCCCAAGTCCAGTGGTGCCACCCTTGGAATCGGCTCTGCTGGTGGGGGCTGTGGCTTTGCTGTGTGTTTGGGCTACACACTGTTCGTTGGTTCCCGAGTCAAGTCAGGCCTCCGGGCCTGTTCCCAGGTCAAGTCAGGCCTCCGGGCCTGTTCCCAGGTCAAGTCAGGCCTCCGGGCCTGTTCCCGAGTCACGTCAGGCCTCCGGGCCTGTTCCCAGGTCAAGTCAGGCCCCCGAGCCTGTTCCCGAGTCAAGTCAGGCCCCCGAGCCTGTACACGAGCCAAGTCAGGCCCGTGAGCCTGTATACGAGCCAAGTCAGGCCTCTGAGTCTCCGGCAATGTCCGAGATGGACGCCCCAGAATCTCCTGCCTCGTTCGAGATGGACGCCCCAGAATCTCCTGCCTCGTCCGAGATGGACGCCCCAGAGTCTCCTGCCTCGCCTAAGAAGGACGCCTCCATGCCTCAGCTCTACGGTCCCGGTCCGCCTCTGCTCCACGGCCCCGGTCCGCTTTGGACTCCAGGTACACTGCCTCTCCATGAACCTGGCCCTCCATCCCGCCCCCGGTTCCGCCTCCGCTCCACCACCCTCCTGGACTGTATTTATTTTGTTAAGAGCGTCTGGAATCCGCTCCTGGGGGGGGCTATGTAGCGTTCACCAGCCGGAAGTGCCCTAGTGCTCCACATAGGGCACTCTCCCAATCACCCGGACTGCCATCTCACACACACTACTTTTCCCACAACCCTTTGCCTGGACTCATCAGCCATCATTGCATTCACCTGTGTCTTGTTATCTGTTGCACTTCTGTCTATTTATACCCGGTTCACTCAGTCACTCTTTGCGAAGTCTTGTTAGTTTCTCTGAGCATTTTCCTGTTGTTTATTTGTGTTTTGACCTTTGCTTGTTTCTTGTTTTTCTGCCTGTTTGCTGCCTGCCCCGACCATTGCCTGTTTTACCGTTTTGCCTTTTTGCTGCCTGCCGTGATTCTTGCCTGTACCATTATTCTGTTATTAAAGCTGCACTTAGATCCTCAACCTTCGTGTCTCGGAGTGGTTCGTGACAGAGTGTGTGCAGTGCCCATGCGCAGATTGAGCACATTCTTGAATATCTATTTTATTTAATATAAATCATTTTTATTTGTTTATTATTATAATTTTTTAACAATTTAAATGTTTAAGTGGTGTACAGGTGTATGTTTTTAAATAGGAAAGAAATCTCTGTCATTGAATTTCTTTTAATATTTTAATAAAGGTGATTGTGACATCTCGCATGAGGCTTTGAATTGCAAGTAAACATTAATTCCACTTTGTAGAAAATGTCAATATATATATTGGATATCGACTTTTATCCCGAAAATACAGAGATATGAATTTTGGTCAATATCGCCCAGCCTTAGTTAGGAGCTAAAGTTTTTTGAATCAGGTCCTTTCCAAATGACACAACCAATCTCTTGCTCCTCTGTGTCCCTCAAGGGAACACTGTCACCAACTGTATCTTTACTCTTTAGATCCACAACTTTAATGCCTAGTGTCTGTGCAAGGTTAACCCCTTTCTCTTGGCATTGCTGTACTGACCTGACTGGCACTTGTCCATAAAATTATTGAGGAATCATCATTAGTCTTGGCACTCGGACAAATCAGAGCCAGAACAGTCACTGTTTGCTTAGTGCCTGTCACTTCTTCGGGATATTCTAGATAGATTACAACATAGCCCCGATAAGGATAGCTGACATCTGACTCACTTAATCCCCATAAAGCCAAACCTAAAACAGGTTGTATTGGTTCATCCGGTAAGTATTTCTGGTACCACTGCTCAAATATAATGGTTACTTGAGAGCCACTGTCAAGCAGCGCTTTACAAGGGTGTCCATTAACCTTCAACGGAATCAAGCTAGGGGGACCAACTTAACCATCTGGCTTTACCACACTCCTTTTCACAGAACAGTTGACTTTGGTCCTAGAAGCATCACCTGTCTGCTGCTGGTTTTTTGTTACCTTCAAAGACTGTATCAACTTTCTAATCACTTTACCCTGGTTCTAGTGCTGGGCGATATACCGGTTTATACCGAGTATAGTTTTTTTAATGATATGAATTTTTAATAAACCGCATTACCGATGTATGTCGCTTAAACAACATGCGGAACGCGGCACAGCGTGACACTGTTTCAGATGGGTCCCTTTCCTTTTCACTGATGCACTGTGGTAAGTACAGCTTTAAGCGTGATAACTAGGCTAGGATTAACATTCAGGGCTCTAGACTGCAATCGACCATTTTTCCTGCTGGTGCAACCATTTTTTTCTTAATGGGTCTGTGCCCAGTGCCACTGCTAACTGATCAGTATATAATTTTGCGCTTTATAAATATAATGCTCAGAAGTATTATACTGCACAAGCAGCGCATCCGTAAGATGCGGACGAAGGCACATAAATGCTAAAGATGAAGCGGAAGGATCAACAAGCAGACGAGTGAAAAGCTCACTTTTGCTAATAAAATAAATATGTTTTGCCTGCAGGATGCAATAATTTTGATGGCTAAGGTACAAAACTATAAAAATATAAGTAAATATAACGAAATATGTTGTGTGTATTGTATGCAGTGTGAAGCTAATGCAGAAAACAACATTTGCAACAGGGTGTTTACACTTTAAGCACTATACTATTGTATAAAGCTCTCCAACAATACTGCAAAGTATACAAACATCAAACAACAAAGACAGGCCCAAAAACACTGATATTAAAGGAATTGTGTTCTCCTCATACGAGTAGTTCACAACAGATAAAGGAACAAAGTAGCATACAATAATTTTAGTTTGGTAAAGATGTGCTTTAAATATGGTTGAAGTGTTGAAAGAGTTTGTGTATTAACAATAATGATTTATATTAATTTATAATTATTTTATTGGTGTATTAAACACGTTTGGGTGTAGTTTTAGTGTTTCTTTTTTCTTGCCTCACCCCACAACTCTGTTGCTACCAAATTTAGGGCTGGTGCCACCTCTCTGAAATGTTAGTCTAGAGCCCTGACATTGAAGATGTAGAACGGGATGACACAGAACAACTTGTGCCAACAAGAGGAGCCGTGTCTTTTTTGTAAATGTTGTCGGGCTAAAGTTGTCGCAGAAGGCAGCAACACAAACAATTTGCCTTACAAACCTGCTTAAATACTAGTGTGGAATTTTTCCACAATATATTCACTCATCCTGACAGTAAAATAGGGCATTCTAAGTCAATCTACTGCAGTATTTCCTCTCTCAATCAGTAGAAAACGGGAAAAAAATACCATGTACCGTCAAACCCACATAATTCTGGAAAATACCGTCATATAAATTTAAGGTCATACCGCCCAGCACTACCTGGTTCTCAGGGTTTTGGCATTTGACAGCAAAATGCCCATTTTCTCCACACCAATAACAAATTGCTCATCGGAGATGACTGTGGACTTTAGGAGGAACCCTCCATCACTTTCTCCCCTCAACATTCTCAATAGCACTGTGACAGCTATGGAGTCATTCAGGTTCCTGGGCACTACCATCTCACAGGACCTGAAGTGGGAGACCCCCATAGACTCCATTGTCTAAAAAGCTCAGCAAAGGATGTACTTCCTTCGCCAACTGAGGAAGTTTGATCTACCACAGGAGCTAATGGAACAATTCTACACAGCTGTGATTAAATCAGTCCTGTGTACTTCTATTACAGTCTGGTTTGGTTCAGCCACCAAATCAGACATAAGTAGACTACAACAGACTGTTAAAACAGCTGAGAGGATTATTGGTGTGTACCTGCCTAATCTCCAGGACTTGTACAACTCCAGGGTGAAGAAACGGCAGGTAACATCATCAAAGACCCCTCCCACCCGGGACACACCCTGTTTGAACTCCTGCCATCAGGCAAACGATACAGATCACTGCGCACTAGAACATCTAGATTCAAGAACAGCTTCTTCTCGCAGGCCATCTCTGAACAGCTAGTACATCCACCATAACCTCCTAGCTGCTAAGTGCAATATATATCAGTGCAATCTTACTCTTACTGTCATGGTTCGACCCTTCTTGTCTAGTAAATCACTAGAGCCTTGTGGGCAGGGCCATGACAGTGCCATGTCTGATGTGTTTATGTTATGCGTGGAAGTGCGTGGCCTGGGCGTGGATCGCCTACGTCACGTGCTCTCTGGTCATGCGTCTTAGTCACGCCCCCGGTTATTGTTATGATCCTGTCATCCTTGTTAAGTTCTAAATTCTTAGTCTTGCAGACAGGGTCATGACAATAACATGTCTTTGTGTTTACGTTCTGTGTGGAGACACACGGCTCTGGCTCGTTGCCTTTGCCTTGTGTTTTCGAGTCAAAATGTCTTATCCTGCCCACCTTGTTTCTCCGTTGACCTCCTTGCTAATGTTCTCATGCCTTACACCTGTCCCCGTGTAATTATCCATTGTTTGTCTCCCTATTTAATGCCCTTGTGTTTGCTGTCCTGTGCTGGTTCGTTTTGTATTTTCCACGTGTGTTGCTCCTGCCGTGATTCCCCAGACTTCTTTTCTAGTTTCTAGTTTTCTGTTTTCCACCTTGTGGGAGGTTTTGGTTTTGTGTTTAAAAGTGCTTTGTGTTTGTGTTGTTTTGTCCTGTTTTGCCCCATCGTGGGTCTTTAATTTTGATATATGTCATTATTAAAGTCTTTCTCTTCACAACCGCTGTCTGCACCTGGGTCTTCTCTACAAATCATGACACTTACACTTTATGTAAATAATACAAATACTTACTTTACAAGTTCCCAAATTAAAATCAACATGCTCTTAAGTTTTGCTATTGATTTATCTTAATATATTAATGACCAACCAATAGGGCTGGGCGGTATGACGGAATATGCCGTTACCACAGAATAAAATGTCAATCGTAAAAGGTTTTTCTATTCCGCGGAATGTAAATAAGTAGGCGTGGTTAACTCTGCACTCTGCAAATTGGGCGTTATGATGAGCCCATTCTCGCGCATATTAGTCAGATCGCTTTGTGAAGCTTTTAATAGTTTTAATAAACTTTAACTTTAGGCGAGCAGAGGAGTAAAGTGCATATAAACTCCCAGATTGGAAGACTTGTGTGGAGTCACCGGAAACTCGCAGTGCAAAGATAACCAAACGGATAAACAAACCTAAATACAAAGTCTCGCAACACACTTAAAGTTTGCATCTAATAGAGAATGAAAAACAATAAAGACCTACAGCACAGACTCCATAAACACCAGTTTATAACACCAGTCATGCTCTCATTGTTGTTTGTGCATATATTCATACTTAATTGTTAATAATATTGTCTGTCTTTGTACTACATATGACATAGCCAGAAGATAAATATAAATAAATAATATCTGATTATCAGAACTTAATCTGTTATCTTTAGTGCATTTTTATAACTTGACTACAACTATGGTGAGCATTTAAATAAATAGTAATAAAAAAATTAAATCAAATCAATCTAAGAAATCTAAATGAGGTATAAGATATATAATTAAAATGGGAGATTGTTACCGTGAAATAACAATCTTTACCATGAAATAAAATTACTTTATAGATTTTTGGTCATTCTGCCCAAGTGTCATGACCCCTGGCTCTCTGGCTCTGTCTTCTGCCTGTGTGTCCGTGTGCCCTGTTGTCTGTTGGGCACATGAAGTGACCTATTTTTTGTCAGATATGGTGACCCATACCCGAAATGTGACCTCTGCATTTAACCCAACCAGTGAATAGTGAACACACACACTTCAAGTCATGAACACACATACACCGGGGCAGTGGGCAGCTAACACTGCAGCGCCCGGGGAGCAAACGGCGGGTAAGGTGCCTTACTCAAGGACACGTCAGTTGTTACCTGCCGGTATTGGGAATCAAACCGGCAACCTTCTGGTTACGAGTCCGACTCTCTAACCATTAGGCCACAACTGCCCCCCTGGCGTCTGTTATGACAGTGCGCCATGTGCTCAGTGTCTACGTCACTTACTCCTCCCTCGTGTCTCCCTGTCGGGTCTTCCCCCACTCACCGCTGATCACTCCTTTACCTGTAGCTTGTTTCCCCCTGGTTAGCGCCTCATCTCGCTGGAGGAGATCCCTCTGCAGGATCAATGCACGCAAAGCTCCGGGTCCTGACAACATTCCTGGGCGTGTGCTGAGAGACTGTGCAGCAGAACTCACTGATGTCTTCACCGACATTTTCAACATCTCGCTGAGTCAGGCTGTTGTCCCCACAAGCTTCAAAGCCACCGCCATCATCCCAGTCCCAAAGAAGTCATCTCCATTCTGCTTCAACGACTACCGTCCAGTTGCACTTACTCCTATCCTCATGAAGTGCTTTGAATGGCTGGTCATGCACAACATCAAGTCTGTCCTCCCCCTCTCTGGACCCCTTCCAGTTTGCATATCGGCCCAAGCGCTCGACGGATGACGCCATCGCCACTACCCTCCATGCTGCACTCACTCATCTGGACAAAAAAGACTCTTACGTCAGAATGCTGTTCATAGACTTCAGTTCAGCATTCAACACAATTATCCCTCAACAGCTCACTCACAAACTGTTCCAGCTGGGTTTAAACACTTACACTGTGCAACTGGCTGTTGGACTTTTTGACTGGGAGACCTCAGGCAGTAAGGGTTGGCAGTAACACATCCAGCACTACCACACTGAACACGGGGGCCCCCCAAGGATGTGTACTTAGCCCCCTCCTCTACACCCTGTTGACCCACGACTGCGCACCATCACACGACTCCAACCTCTTCAACAAATTTGCGGACGACACGATTGTGGTGGGTCTCATTAGCAACAGAGATGAGACAAACTACAGGAGTGAGGTGAGCCACTTGGCCAGGTGGTGCAGTGACAACAATCTCTCTCTGAACGTGGAGAAGACGAAGGAGATTGTTGTCGACTTCAGGAGAGCGCACACTCAGCATGCTCCTCTGACTGTCAACGGTGCGACTGTGGAGAGAGTGAGCAGCACCAAGTTCCTGGGTGTGCACATCACTGAGGACCTCTCCTGGACCAACAATACCACAGCACTGGCCAAGAAAGCACAACAGCGTCTTTACTTTCTCCGCAAACTGCGAAGAGCCAGAGCCCCAACCCCCATCATGTGCACCTTCTACAGAGGCACCATCGAGAGCATCCTGACCAGCTGCATCACTGTGTGGTATGGCACCTGCAACGCGTCCTGCCGCAAGACCCTCCAACGCATAGTGAGAGCAGCTGAGAAGATCACTGGTGTCTCTCTCCCCTCCCTCCAGGACATTTATGGAACCCGTCTCACCCGCAGAGCCCTCGGCATTGCAGGTGATCCCACCCATCCATCACACAGCTTCATCAGTCTGCTGCCATCAGGGAGGAGACTGGGGAGTCTCCAGGCCAGGACCAGTAGACTGAAAGAGAGCTTCATCCACCAGGCAGTCAGGAAGCTAAACTCCCTTCCGACCCTGCCTTCCCTCCCCTCCCTTGCCAAACGCACCTCTGATCACTGAACCATATCCACCCCTTCCAACATCAAACTCTGTCCCACACTTGTCACTTACGGAACACTGTACTGCTCACCACCTCTTCAGTATTGGTCCGAGCCTCTTCAACTACCTCTTAGTCAACAAACAAAGCCTGCTATCTTTGACACTTTACCAGACCGATAAGCTCTGCATCTTGCACTACATCACATCTACGCTGTTGTTTATTTCAATTTGCACTGTAATTTCAATTTGCACTGTTGTTTATCTCACCTGCACTGTCTTTATCTCATCTGCACGGTCCTTATCTCATCTGCACTGTTGTTTATCTCATCTGCACTGTTGTTTATCTCATCAGCACTGTGTTTATCTCATCAGCACTGTGTTTATCTCATCTGCACTGTGTTTATCTAATCTGCACTGTGTTTATCTTATCTGCACTGTTGTTCATTTCACTGGTTTGTTGTTCATTTCACTGGTTTGCACATTTATCTCGTTATACTTCCCTGCTTGTAAAGTTGTATTGTGTATATATAGAACTGTATTTATCTGTATTTTTGATATATTTTTGATATATGTTTATTCTATGTTATCTGTAAGCCCCTGGGGTCTGAGAGTAATGCAATTTCAATCCTCCATTTGTATGTACTGTACTTGTCTCAGAATTGACAATAAAGCTGACTTTGACTTTGATCTCTAACTCCCTCTCTCACCATCTGTTCCCCATTGACTTTAGTTAGCTTTCCTATTTAATTCCCCTTCGTTCTTCTCTTTTGTCAGACCGTTGCATGTTTTTGCTTAGTCGCTGACTCCCATTGTCTAGCCTGGCTAGTTTAAAGTCTCGTGCGTAGTCACAGTTTAAGTAACTCTGTTACCGTTTGGGCTCCTCGCAGTCTTGTTAGTTTTTCCCCTGTTATTCGCCTCTGTCACTTTCTGCTCTGCCCGCAGCTCTCCAAGCCCGTCCGGATGGACCAACCATCCACTCTTCAGCTACGACCCTTCCCGGAGCCTCGCGCTCTCCCGCCGGCTGGAACCACGCTCTCCGGGTCGCATCTACACCCCGAGTACAGATCTCCTATTCTGGGTTCATCCGTCCCGAGCCGGGTCTCCCTCAGTGTTGGATATATCTCTCCTTTGTTCTTTAATTAACATTAGTGATAGAAGTCACAGCAGCAGGTTTCAGAATGCGCCCCCTTTAAGAGCTGCCGCTCTACGCAGATTTGATGCCTTATCCCATTTTCACAACTCTTTGCATTCATTTAGGATTTTAAGTCTGTGCTTATGAAAATACTAGACACAACTGGCTTTAGTTTGTAAAATCCGCCTCTAGGGACAATCAAAACAACAATCAAAACAACAACAATGGCGTAGCTTAATGATGCTGTGAAGGAGTGTAGAATGATGGGATCTGTTGTCTTCAACTCCACAGCTGATAGCCATTAATCAAACGGGAAAGCAAAATTGTTGTCATGCGGTTTTTACGTCAGTAAAGACGATAACTATGGGTAATGCGGATATGATGCCATTGACAGACGACTGCACGGCCCTGTGTCACTTTTAATAATGGTGATTTTCTCACGATTTACAAGTAGTTGGAAACATTTGAGATATTTTAGGTACTCAGCTGAACAAAACATATAGCACTGGCCTAGTTGTTTTTGGATATTTTACTGTAAATATGTTACAAACTTGTAGCTTTAAGGTACACAAATTAATCATTAACTACTTGCTTATTGCATAATGGTTGTATATTAGTATGTGTAAGGCACATATAAATGTCATGATCCTGTCCTCTTAGTAGTGTTTCTTTTGTTCTGGTGGATTATTGAGGCAAAAGTTGTAGTTAATAGTTAGTTAATAGTTGGAATTGGTCCCTATTCTAAAGTGTGATCGCAGTTTTTAATGATAATCAAGTTTTCATGTGAAAAAAAGACCAGTAAATGAGGTAAATAAGGTAAAAAATTCACACACAAAAAAAAATCACTGTACTGTTCTTTAAATGGAATCACAAAATGCTCAAATTTGTCCACTAACAGCAAATTAGTGCAGTTGTAATTAACAGCATTTTTGAGGGTTAAACACGTTTTAGATAGTGTTGATATTGTCATCATTAATAATTTATCTTATACGCCCGCGACCAAAAAGTATGTTTATTTTTATCAATTAACCTACCCGACAGCGGATTATCTGCGGATTCTGCAGATATAACCGCAATCCGCGCATCAATACACACTTGGCTCGTGCAGCACCGATTGCCCCACCTCTTTTTTGCTATGTTGGTGAAACTGACTGTTGAGAATATTATTATTACAATATTATTGTTGAGAAAAATTTAATATCTTAAAGAGTACATTCCACAATATCATAAACATTACATTTAATGCATTGTGTAATGTTGCCGCGTTTGAAAGTAAGCAGTCTGCCAAAGTTGTAAATCCAAAGGTGAACGAATAACAAAGTTATTAGCTTGTAAAAATGGGAGTCAACTCTGAATCATGCGAATGTGTCGTGACCTGTCCGAATCTTTAACCCCAATCTATCTATGTACATAGAAATAGTCCCCGCTTGCCCGCGAAAACGTAAACACACGCGCTAAACCAATCACAGCAGTCGTGGCCCAGTGGTTAGAGAGTTGGGTGAGAGTACATGATAAAAGTGTCTGCCAAATGCGTAAATGTAAATGTGACTAGACCATCTGACCAATCACAGCAGACTACGCTAGTGGAAAGGCGGGGATTAGACTGATGAATCGCGAAACGAATCATTTGAGAGTCAGTCAAGAAGTAAGGTAATAAAAACGGCTTATTATTACGAAATAATAGTGTTTATACACCATGTATGTACATAAACCTGTGGTCGGACACTCAACAAACCAAAGTTTTTGATATTTTGGAACACACACTATTTACAATACAAAATGGTGTAAAAAAAAAGCTACACAATGTGGGACGCACCTACATTTTCCATTTTATTTTAAGTGTCCATTGTAGCTTGCCATGTATTGCAGTTGTGGCTGGTTAGGACAAACACTCGAAATAACTCCCGTAACACGTCTGTCGATCCAATAAGTGTACATACATACAACATAAGTGTTGGATGCTTTTATTGCAATTCATTATTTGATTGAATGAGTTCACTTGATTATTTCAAGTACTTCGGACACCACTACAAAATAGCTGCCTCTTTAAACTAAGGGTATAATGTAGGTGGCGACTTCGGAGACGGCCATTGATGCCAAATTCCGACTGCACAACATCACATTGGCAACAGCACCTCCTGTTGGCAACAAGTTGTGAATTATATTACGATGCAAGTGTTTTTAATTATGGCTTTCAAACTCCTTTTTTGTCATCATTATCGGTGTTAAAATGTTATATGACTGCTGGGTTTGGCCTCGTAAGCTACGTTATTTTACCATTCTTTTAATTTCACATATTTGAATATTTCGTTGTGGTAAATCTGCGGTAAGAAAACAGTCACAGTTAGTAGACAAAAACTGTTTAGGTTGACACTATAAAGGGACTGTAAAGGCCAAATTTTGGTTAAAGTGATTCAGACTGTCGGATAAAAGTCGGTTTAGCAGTCAGTGTGCATTAAATGAGAGACAAAAATAAACATTTAAACGCATGGACGTTTTCTTTGCCAAGACCTTACATCACAAAATCTAAAAACAAAGGTAAGCGTGGTCTTAGTAATAAAACAAATGTGAATTCAACATAAAAATAAAACAAATGTGAACATCAAACTACAGACATTCACGTCATTTTGTACCGTGTTGTTTAATAAAAGTAGTCAGACTTACCTTCTGAACGGCCGCCATCACATCCGTCCTGCCAAGTGAAGAAAATCTGTTCACTAAAGTTCCTCGCGTGTAGTCGCCAGTGTATGAATGTGTAATGTCTTTGACCATGTGTCCGATATGTGACTGACCGCTAAACACATTCCTGTGATGTGTGCGGAATGACATCACGCGTGACTACGAGATAAACCCACCAGAGTCTCACATTCATAACACTCCATGTTTCCACCCAATACTGAATTTGACTTTATATGGAAGCAGTAAAGCAGGAATGCATCAACCTGAAGATATTTGATACACACAGAGCCCTCAGAAATACCTGTCATATGATTCGTGTTTTAATTCCTTTATAGATATTTATGATGGCGTTACTATGGTAATAAAACATTAGGGTTAACCATAGTTAACAATTAATCATAGTTAAAGGCAACTGTGTACTTTTTTGATATTAACACTTAACCACAGTTTTACCAGGAAGCTATTTTGATATTGATATTTTGTGTCCGGTCATTGGGGGCCAAAAACCTTTTTTGTGTTATGCTTCTGCAGAATAGAAGTCATACAGGTTTGTAATAACATGAGGGTGAAAAAATAAAATAATTCTATTTTTTCATTGAACTATTCCTTTAAACTATGGTTATTGTAACAAAACCATGTTAACTAGCCATAATGCTTTTAACTTTTAAGGAGCCCATGTACAGTGTATGATACATGAATCATATAGCATGATGGTACTTTTTTAAGATGTTATTTTCCCCCCCAATATTTAAGTTCCAATTAAATACGATTTTGCATACATTAGCATCATCATAATTACAATCATTATGTAATGAATATGTGTGAATTTAATATGAATTACACAGCAATACAAATTTTAAATGGTCAACTACTTTCATGTAGAGGAACAACTCATAGGAAAAAGGCAACAAGATGTGTGAAAGGTTTATATTACTTTGATAGAAAAAAAAACAATAAAAAAACTTCAATTTGTGTACACAGCATTGCATAACTGTCTGTTTTCCTGTTCGTTCATCTGTACAGGACATATCAGTGACATTTCTGCAAATGTCTGTGCATAATCTTTAGACAAAAAATCTTTAGACAAGGTTTAGTAACTCTCACGAGATGCAGTTTGTATTGATTCCAGTATTTTAGTCTGGTGCTGCATAATGTGTCTGATACATAATAGAATGTTAAAACCCTTCTACAGGCACAAAATCATGGGTCTATTTCTGAAAAGAACAAACACTGACAGCCTAGCAGTCCCTCATAAGCAACAAAGTGTACAAAAAGCAGGTTAAACCTGACAACTACTAAAAGAAATAACACTTGTCTTTGGGTGCCATGTTATCTTACTGTCAGTAATAGAGGACACTTAAAAATGGCACTCGATAGTTCAGAATTGTGTAATGCAACACTTTGCCTAGAGAGCATTTACTCTAGATGTTATCTACCTGGAGCATTATCTTTAAAAATTCATAAGTGCATACTTCAAAAGCTCCACATATCCTATCACAGCCAATACTCTCTTTGTCATTAAGCGTTTTATTGCCAAACACACACTCTGGCACTTCGTGAGGGCTGCGTAAGGCTGTTTCACATGATGATTCGTGGTTCAGGAACAGAGTCTGTGATGGACTTGTGTGGCAGAACATTGGCCCCATTGATGTAGAGTTCATCATTCACGATTACATCCTCCCCTAAAACTGTCACATTCTCCATCCGCACCTGAAAAGCAACCACAAACTATTACTCACCAAACAGGTATAGATCAGAAGTAAGAATACTGTTAATTTTCTCAATAGAAAGACATATCTGTTAGCGTGAAACGTACCCACTGTCCCACTGATGAACTCCATCCCACGATGCATGACTCCAGCCAGGAGTGGGAGCGTATGTGCGCCCCCTTCAGGACGGTACAGCGCTTTATCCTCACACCATCCTCCAGAACCACTCCTGCTCCAATCGTCACATTCGGTCCGATGGTACAGTTCTTCCCAATCACTGCTGTTGGGTGCTATGGTAAAAATGTACATTGTAAAAACCTGTCTGGAAACTTTTTAAAAGTTTTTTTCATAGCATGACATGGCAGTTGCAGCACCACGGCTGTGATTGTACATTTGGGCGATGTCATACAAACATTACCACAAACTGACGTAGAAATGTGGGAATGTGATTGATCAAGGCATTTTAGGCAGATCTGATCAGACTTCTCTTTTAGTTAGAGTAAATCATTTTGTGCAAAACTTTTAGTTTTTTGAGTTTGGATGTCTTATACATGCACAAATACACTAAATCAAAAGCAAAACATGTTGTTAGGGTTAGGGTTAGTATTCCATCACCCCTTTAAGTCTTTAAATTGTATTCCTCCCCTTTAAATTGTATTCCATCACCCCTTTAAGTCATAATATTAAATTAAAGTGCTAAATTATGAATAGTCACCATATATAATTAATTTAACTGTGATTAAATTCATATAAACACTACCGTAAAAGCAGTATTTATATGAAAACTGAAATGTTTTACATGATCTTGAAAATCTTTTAATCTAAAGGCACAAGCTTAGATATGTCAAGTTAGTTTTAAAGACAGAAATTGTGCTTACATTAATTTATTTGATTACAAATCTTAACCTTGTATTTATCTAAGGTTGAGACATCAAGATGACGCTTGTTTAAATTTCTGTAAATTCTACACAAAGATGATTAAAAATAAAAGTATTTTTGGGGGGATTTTTCCCCCTAAAATTTCTTAATGTTTTTATTAGCACTTAGTGGGGATCCAGAACCAGACATGTTGAGCATAAGACCCTATGATAAATCTTTCCTTAAAAAACGTTTAGGGTATACAGGTACTTTAAACAGAATGGCTTATCTTCATCTTAATTATTTACTTAGAATTGGCCAAATACATTTTCTACTATAGATTCTATATTAGATAATTATGTATAAGAACAATATAAACTTCACATTTATTTGAAAATAATTGTACATGGGCATAACTGGTATAGAAGTCAAATTGTGGCCTGTTGCGCAAAGCTAGATGAACAAACTGCAGAGTAATTTTTAAGTTGACAAAACCAGACAGAAGATAAAATTAAGATAGAAGGTATAAAAATTAGAGAAAAGATTTAACCTTTTTTTTATTCTTCGATACAACAGAAAACAACTCGTAGTTTTGAGTAACTGCAATGTGGCCTTTTATTGTCCTTGGGTGTATATTAAGTAGGGCTGTGCAATTAATTAAAAATTTATCGTAATCGTCTATTTGGCCTCCAACGATTACAAAAAACAAAATAATCGAGATAAAACAATGATTGTGCTGCATTCCATTTTGCAAGGATCCATTTTTTTCTAATGTTAAAATTTCATGGCACACCACTTTCCTTTACAACGGTGTAGCTGTGCTGTTTCTTCACATGTATTTTTCAGTTGAATTCATAGTTTAAAAGTGTTTTTTTATGTTGTTGTGAGTAATCATGTTAAATAATCGTGATCTCAATATTGGCAAAAACAATCGTTCAATCTTGCAGCCTTAATAATAAGACGTATGATTGTATTTTTTGCCAAACAATAAGAACTAGTTTAAGTCATCCAATATAATGTTGGGTTAAAAGCAACTGCATGAATGTAAAGATCACCATTCCTTTGTGAACAGCACATCTGTGTGTTTACTGGAAAAGTGATTCTTTAAATGTACAATACTTTACAAGGATTACTGTGTGAAAGGGGCTAGTGTATCAAGCTTAAATCATAAAACATATTTGTGTTGCTATAGTTCCTTGTCAAGCCAGAATAATTTGGAAGAAATCACACAGCCAATCCAATCAAAATCAACCAGTTGTGAAATTGGTTCATACCACAAGAACGTTTCCGAGAAACCCCGATCCAGTGTGAAGCTTCTCAGGGGCCTGCTGCCGAACGGACTGCAGATACATACACATGCCTGTCAAGAAGTCTTTGGGCTGGCCAATGTCCATCCAGAACCCTGAAACATTACATATTTACTTCATTATATATAAAAAAAACTATAACAGAGTAAATTTGACCATAGGAGCAAAATAATAAAATCATAAAGGTAGAAGCTGCAAATAGTGGCGAAACAGTGGTCTTTAAAATTGTTTTAAAAGGATGTGTGTGTTAGAGGTGGGATATGTTTGGTGTGTGTTCTTGCACCTTGCAGCTCCATGGCATAAAGGTGTCCCTCCTCCGCCATGACAGGAAAGATTTCCTTCTCAATGGAAGTTGGCCTCAACTGAAGGATAAATGACAGAAAAAATGAGGGTTTAAATAAAAAAACAAAAAAAAAAAAACAATGTATGCGTTAATTGCTACACAACTTTATATCAATTCAGGTACAATATGCCTTAGCACCGGTGATGTTTTAGGGCAGGGAGTGTCAGTGTCCTGCAGTATTTACCTCTAACCCTAAACAAACCCCCGAACCAGCTCATCAAGGTCTAACTAGGCAGGCTAGAAAGGTCCAAGTGGTGCGTGACACTGGCATTTGTCGTCTTTACTCTTTAAGGCTGCGATGTCTGTCTCTTTCATAGAGGCTTAACATACAACATACTGTATAGACTTAAAACATGTCAGGTATGTTTTGTTTTCTCTGTGGATTTGTGATTATGATCGGCGCATATGATCCTCTATGTACTGTTGTGTCTCTTAACCTTAAACTCACGTGCAACCGCTCGCATTACACTGACACGAAATTAGACTTCATTCGTCCCAATGGACAACATGTTTACATTGTCTGAATCATATCTAGTGCACTATGCATCATTCACCATGTAGGACAAAATAAATGTGTGAACAAGTGGCTGATATGACGTGCCGCTCCAGTGAAGAGGGCGGGACTCTTCGGATTCTAAAGCGCATTTGATTGGACAAGAACTTTGACAAGAGGCTGAAGTGTAGCGGGATGTCATGGAATTTCAAGATTTGTTTTGAGCGCATGTGCGAGGTCTTCAGTTTTGAACATTTATATCTTCTAAATGTTAACTTTGTCAGCACTTAAGAGCATATCAGTTTATTGAAGTCCTTAAGGCTAACATATTTTTAATAAAAGAAAAAAACCTTTCATTTTAATTTCAGTGGATGTTTAAGAGAATATGGCCTCTTTGCAGAACATTTTCAAACTGGGACAAGCTATAAAATGCCTATACCGGTTTGAAAACATCCAATTGACAAAATGCCCCTTTAGTGTTCTGCTGAGACCTGTACTTCAAGTTGGAGCTAAACTCTGCAGGACACTAGTCCTCCAAGGTTTAGGCGTGGGATGTCATTGTTGCTTTTTCCTAATAATCGTACGCTTTTGCACAATAAATCTAATCAAATAGTCACAAATTACTTTGAGATCAGGCTAGTTAATTGCCATGTAATCAATGACAGAGAATCAAACCCATTTGAAATGTTACTGACAGGTTTTATGAGCCAAAAGAATTAGTACAAAATCTTTGATTAAAAATGGCTCACCTGGATTCTTCTCAGCATGGCAGGGCTGAAGATGTACATCCCAGCATTAATTTTGTTGGAAACAAACACTTGCGGTTTCTCTACAAAGCGGTGTATCCGTCCAGTGTCACCTTCATAAACAACCACACCATACTTGGATGGCTCTTCCACTTTAGTAACCTGAAACATCAGGCAGATATTTACCCCCCCAAAAAACAATTCTGTCGTCTTTTACTCATGAAAAGTAACCATTTACTTACAACAATTGTACCCTCCCTGCCATGCTGCTGGTGAAACTTTAACATGTCTTCAAAGGGGAAATCACAGATGACATCACTATTAAGGACAAAAAAAGGTTCCTCGCTGTCTGTCAAAAGCTCCCGGGCTAAAGCCAGAGGACCAGCTAAAAAAACAACAACTGGACAGTTACAGCAGTACATTTGCTGAGCGGTGTACAGTCAGAATGTGAGAACGTTTACCTACCAGTGCCTAGAGGTTCCTTTTCATGTGAAAGAGAGATTTTTATTCCAAGCTGTTCAAGTCAAAACCAGAATTAGATTATTTTGATATGTCTCACATATCATAAGCCATGTGTGAAACATGACGTATAAGTCAAAGAACCCTCACTCTTTGCTCCTGAGCTCTCATCTCTCTCTCCAACAGCTCCGACATGTAGCTGACAGCCAAGATGACATGCTTGACTCCAGCCTGACAGAATACATAAATACATAACTAGTACAGAAATACACATTTATTCATTTTTACAACTAGAATCAATTAGCCATGACTGAGGTTTTTATGAAAAAATAAAGCAAATATCTCATTTCAGTTTTTTTTATTCAAACTGTTGCACAGTTTTGCCAATCAGATCCCACAGGCCTGTCTGTTAAAAAACTATAACTTTTTAAGAAAACAAATAGAAAAGATCAATGTTTATTTTAAAGTTAGCACTGCTGCATTCCATTGGAAAACCCACTTTTGATGGCTAATCTAAATATTGGTCATCCTTTTTTTAGCAAGAAAATGTAACACCTTTTGGATAAAGATATGGAATCTTTTAATGTCTTAACAAAATTACAAAGTGTGGATAAAGAGGGCAAACATTCCCACACCTGTGCCAACTAACCCTAGTGTCTCTATTTATCTAATCGAAAGCAGATGAGACAAAATGTGTTCTGATAAAACTGTCTAAACTGTTAGTGTGTTCGGGCTACCTTGACAAGAGCTTCCACCTGATGAAGCAGGATGGGTTTGTTGCAGAACTCCACCAGCGGTTTGGGCACGGTGAGGGTGAGCGGCCGTAACCTTGTGCCATAGCCACCAACAAGAA
Source organism: Oreonectes daqikongensis (assembly GCA_026939265.1). Classification (NCBI taxonomy): domain Eukaryota; kingdom Metazoa; phylum Chordata; class Actinopteri; order Cypriniformes; family Nemacheilidae; genus Oreonectes; species Oreonectes daqikongensis. Next base: position 414,094 of record JAOTQM010000537.1, on the reverse strand, counting down.
TCAGAGCTTTCATAATGGCACACTAGAACTGGAGGTAGTCAGAACAGATTGACATCAAGTCATGTAGAAAGAGCACCCGAGACACACAATTTAATATATCTGAAAAGAGGTGCTCTGAAACTAGTGTTCAGTTCACACAATGTCACAGAGGAAGAAACTGACCCATTAAGTGCCATTACAACACACCTGCAACACCTGTTATTCATCTTCATGACGTGCTAAAAGACATTTGAGACTCAACTGACTGGATATTGAAATTTTACCTTACCACTGAAAAGACCGAACACACCTACTAAGTATTATTTTTTCAAAGCAGACACACTTTGTCTATATTACAGCGAAGCACCCTATTTACTTTCATGTGTGTGCTAACTAAATAAAGAGAGAAAAAAAGTATTAAAGAAGTTAATGTATTCTGAGTTCTTATGGCCAGGTTTAATTCCGTATTCAATCCAAGTCATTCATTTTAAAAGCTTTCTCATTAACGTTAAATTAAATGTTTGATTTATAATGAAAGAAACTAACGTTTGCACAATCATATTTTTGTCTACAAAACTATTTTCTGACTTTTAAGCAAATGCCTTCAGATCAAAAGTGTACTGTCCAGAGAAGCATTTCGTGTTATAAATCTCTATCACTCTATAGGAGATAAATAAAATTATTTAATCGTGAAACTTACCAATACACGTTTTACTTGCTCCACTGATTTTGATTACACTCTTATATTAGTTCCAGCTGGTAAAAGTAAGGCGTTTAAACCTTACTCTAACATATAAACACTATTCAGCAATTAATCGAATGTGAGTTTCTGGCAGATGTTTATGATCTATATCGCTCTGTAATGAATTATTTTACTTTAGTTCCGTACAGTGATGACGCACTGTATATGGGCGGAGCCACGGCACTGTGGCGTCCCGGGTCAACGGACTGTACCACTATTCCTACGGAACCAACGAATAATTGTCTTTAATGTTGCCAACGATTAAGTTATTAGTATGTGCCAACTTATTACAATACAATTCTTTGAAGTAAGTAAACAAAATACACTAAATCTATAACTAAATGTATAAATATGTAGAAAGCTTTAATTTAAATTTTAATGCCCACCCCTCATTTAGGAACCACACGAGCCTTCACGAACCAATTATATGAGAACAACGTGGCGCAGAATCCAACAAGACACAAATCCATTTCAAAATAAGAGCCCAAAGAATTAAAAGTTATTTATAAATTTATTCTGGATTTATTAGTTTTTGTTATGTTTAGTAAAAAAAATATAATTTTATTATATGTAAACTGTTGAAGCAAAACGGAAAAATTAATTAGTTTATTACTAGGGAAATATTTCAAAATAATTGTTATTTTCCAAAAAGCAAGAAAATAAGACTTTTTCTTCAATTATTCATTGTAGCCTAATTATGTGGACAAAATGTTTTATAACACAGTGTATCAATTAAAAAGATTCTAACTTATATTATGCCACACTAATATTCCATATTGAAGATTATTTTTATTTTTCTTGCTTTGCAATTATCCCTTTAGAATAAAGCAATTTAAATGGAATTTACTACTATTGTTCAGTATAGTTATGTGCTTCCTATGAGTGTAAAAGTGTCAGTGTTCGTACTATTAGCACAAAAAAAATCTGGAAATCTTATTCAGGTATCTTTCTCTACATTCAAACATTCCTGTAATTTGTTAAGTGACAGTTTGAATTTAATTTAAAGTAACACACAAAACAAAAAAAATCAGAGAAACGAGACACTTGTTTTAAATAAACAATTTATAGCTCACATTCAAAGTTGTCATATTATGTTTTACTTAAAAAAAATATCCATTCATGCAACAACAATAAAGAGAAAAAGATATTTTTTAGGATAAGTTTCTTTCTGGACTGGTTATGTCACATCTATGAAAGACAAAGCTGGCTTCATCCACATCACACGAGTTCTTCCTTTCTAATGCTCAAGCAAAAACTTAAGTGTCGAAACACAAAACAGCTACACTTTTATTAGTAATGTCTGCAGGAAAGAAATTCTGTATTTGTAATGTTATTTAACATAACTGCAGTACAATGCTTATTTATCGTGAGAAGACAAGTCACAATTCAAACATTTTCCTATAAGATTTACTGAAATTATGTCCTGTGCTAGTTTTGATATTAAGCAATTAATCACATAATATAAACTCGGAAAAAACGCCATGGCTATTATTTTGGTAAACATTTAGAAAAAAAATAAACAACGCAAAAGCAACCCAGTTCTGGCTATCGATCAACCACACATGTAAATACAGACACATCAAGATGCCATATTGTGTCCTGTTAATTTCTTATTCATACACTTCTTATGAATACACAAGTCAATGAATACAAGACAAGACAAATATTATATTTTGACTACTGCAAGTGCAGGTAGAGGTTATGCCAGAGAAAGAAGTGTGCATTTTTTTAAAGGACGACGCCACAGTGCAATAAATGCTCCACCTACACAATATCCTAAACTGTGTTGCTACATGTGCTGATGGTGGATAAAATGTCACTGGTATACAGGTGTAACTAACTGATCATTTTAAACATACAAAAATAAAAACATGCTCTTGAAATGGCTTTATAATAGTCTACAGATTATAATGTTTTTTTCCTGTAATGATTACAAGTTTCAAACAGAATAAGGCTTTGTACACATGGGTAATCTAAATTACAACACATAAACTAACCCACCATATTCCGAAGAGTTCTGAATCATGGGAAAGACTTCAAGAAACAGGCAAGAAAAAAATATGAATATAAAATGTAACAGATCCTCTAAATGAACAGATGAGGACAGCTACCAAAAAAGCAAAACAGCAATGTTTTACCTGTTATAAATTATATTTTTACACAGCTTAGCTGCTGCTGCCATAAGGCAGGAATCGCCTTTATGTAGTCATTGACAGAGGTTTAAAACCCTTTTAAAATGCCCCCAACTTCAGCAATTAAAGCTTTTACCAACCATTCTAAGTTAAATTACTCCCTTTAAAACACCTGAAATACTGCAACGGGGTTAATGTTTAGATAAGCCCCCCCCCAACATTCCTGAAATGTAAAGTGTCTGGGTTACATTTCAAAAGAACAAAATTCTACTTTGCAATGTGTAAAAATTAGGGCTGTCAAACCATTAATCGAATCCAGAATAAAAGTTTGTGTTTACATAATATATGTCTATGTACTGTGCATATTAATTTTGTATTTATAAAAACAAACCCATACATGTATCTATTTAAGAAAAATATAAAATATAAAAATTAATAAACATTTAAATATAATTTCAATTATTGGTATATATAAGTAAATCTATCTAAATATTTCCTAAATATATACAGGCCTACATGTATGTGTTTGTGTTCATAAATACAAAATGAATATGCCCAGTAAACGGACATCTATTATGTAAACACAAACTTTTTTCTGAATGCGATTAATCGCGATTAATCTTTTGACAGCCCTAGTAAAAATTAAGCCTATTTTTAGAACCATGAAGATATTTTTACATTTTGACATTATTGTAATTTAAATGTTCCCTTTAAAAACATGCTCATCACTGTTATGTAAAAAAGATACATTCTTTACATTACTATGCATACATCTTCAGATTCATTATGGCGATTTCATACAATCATTGCATCTGTATTAAGTATGAGAATTTGTTATTTTTATAATTTTAGACAGGTATGGGTGGCAGTGCTTAATTATCATTAAAATAATGTTACAATTAAAATAAATCTTCATCATCCTAAAAATAAGCTTAATTTTGTTAATGCAAAAATCTCAAGCATTCTAACACATGCACGCACGCACTCTCTCTCTCTCTCTCGCTCTCTCTCTCTCTCTCCTTATACAGTACTACACATACATGTGTGTGTACACACACTGACCCTAAAGCCCTGAGCAGTTCATAATTTGTTTCATGACTGCAGTACTTCACGTGGCCACATAGTGGCAATGAATCTATGTGAAGAACAGCAAATCCATGTCCTGCAGTTATGTGTATGTATATATGTGGGGAGGGCATTTGAGTTCTAACAGCTCTGGAGCAAGTCAAGAACTTCTGTAGAGGTCACCACCATTTCCTGTTTGTAAGAAAGACTCACGTTACAAACATTATTGATTTTTTGTCTGAATGGGGGTTTTGTATAATGGGCGGCAAACTAAGAAACATTCCAGCTACTGGTTCTCCTCTTGGATCTCTCGCAAAATGTTAATGAGGCTTTCCAGTCCAAATACATAGCCTCTGTCAGGTCCGTCATGGACAGTTTGGTCATCACGGAAACCCTTAAAGGTACTGTGGGCAAAGTCTATCATACGCACGTCCACACTCGGCACCTGAGGAGGGCTGTAAGAGTCTGAGGCAGGAAGGTTCTCTAAAGAGCCACGAGGCACGGCCTGACTTTCCTTTTCTGAAAGTGCTTCTGAAGGTTTCTTCCAGGCATCGACAGACTCGGGTTCTTTACCCTCATAAATGATGAGCAGAGAGCTGGAATAGAAGCGGTACGAAGCTTGGCGCTCCAAGACAGCCTTCAGGCTGCATAGTTTGCTCAGCACGGGCTCAAAAAGGTCTTTGCGCAACTGCGTTCCGTTGTGCATGAACTGAAAGAGTGCATGTCGAAAACCCTCAATGGAAAGACTGCGTCCGTAGTATTTGTTTCTGCATAGAAAATGACCTGTGTCCATTTGGTACACCTGCAGGACAAAGACAAAAGATAATGAGATGTTGAATGATGGTGAAGAAAAAGCAGATGAAAAACAGATGTTTTCAGTGCTCATCTGGCACTGACGTGAACAGCAATGTTAGGCCATGGCAGCTGTGTAAAGCTTTATCAGTCACCGGGGCTTGAAATAACAGACATGACAGAGAGATGAAAAACAGTTTTGTAAAGGCTTCATTATGCTCTGAAATAAAAAATAAAATTTCTCTTTAAATATCCGAAATTCCCCCCCCCCCTTTAAATAACATCTCTTCTTTGCATGATGCATGTCTCGGCCCTTATAAATAGAAATAAATATTCTAAGGGAACTGAACCTTTAGGACGCACTAAAATGAATTAAATGCACCTTAGGTCCACACTAGTGTGTTTTCGTTTGAAAATGCATATTTTTCTCTCCATTTTGGCCTTCTGTCCACAGCAAGACAGAGTTTTTCAAAAATGCTCGAAAAAAGATAAATTTGAAAATGCCGTTTTCGCATTTTAGTGTGGATGAGGAAAATAGAGGGGTTTAAAAATGAAGAGGCGTTTTTAGTCATGTGACGCAGTTGTTTTGGCTACTTTTCAGTTTGATAGCATTAATGTCAGTTCGTGCATACTTTAGATTGCATTTTAGGAGACGGAACATTTAATTACTCGCAGTTATTGTCAAAATAACGTCAGAATAATTAGTAGTTTAATCTAATGTCTAATTTGATGATCCTTGCTTAATCTTGGAGATAAGTGGAACAGCGTTTACTGAAACGTTGAATAAAGCAGTTCATCAACACAGACAAGTATTCAAGACATACACCGTTTTGTATCTTTAACATAAGCAGACATCATAAACCATTCATTACTGTTTTTGCGGTTCATAAATACAGCGAGTTGCATAACATATATACATATTTTGCATTAAAGAACATCTTGCAGTCTCATTTCACAAAAACATTCAAGACAAGACAGAAACCATGCTGTTTCAAAAGCCTGTCAAAGAATAGCATGAAAGAACGCTTATAAATAAACAAATTTAAAAAAAATCATAACTGTATTGCAACTCCGACTGCATTTAAATAAAAGAAGTCATACATGACAGACATACACAGAGGGAGCCTAACGCCCCGTTCACACCGCCAGCGGCACCTAACGACAAAGCAACACAATCTCATTTATTTCAATGGAGAGCTGGCGACTTCCGGCGACACGAGCGACAGTGACTGTTGCCGAATGGAAGTGGGCGTGTCTAGCGACGTGACAAAGTTGAGAGTTGCTCAACTTGATGCAATTAAAATGAGCAACTTTCGGGAGCGACTACTAATAGGAGTAAAGCAGCGGAGCTCACGTCATCCGTCTCCCGTCAGTTACTGCTGGGTTTGTTTATACCCGTTACAGCTACAGCTCGCAGCTAGAGACTAGCGACACCCAGCGACAGAGTTGCTTGCGGTGTGAACGCAGAGTTAAGGGTGAGTGAAACCTTGTGTAATTTTGTTTTGGGACTGAACTTTTACTTAAAATTTAATGGATGAGCACTAAATGTCCTTTCAGGCAAGGCAAGGCGCAACTCAGGCAAGGCAAGGCGCAACTCAGGCAAGGCAAGGCGCAACTCAAACAAGCCTATTTAAACAAATAGACTTGACAGTCCAACACTAGGAGCACGTTCAAGCGCAAATCGGTGCGCAACGTTTTGCGCAACATGTATATAAACCATGCGGTATTAAAGAAACAGATCAGGCTAAGGCATTGAAAGAGCTTGACGATGGGATGGCTGACCCAGTGTACATGCAGGAACTGCGCACCGCCACTTATCTCACACTCTGGGCAACAAAGGTCATTGTGCTGTCGCTGGGTCGAGCGATCAATGAGCATCAAGTGCTGCTAGTTGCGCCCTATTGGCCCAACCCGACTTGGTTTTCTGAGCTCATCCCTCTGACGACAACCCCCCGTGGCCGAATCCCGAGGAGGGACCTTCCGTCTCAAGGAAAAGGCACAGTGTGGCACCCGTCTGGCTCACGGACAGGACGAAGAACTCCTAAGCACCCTGCCTCCAGCGGTGGCTAACACCATTGCTTAGGCCAAGGCCCCCGCCACTAAGTGCCTGTACACCTTTAAGTGGCGTTGTTCTCGTCCTGGTGTTCTCCCTGCGGGAAGACCCATGGAGTTGCCAGATCGGGTCATTGCTGGCCTTTCTCCAAGAGAGACTTGAGAGTATCCTCTCCCCCTCCCCTCTTAAGGTGTATGTTGCCGCTATCGCTGCACATCACGATCTGATCTGGTGGAAGGCAAGTCTCTAGGTCAGAACAACCTGGTCATCAGGTTCCTGAGGGGCGCGAGGAGGATGAATCCATCCCAGCTGTGCTCCGTACCCTCTTGGGACCTTAATGTGGTCCTGGAGGACCTGCTTAAGGCCCCCTTCGAACTCCTGGGAGAGGCCGCTCTTTTCATCTCACGATGAAGACGGCTCTCCAGGTGGCTCTCGCTTCGATCAAGAGGGTAGGGGACCTCCAGGCATTCTCCATGTCCAGCAAGTGCCTCGAGTTCGGGCCCGGCTTATCTCATGGATCCTGAGACCCAGGCCTGGCTACGTGCCCAAAGTTCCCACCACTCCCTTTCGGGACCAGGTGGTGAACTTGCAGGCATTCCCCACTAGGGAGGAAGACCCAACCTCCTCCGTGTTGTTTTTAGTACGTGCCCTGCACCTCTACTTGGACCGCACGCAGAGCTTTAGGAGCTCTGAGCAGCTTTTTGTCTGTTTCGGGGGACAGCGTAAGGGGAGAGATTTCTCCAAACAGAGACTGGCGCACTGGATCGACTTTAGGGACTTAAGCACCTTTTACACAGTAGGCGGCATGCGCTGCGCCGGCCGCTGGGTTCAGCGCAGCCCAGCGATTTGCGCTGCACTTAAAAGAGCAAAGTTCCGGGTATTCCGATACACACATTTTTTTTGTTCCTCATGTTATTTTTCGTGCTTGTTTGGATGCCCTGTTTCTATTGGCCGTGCGGGTAAACGTCACAGAACGCAGCGGCAAAAGTGAAACTATTTTGAACTTTGACTGCGGTGTCCGTGCAAGCTCGACAGCGGTGCGCTCCGCTGCGTGTGCGCTTTGGTCGCCGCAGCAACAAACCACCCTTGCGCTGCGTAAGCCAATAAAATAAATGGGTTTCATAGCGCAGAGCAGCACATGCAGCCTACTGTGTGAAAGGCCCTTTATGCTGCGTAAGCGTTGCGCACTCTGATGTAAACAGCCTCATGTGGGGAAGAATGGCTGAAGGAGGAGCGCTGCCGAACTAAGATGAAACATGAGTTGTCACAACACTTCTCATATTTACGTGTTTCTGAAAACTACATAAAAACAAAGAGCTGAACTAAAATGCCAAAACTGCATGGATTATTTCCATTTGCATTCCTGACAGAGTTAGTTTGGTCCGCTAGCTACCCTAAAGTTTGCATCTCGTAATTTAACAAATAAAGTACAGTAATCCGTTAATAGTAAGTTATGTAGTTAATAATGGCAGTGTCAGTGTGGCAGAACAATTATTTTGATTTTAAGTTGAAGATGGAACGCAACACAATCATATCTTGCCACAGAGTGCTGATCTTAATGTCTATTAAGCTATAAAAGCTACTGATTGATATCTGGGGAAAAAAACATGAATAAACACTATTGTTGCACTGACACTGACAGGTCATTTTTGATGTTTCAGTAAAAATTACCATTTCAATATCAAGCTATGAATATTATGTTACATATGTATTTGACTATGTATGCTGAATACACTATTGTACAGCAAGTAAAGTGGGCATCTTCAGCTTAATCATCATTTGTTCACTTACTAAAATCTAGTAGCCTATGGAATAAAATATGTTTTATCATATTTAATTAAACACCTGACAAATTATTAATAAGCTGTACTTTCCATTTATTTCTTATTATTGGTTAATATTTTAAAATGTTATTAAACTTGTTATTGGCACACTATAACACTAAACTTTGCTTATGTTTTATTTGCTTACAAGTAAAATGAAGAGAATTGCAAACAAAACCTTTTTTCTTCCTAAAATTTTTATGTTCCTGTCACCTAAGCATAGAATAATAAAAAAAACACTTTATTTTGCCAAGCCATCAGAATCAAACCGAACTGAAAACCGTGGTTAAAAACTGTGGTATGTATTGAACCGTGGGTTTCTGTATTGTTGCATCCCTATTACATACTGTCATAGTATGCGATTTCGGACGCAGCGTCTTTGCTCCACATTGCCGTGACATAATAATGCTGAACAAAACTAAATAAATGCCTGACAGAAATGACACAGGCTGACGCCTTACATTTTACACATGCGCAGTACCTGGATGTAAGCGTTTTCATATGTTTCAGTGTGGATGGGCAGCGTTTGGAAAACGATTGTAAACGTTAGTGTGGACGAAGAGCGTTTTGAAAATGAAAACTCAGTTTTTAAATTAAAATGCACTAGTGTGGACTTAGCCTAAGATAACACAAAATAGCAGTGGGACTTCATATTCTGTTGCTGTATGTAAACATATTTTTACTTTAATTTAAACTTACTGTGCAAAGCAACAGTGCAAAAACAGAAGGAAAAAAAACTGATAGCAGCTGACAAAAAAGTTAAAAAGTACTACACAAATTTTAATATAATTATACATTATCGGGCAATGTCTACCAAATTGGCATGTGAAACAGTGAAACATCGCAATGGACAATGATGCAATGTTATGAAGTCAGACGCGTCTTCTTCATACAGCGCAAGCTGCGCAGTATAAAGCCCAGTTGGTCTGCTGTGTACAGAATGCCATTTTTCAGCCAAAACATTCCGGTGCATCCCTATACCTGAACACGACAATAACCACCCTTGAAACGGCAGTTTAAAACGTGCTAATATAAACAGGACCTCAGTATTATGTAAGGCTTGTAAACATTCAGGAGAAACGGATTGAAGTGATCCTGTCTCTGGAGGTAGGGGTTTGGACGGGGTTTTAGAGAGGAAAGGGCTGGCTGTAAATCCTGAAGATCATCATAATCTCCTGTGTTTACTTTGTTAAAATTATGCACAATCCCGACAATCCTGTGCCAAAATTCAAGCCATGATATTGACTGCCCAATGGCCAGGTATATATAACTTACAAACAAAATCAAACTCTCCTTTTTTTATTTCGAAGCCTTTACACACACCATTCGTAAGAAAAATATAAAATAAGCTATTTGATAAATCTATTCATGAAATTTATTTTTGAAAACGTCACTTTACATTTTACTAAAAAATGTTCCACAAGCTAAAAATTTCAGCAGAACTGAAATGTCTTAGTAAGTGGTTCCAGATATGAGATATCAGAGATGTTGCCACAGTCGCAATACATTTAGGCTGTCTCTATATGTAATCCCAGCCCGAATCAGTGATGGTGAGATTACAATTTCTGGCTCTGTGTGGATCAAACCATCTTGTTCATACAAAAATCACTCTTGATTAGACATTTCCTGCTGACACATAAAAAAGGAACATTTTAAGAACTTTTGCCCAGTACTAATGATATGAACATAATTACAGTACTTTCCTATTCCAACATTTGTTTGAGACATACACAGTATGTGGAAAGAAGAGTGTGGAATTTCATATATACAAATGTTTTTGTGTCAAAATTGTCTAATATGTCATATTACATATATGAGAATCATATATGAAAGACACTTTTGTTGCATTTAGAAAAACATATGTTATTTTTACATGTATTTCCATATATCAGATATCTCTTTTGGAACTAGGGATGCTCCGATCAGGATTTTTGCAGCCATAACCCAATACCGATTTCTTGTCATCGTGATCGGCCGATACCGATCCCGTTTTTTTTCTGATCACTGAAAGGTTTTCCACTGGCCTTATCATTTGCCAGACCTGATCATTATATATATGATATAAACATATAAGAGACTGATTTGATGAATTCAGACAGTGAGTCTCCTTAGATTAGTGTTTCACATTTTCAATCGTTCAAATGAATCGGTTCAAATGAGTCATTGTCACGAATCGGACATTAGCAGACGCTAGTAGCGCAGTGTCTGTGTGTTATTCACAGACATCGCAAAATAAAAAAGTTAACACGGAAACCACTTCATCATTGGATAGGATTGATTTTCGTTTATTAAAAGTGTGTTCGTCACCTGCATCATGTGCTTGTCAGAGAAGAAAAGGCAATATATATTTTTTAAACAATTCGCACCCAGTGCTAATTCAGATAAAAATATTCTCTGAATGCGCCATGTGCATCATGGATTCGGTCTTCCATTCTTTTGTCATCGTGTCAGTTGCTTTGGATTTGGAGTTGTTTGTCTGTTCAACTGCATTATGCTTTGTATTGAGCATGCACCCAAGACTTTCACTCACCACTCGTGGTGATGTGACAATAAAGGTGATTTGATTTTGATTTGGATTATGTGCGAGGGAGAGAGACACAGAGAGGCATGTTTGACTTTATGCGGTGCTGCGCAGACCGATCAGCATCACCCACCATTCCGCGGGAGCGTTTTGTTTTCCCGCTGTGCTTGCACGTCATATGCCGATCGATCTGCGCAACACAGAATGAAGTCAAACACTGTTTGGAGACAGAGAGAGTGCACAGGCGCTCTTTCCCGCAGTCATCACAAGCACGGCAGTCATACAACACGCATAAATAACATGTACGTCCTCACGAAGTGACGTCATCAGATTGCGATCAGTCAATTTAGTGAGTACCGATCGAGTCATAAAATGTGATTATCGGCCGATATCAATCTATGGCCGATCGATCGGCGCATCCCTAATGGGAACACATGCAAACATGGTAAAATCCAGTCTAGAACGAATTCAAATCACAACCAACCACCAAAGACAAATCTGTGATGGCATAGGACATAGATGTCAAACTCTTTCACATGGGCTGCAGGCATTTTGCATGTCAACTAAACAAATTAATCAGTAGCAAACTGGTTTCAGGTGAAAGCTGTCCCCACCTGCATGCCGCACACACGCACACCTAACGTTGCAGAGGTACTCTGTTCGCATTTCTTCATCTGACGGGCAGCTTTCTCCTCTGACGCATCGTCACCATGCTGCCGGGTGCCCATCTTTAGGTCCAGGATACAGGGATAGCTGAAATGATGGACCACATTTTCCAACAGCAGAAATTCTTGTGGAAGTTTGGCATTAAGGATCATAACATATTCTAAATAAAGTGTGTATTTATATTAACTTCATCTGTTCATTTATTAGGGACAAAGCACAAAAAGGCAAAAAGTTAGTTTTCTATTATTATTATTATTATTATTACACCAGTCATTTAGCTTTTTATGGTAAATTCCAGTTAAGAACCCTTTACACAAAAAAAATGCTAGGTTGTTTCAACCCCAACAACACAGCATTCTTACATTTGGTATAGAAACAGAATTACTAAAGTATGATCAGTTCAATGCCCCTAGTGATTTTGAATTTTGTGAAGAAAAAAAAAACTTTCAGCCATTCAGTACTCAGAGCTGCCAGAATTTGACAACATTATAAAAAATGTCAAAAAATCTTTTGTCAATCAGTTACACATGTTGCTGATATTTAATATGGGAGCAGGATACTGTAGAGTTTCCTGTCTTTGGACTCGGAGCGCATGCGGCTGAGCTGTTGTTTATGACAGCGCAAACTCCAGGGGTTGTGGCTGATCTTCTCGGAGCTCAGTCCACTGTTTCCGTCAATCATTTGGAAAGGAACATCTGAATGGATCTGTAGATCCAGACGAGGACTCTTCAACTCCTGTAGACTACACAGACACATCAATTATCCTCAATTCAACTGCAGCAAATGTTTGCTTAAGATTATTGCTGCTAACGGTGGTGTAACCGAAAATTGGGCCTCATTTATCAAGCTAACACAAAAACAAGTGCAGAGAAAATCTTACAACAGGGTTCATGAACAGTGCCTTGCACAAGTATTCAACCCCCTTCATTTTAATCACATTTTGTTGTGTTGCTGCCTTAGAGTACTTTTAAGTACTTACTTTACATTAATGTACACTCCATACACAATAATGACAAAACAAAAAAGCTGATTTGTGGCAACTGCAAATGTATTAAAAATAAAAAATGAAATAAGTACATTGCATAAGTATTCAACTCCTTAACTCAGAAGTTGGTTAAAGCACCTTTACAACCTCAAATCTTTTTGGGTATGATGTGACACAAGCTTTACACGTCTGCATTTGGCAATTTTCTGCCAATCTTCTCTTCCGACCCTTTCAAACTCTGTCAGGTTAAATGGGAACCATCATTAGACAGATGATCATTATCTCAGTTATTTTGTGCCATTAAGCATTCCTTCCACCCTGACAAGTCCCCCAGCCCCTGAAAAACATTCTCACACCATGATGCTGTTACCACCACACATTACTTTTGGGATGGTATTGTGCAGGTGATGAGCAGTGCCTGGTTTCCTCCAGACATGATGCTTGAATCTGAGATTTATAAGACCAGAGAAGTCTAAAAGTCTTGTTTCTCAAAGTCTAAAAGTGTTTTTAACTGCTTTTTGCAAATTCCAAATGTTTTCATGTGTCTTCACTGAAAAGAGGCTTGATTCTGGCCACTCAGTCATAAAGCCCAGATTGGTGGAGTGTTGCTGTGAGTCCTTCTGTAAGTTTTTCCCATCTCCATATATGGAGCTCAACCAGAGTGATCATCAGCTTCTTGGTCACCACTATAACCAAGGCCCTTCTCCATCGATTACTCAGTTTGGCCAGCTCAAGTAAGACATCTGGTTGCTCCAAACTTCTTCCATTAAGGATTATTAGAGGTTACATGCTGTGAACCTTCTACTGGCAGTTCTTTTGACCTCATGTCTTGGTTTTTAGTTTGATATTCATTTTCAGCTGTTAGACATTTTACTGAGAGTTGTGTGCCACTCCAAATCATTCAGCTGAATTAGCCACAGGTTAACTTCACTCAAAGTGTAGCAATATCAACAAGCAAAACTGGAATGCTTCTGAGCTAAATTTAAGGGTTTGAATTTGGGGTCGACCGATTATCGACCTGACTGATTATCAACGTAGATATTAAGCATTTATTCGATTATCGACATCGGTTATTTTAAAAGCAGATTTGCCGATAAAGTAATTTAATTTTGAAATGCGCTATTTGGCTCTGATGCAGCCAAAGATTTAGTGAGAGCCGTTGGAACAATGCCCGCCCACCGCCCATCTGATTTGTTGGGAGTCATGAGTCCGGCCAATCAACGCGCAGCGTTTCCCATACAATGCATTTACTTGGGCGGGGCGCCCAGATATATTAATGGCCGCCCAAATATATTTGGCATCACATATTGTCATTTTTTTCTGTGATATTGACTGTATCTTCGATCAACTAACTTCATAAACAACATATCTGTGTGACCATGTCTTTTCTCTTTCCTGACTTGTTTGATGTAAGTAGCGTGTCCGCATACTCTCTCATGCGTTCATAGGCTCTCTCTTTTTCGATGAGCTCGGCATGTGCGTGCAAGCCCTCACTCTCAATGAGTTTGGTTTGGTGCGCGCACGTGTAGTTCGCTCCGTGTTAAAGTGTTTTCTCCATATTTCCGAATTTGCGGCAAATACGCGATCTATAATTAAACTATTACTTGCATTTAAAATCAAAGAAGTGATAATACAGCAACACATTGATGAGAAATCAAATCACTGCTGGTGGCATTCAGTTGTATTAAAATACAGTATAATGTGACAGATCAGAGAGTAGAAGCAAAATGCATGTACACAAAGCCGCCTCTCAAGCTGCTCGCAACAAGTGTCAGATTGAGTTAATTTTCGCGACTTATTTATTACACATAAACGTTCAGATACATACACGGGTATGCTTAAATGCCTGTCTTGGCGACTATATAGGCTACTTAAAGAATACGCTATTGAACAAACTAATTGTGCCTATAATATGCTATTAATGTTATAGTTTCATGAAAACATTTGCAGTCTTTTCAACAACACACACAATGAAGCTATGAAGGAAATTTTATTATGTATGTCAAGGAGGGGAATGAGGACCCAGATGCAGGCAGTGGTGAAGGGGGGTACACAGACTTTAATTATAAATAATAAACCCACGAGGGGGCAAACAGGACAAAAACAAGAACAAAACTCAAAATAACTAGAACAAAAACACTAGAACAAACTGCAGAACTAAAACGACCCACGAGGGGGCAAACGAGAACCCAAAACTTGAACAAAGACTAATACAACATGCAGAAAGAACAGACACGGTCAAGAGCAGCAAACTTGCGATACAAAGACAAGGTTTACAAAATTTTACAAACAAACCAGCACAGGACAATGAACACAAGGGCTTTAAATAGGGACACTAACAAGGGATAATTACACAGGGTGCAGGTGTGAGTCATGAAACACAGATGGATCGATTACGGGAGAACAAGGGGGGCGGGGCTAAGACGCGCGACATGAAAACCTCCCCACAGAACGTAAACACAAAGACAAGATACTGACGCAATCCTGCCCACTAGATCATGAAAACAAGACATAAACGAGGAGGGCAGGATTGCGGAAGTATCCGGGGGGCGTGGTCAAGATGTAAGACCGGAGAGCGCGTGACACGGGAGCACCACGCCCAGGCCACGCGCTTCCACGAGTAACATACACGGAGACATGGCACTGTCATGGCCCTGCCCACAAGGCTCTAGGAATTTACTAGACATGAAGGGCAGAACCATGACAATGTATGCATGCAACATTGAAGTCATCAGAAAATAATTAATTAATTCAATTCAATTCTATATTCAATTCAAATATTCAAAGTGAGATAAAGCAGCTGTTGCATAGGTGTTACTATTCAACACTGGCTTTGAAAAAGACATGGACTGCAAAAAAAGAGGCCATACTGATATTTTCACATATGTAGTATTCTACTCTTTTCAATATGGGTAAAATGTACACAGATCTTTACACAAAAAATGTTTTTGTCATACATTTGTCATGGACTGCCCTTCTTGTCTGGTAAATTCCTAGAGCCTTGTGGGCGGAGCCATGACAGTGCAGTGTCTTTGTTTATGCTTTGTGTGGAGACTTACGTCTTGACCACGCCCCCCGGATACTGCCGCAATCCTGTCCTTGTTACGGCTTTAATTCATGGTCTAGTGGGCAGGATTGTGACAGTATCATGTCTTTGTGTTTACATTCGATGTGGTAACACACGGCTCGAGCTAGTTCGCCGTTTGCTTTCGAGTCATGCGTCTAAGTCCTGCCCCCTCGTTCCTCTGTAATCCTTCCCGCTAATGTTTTCATGCATCACACCTCTCCCCGTGTAATCATCCCTTGTTTGTTTCCCTATTTAAAGCCCTTTTGTTCATTGTCTTGTGCTGGTACGTTTTGATGAGTCCGTCTAAGTCTCCTCTAAGGTTTTGTTCTCGTGATAGTCCCAGTTTCCGTGTGTGTAGGTTTTGGTTTTCTGTTTTGCCCCCTCGTGGGATGTCTTTGTTTTCATAGTCTTGCTTTTATGTTTTGAGTTCGTGTTTATTTCATTCCGTTTTGCCCCATCGTGGGTCTTTTGATTTGTTATCTGTCATAATAAAGGTCTGTTTTTGTGTACCGCTGTCCTGCATTTGGGTCCTCCCCTACAACCATGACAACATTTAAGGGATGCATCACTTTTTGATTTTAAGAGATACAATTTCAAGTTAAATCACATTGTGTATTTTCTTTATGAAATATCACATTTATGGAGTTTGGCTAATGACAATATCTAATGACATTCAGTATAACAAAATGAAAACATAAACACCACATATCTCTTTATGAAGATTTAAAGTCGAAATGAAATTAAAGATGACAGTTCTAATTGTTTTACATGGTGTTGCTGTATTTATCTGTGCACATAATTTTTTTTATTCATTTGCACTTGTAATCTTTAATAAAGAACATTTATGGTGTCAGATTCAGGCCACCTCATGACATCTCATTATATCTCATTTATTTATTTTCCAATATATGAAAGGCTACTCACTTCTCATTGCTGTCGCTGTCGTGAGCGGGTCTGTCGTCTTTGTGCTCGCTGCCGGAGCGATGTAGGCTACGGCGAGAGTGTTTTCGGCGAGGTTGATCTCGCTCTGACAGCTCCTCGTGGTCCAGTCCCTCACTTTCCTCGTACGGATAAGCAACCAGATTGATGTAGCCATCAGAATCACCCTCAAAACACACCAGCACCACACCTACAACAACAGATAAAAAGCAATTCAAGTCTGGTAAACTGGTGCAATACAGTTGCTACAGTTAAAATAACTACCACAAATTGTTAAACTGTTGCCATGCATGTTTCTAATTTGTAGCTGTGAGATGCCATTGCTATGATACATTGATCACTGTGAATTCAAACCGGACTAGTATAGTATGTACAAATGTAGACCAGAAAGTAAGTTACAAAAAACATGGCAGGCTCAGACAGACAGATATCCAATGAGAGGGGCTGAATTATCCTATCTTAACAATGTCTTAAAGCTCATTTTACCACTATGATTCGCCCTTAGTGACGTCAGCCCGACAATAGGAGTTGATAAAAGGAAAGAGTGATAGACTACGTTCACACTGCCACCAAAATCAGATTTTTTTGCTCATATGTGACCCAGATTTATTTAGTGCATGACAGTGTGAACAGGACAAACCACATAGAATCCGATCTTTTTAAATCTGATCGCAATGCAACCTCAGTCTGAACAGTCATATCGGATTTCATGTGACTTTTGCGTCATTCTATTGACCCGCGTCACAATTCTGCGCTGATGCGTCACGTGCGAATCGGACGTCTTCCGTGCAAGTTGACAAATTTCATCTCAAGCGAGAAACTCATCCAGACACGTGAAGACACTCCTTGTCATGCGATATCTTTCGCATTACTCGCGCGAAAATAATGACCTATTCCCACGAGTAATAAAGAGTGACGGACACGATCATTCGCGTTTGGTGTGAACTTAGCAAAGCCCCTAATGCGTTAACACAAACTTCATGTTTACATGTTAGCCTGCTGCGTGTGACGTATTGTTATTGTTCTTGTGCGCATGCGCATGCGATTCAGTTCAGGACAGTAACCTGAGGGCTGTTCCATAAAACAAGATTACAAAATAAGCCAGGCTTGTTTAGGTAATTCAAATTTATTGTCAGTGGATTCGGTTTCATAAAGCAAACTTAAAATAGTTCGAACTCAGTTACTATGGCAACTTATGGTGGGAAACTAGCCTTGTCCGGGGCAGGCTAACTGTCATGCTAAAATAAACAAATAAAACAAATTTTACCACCAAAAGAGCATGCGCACACATGCATAACCCAACTACCATCCAGATAGATACTATACTATCCGCATCGACCTAAAACTTTGACCATACATAACATAATTTCGAAGAATTAATAAGCCAATTTATTGCAAACCATCGCGATGTGCATATTGCGATATGTACATGTGCAATATTCTGATAATTGCAATATATTGTGCAGCCCTAATGCAAGAGCTGTTATAAAGGTCTTACCATAGACATAAATATTATACCTAGATGCCTCATTGTCCGCTGAATCGTACGTCAACCCCGCCGCCATATTTGTAAGGGCAAAAGACGACTATAAACACATGTAAGTGAATGGCGGAGCTGCGGTTTTCTAGATAAAAACACGAATACATTTTCATTTCTAAACTAATTTCGATACTTTACTATTTACGTGGAGTACAGAAACGTTTTGGCTCCAGTTATCGATGATTAGATTTGAAAAATTATTTATTGTCATACGGAACTGTTAAAACTCAAGCTTGTCAAAGCATTAAATTAGGCTTTATAATTTGCTTAACAATTATGTAAATTTCACTAATGTGATATAATTTAAAGTAGAGAAAATGCACGTGATCAGAACACAGTTCGTTGACTTTAAAATACTGGGAAAAATCAAAACAGTGCGTCTTTACTATATTACTATATACTGCTATTTTATCTATTTATAATGCAGGGCAGGGTTATTTGTTTATCACATACAAGTTTTACTACTGTTACTGTTTTACCGGATTTATAAGAGAACCTCTTTTGCCTTTGAAAATGTCTAAAATAATGACAAAAAAGCAATTTCCCCAGTGAAAACTATTTATTTTGTAGATATTATGTAAATCAAATTATATTACCTTGGGTGTTTTGTTGGATGATTCGAATAAATCTCAGAAACATGCTTGCATTCTATTTTCGACTACTTCAACATGCGGTTGTTTGTTCTTTTGCTTGTCTTGTCTTGTATAGGCTATCCATAACAAATGACTGAACATGGTGCCATCTAGTGGATTCTCCTGAATAATAGGCACATTTAATGTTTATTTCACAATTCTTTGACAACAATTAATTTTAAAATCTAACTATCGAGACTATTAGGGACATCAAAACTGTGCTCTACGTAGATCATAAACCATTGAAATGTGTTTAGAAATGTAAACGCGATTGTGCTTTAAAGGCTCAGCTCTCCAATTGACTTCTATGTGTTTAGTTGGTTTTTGCCCTACATAACATGGCGGTGCCGTTGCCGTATCACAGCAGCGGAGCAAAGCAGCCAATGCGGCGTCTAGGTATTTATTATGTCTATGGGTCTTACTACATAACTCTGGCTTTGAAGAAGACATTGAGTGCTAAAAAATGAAGCCATACAGATATTGATGTACATGCATTAGTCATTATTCATTAAGCTTTGTGTCGTTAAAAGGTTAATCTACGAGGTAATATGACTGCGATATGACTTCATTGCCCCTGAAACCTGTCTGCCATGTACCTTGTGCCAATTTCCACCATTACACCATGTATGTCCCATTTATAAAACTAACCTTTAGAGATTGTGCTTAATGGCTTGGCCCCCTGTTGTCATTTGAAAACAATGCAAAGTGAATCATAGTGGCATGCCTATTTATAACCACTGCAGAAAGAAAATAAGAACCATCAATGTTTCTTTACCAAGGCCTGACATAGTCTATAGCAGTTTATAGATGTTCGTCATTCATTTAGCCCAATCCGAACACATGGGGAAAATCGGTTCATATGGAAGGTATGCAGTGAATCTAGAGCGTGAGACATGTTGGCGAGTGGGTAAGCACAGAAGAGCTAAAGACATTTGGTGTCACGTACTGCAACATGTGCATGAAGAGTCAAGAGAAACAATGTGTGTCCAAAGCTCAGTGTTGTGTATGTTTATTAGAGCATTTGCGTGTTCTAAGTTGTTGTACACTACACATGCTACACCCACATGGCTTTTTATTCTGGCCATTAGCATGTTAAGAGCTTTTCATTATGAACAATGGATGGTAAACTTTGAAATTACTATTAGCCTAGCAACTTTGTTGACTGTTTTTAGATTCCCTGTGTGCACCAAACCCATCTTGTGTTCTTGCGGCCTAAAAACTCTTTTTTTTAGTTCACATGGCCATAAAACCCAGTCTTGGTTGAAGTTTCAGTATGGCAACTTAATATGGTGGAGTTTGTTTTTGCATTAGCGCAGAAGATCTGTTTTGTTAACAAACACTGTCCCAACAACTTGTTATGGAGGTTCATTTTTTTTAAATGTGTTTAAACATAACCGTGTGTCAGGAGTGTATGCACAGAACCACCCTAGAATGTAAAAAAAATACACGCATTCATTTTTTGTAATATCCAATAAACATACCTGTCAACATTTTGGTACCAAAATCCGAGAGGGGGGAATTAGTTAGCAGAATGTTTGTATTATTTATTTACATGAATGGATAGATTTACCAGTGTTTGCATATTGCAGTTATTATTTACAATAACTGCTTATGGTCACAGTAAGGGAAATATTAGAAATAAACTTTATATTACCTGTTTTATTTAGAGTTGCCTGCAGAACACTCTTTTCATAACACGTTTTTTTTGTAACAACAAAGTGTAACAACAAAAGCTAATGTGATGTGAGAAGATGATATCGGTTTCAATAGTTTAATTAGGCACATTTCCATAAATACTGTTACAGTAGACCAAGAGCAAAAACAATACATTACCGACAGAAATACTTTAAATAATACGAAAATTCTCCATATCAAGCACTAGCTGTAATGTAGACTATACCGCATCTACCTGACGATGGAACGTTCTGTGGTCTCTAGTGAGCGGACACAGACTGTGAGCAGTGAGCGTTAAAGGCGGGGTGGTCGCCTATTGACGGAGAGAAGCAAGAGAATGTTCGCATTGCACAGCACGTTTCAGAGCGGGGCAGGTAGAGGCATGTTCCTGTTGCGTAGTAGTGCATTTTGATATCGTTTTTAAATAACAACAGCCGTTTTTAGAGAATGGCTACCCCCCCTTAAATGGAAAACGAGGAGTGGAATATGCGGACCTAACGCTGTGTATTTAGCGGGCATGTCTTTACACGAACGCATTCCAGTTCCCATCGGTCCTGGAGTTTCAAAGGAGAAATAACAAATAAGCAGCCCATTACTGCTGATGGACTGCTGCTGTCTCCGCCCTCATCGAGCTGTACACTGTCCACCATTGTTTTCACGCTGGACTGCTTACAGTAAGGTAGAGATCATGTTTTCAGTTTTTATAGATATGACGCATTTATCCTGTGAACTTTACTTATAAAAACCAATGTGCACGTTGTTAAGACATAACGCGCGTGTGCTTTCACTGGCGGGGATCGTGTTTTCAGTTTTTATAGATGATGCGTTTTTCCTGTGAACTTCACTGATAAAGTCAATGTACTTGTTGTAAAGACAGATAAAGCATCTGTCCTGTGTCCTTACATTTATTAAAGCAATGTCTTTGGTTTATAAAGATGAGACAGTGTGTTTCTCATTCGCTTAATGTGACCATTCCCTACAGTTTTGTTACTGAAGCGCAGGCTCTCAAAAACACACCAAAACAGCATGTTTTTCCTCACAGGCAAAAATGGACACATAGAGCACAGTATAATAAAAGATCTGTGGTGTTGAACTGAAACTTTACAGACACATTCTGGGGTTAACAGAGACAATTTTTACATTGCGGAAAACACCCGGGTTAGCTGCCCTTTAAGTTTTCTGACCCCAAAATTAAACTGATTTCTGCAGCTCTCCATCTGTGATTCTTAAAGATTCGTTGGCCACTCAAATTAACACAATATAGACACATCCTCTTTTAGGCAGATAACTTCCTAATTGTTGCCCTGTTGCCTCAGATTTTATTTTATTGCTTTAACTACATCCCTAAAGCCACTTTTTATTTTATGTAGCTCAGCAATAGTTTGCTGCACATCAAAACTATATTATTTGGTTTTACCCATTGTGATGAAGGGGATTTTCACTTCGTGTTACTTAATATTTATTCTCCGGTGCAACAAGAAGTCATGACTTGACAACATCATGTTTCTAGCCACTTTGAGGTGGAAGATGACCTCCCTAAACATTTTTTTGGGGAGCAGTAAGCCAGCTGAGGCCATGTTGCTACCCATCATGGCCACCAGTCCAGAGTCCACTCACTAGATGGCCGCCAGTCCAGAGTCTGCTGCTCGCAAGATGGCCGCCAGTCCAGAGTCTGCTGCTCGCAAGATGGCCGCCAGTCCAGAGTCCGCTGCTCGCAAGATGGCCGCCAGTCCAGAGTCCGCTGCTCGCAAGATGGCTGGTTCCAGGTTCAGGTGTCTGGTCTCGGGTTTGGCAGACACTCCACTTGCGTCTGTGCGGTTGGCTGGTCTTCCGGTGGTCCCAAGTCTGGTGCCAGTTCCCGAAGCTCTGCCCCTGGAGTCAGCTCTGACTGTGTTGGCGGCAGCCATGTAGTGTGTCTGGGCTGTGCATTGCTCATCCGTTTCGGAGGCAGAGGACATAATGGCCGCTCTGGAATTTCCTGTGCTCCATGCCCTGCCCGCACCTCCATGGCGTCCGGCCCTGCCTGCTCCACGGCCCAGTTCCTGTTTTGTTGCACTGGTCCGGACCTCCGTCCCACCCTTTTTTGAGGGTGTCTGGGATCCACCCTTAGGGGAGGCTAATCACGCCCTGTTGCTGGCGCCTCGGCTTGCCTCCTGAGAGAACCATGCTTTGTGTTTTTGTAGGACTTCATATCCCATCATGCCTTGAGTCTCATCATTGTTAACCTGTTTCAGCTGTGCCTCATTTCCTATTAGTCCCTTCATCTGTATATAGGTGTTCTCTCGTGTTTTCTTGTTTATTGGATTATAAAAGTATCATTTTAAAAAGTATTGTCAGAACCTGCACTGGGAAAGAAATATAGAAACTGATTGTCTTGGAACTTATTTTTTATGTTGAGTGACTGTGATTGTAAATTATGTGTTTGCTTTTGGGTAAATTATTCCCTTAAAGTGGCTGTCCTTAAGAATGGCGTCTTTGTCGCCATCTCAGTTTGTAACTTGCTACTGCAGGTGATGTGCGGAGATGATTTTCTTCTCCGCACATCTCCGTTGTAATTCGGCACTGCTCAACTGCGTGAATGAGTCTGATGTTTTGAGTCGCATGTCACGTGTGGGCTGTAACAGTGAACCGGTGAGAATCTTAACTGTACATCAGTAGCGCATCTATAACCAAAGACACCATATAAGGATTTCCAGAGAAACACGACCCGACAAGAAAATTAAAAACCGCTATTACAAGCTGTCCATGGTGAATCCAGCAAGGGTAATGACATCGTTTTAAACATCGTTCTTTCATGTACTTGCTCAATAATTGGTTTTATTTCTTTTTAATCAAAAAAAGGTACGGATTGCCACTTTAAAGGAGTCATGACGCGATTTCATGTTTTCCTGTATCTTTGGTGTTACAAGTTGTTCCTGCAAGTTGTTCCTGCATTCAAACTTAAAGTCATAATTCGATCCAAGATGGCGGCGCGATCACATCGCGAGGCTCAGGGTCTCTCCAGATTCTGCAATTTTGTGGTATTTTTCTTGCTCATCTCGGGTCTGTTCGTGCAGAACAGCTGTGCCCTTACATCGTACACCCGACATGAGCTCTTGGATATTGGTTTGCGACTTCCTGACAGTTTTATCGACAACCTTCAACTCTTTCCTGAGATCGCCAGAACAACCGAGGCCGCTCACTCTACCCAGCCGGGCGGAAGTGCTCGCAGGCGGCGTCGAGATCGTAAACAAAGGCGGGGGAAGCGCGGAGGACTAAGAGCTAAGCTAAAGCTAACACCGCACCGGCTCTCTTTACCCAGCATTTTCCTCGCCAATGTTCGGTCACTGGTGAACAAAATGGAGGAGATTCGACTCAGCATCACTTACAGCAAGATACTTTTAAACTGTAATGTTATGATCTTCACGGAAACATGGCTACACAGCGGCATACCGGACAATGCTATTGATTTAGCAGGACGCCACACACTCCGGGCGGATAGAACGTTAGATGGCTCCGGTAAGACCAGAGGTGGTGGATTGTGCATTTACATTAACAAAGCTTGGTGCACGAACTCTGTTATTGTCGGAAAACATTGTTCAGCTAACCTTGAGTTTCTCATGGTTAAATGTAGACCGTTTTATCTGCCACAGGAGTTCACTTCCACCATTATAACTGCAGCCTACATTCCCCCGGATGCTGATGCCAAGCTTGCTATGAAAGAACGTCATGCGGCCATCAGTAAACAACAGACTGCTCACCCAGAAGCTGCGTTTATTGTTGCGGGAGATTTTAATCATTCAAACTTAAAGTCAGTTCTCCCCAAATTTCACCAGCATGTTTCCTGTCACACCAGAGGAAACAAAACCTTAGACCATGTTTACACAAACATGGCTGAAGCTTACGTTGCGACCCCCCTCCCCCACCTGGGACAGTCAGATCACCTTTCTTTGTTCCTCACCCCCAAGTATTCACCCCTCATCAATCGTGTGAAGCCATCAGTGAAGACCATCAAAGTGTGGCCTGTGGGGGCAGATTTCACACTCCAGGAAAGGTTTCTACACACAGACTGGAGTACATTTGCTTCTCAGGCCACCAGTGGCTCTCACACGGACATTGACTGCTACACCTCCTCTGTACTGGATTACATCAACATCACCATAGACAGTGTCACAACTCAGAAACAGATCATCACGTACCCAAATCAGAAGCCATGGATGAACAAGGAGGTGCGCCTCCTGTTGAAGGCACGCAATACTGCCTTCAGATCAGGTGATGCACAAGCCTACAGCACATCCAGAGCTAACCTGAAGAGGGGCATCAAAGAGGCCAAGCACTGCTACAAGCTAAAGGTAGAGGAGCACTTTTCCAACTCCGACCCTGGACGCATGTGGCAAGGCATCCAGGCCATCAGTGATTACAAACCCACCCACTCCACCCCCGCAGCCACTGATGTCCTCTTCCTGAACGAGCTCAATGACTTTTATGCTCGCTTTGAGAGAGACAATAGAGAAACTGCCACCAAGCTCAAACCCTCAGTTGATCACCCTCCAATCACACTCTCCTCCATAGACGTCTGTAATGCACTGAGCCGGATCAGTGCGCACAAAGCCGCTGGACCAGACAACATCCCTGGACGTGTACTCAGGGCATGTGCTGAGCAGCTTGCTGGGGTTTTCACTGACATCTTCAACCTGTCTCTTGCCCAAGCAGCTGTGCCAACATGCTTTAAATGCACCTCCATTGTGCCAGTGCCAAAACACTCCAGCCCAAAGTGCCTGAACGACTACCGCCCTGTAGCACTGACACCCATTGTCATGAAGTGCTTTGAGCGGCTGGTCCTGGCACACCTGAAGGACTTTCTGCCATCCACATTGGACCCACACCAGTTTGCCTACCGCAGCAATAGGAGCACAGAAGATGCTGTTTCCATGGCACTGCACTCTGTGCTCACACATCTGGACAATAAGAACACTTATGCACGTATGTTGTTTGTTGACTTCAGCTCAGCATTCAACACTATCATTCCATCCAAGTTAATAGCCAAACTTGAAGACCTGGGCATTAACACCTCCCTATGCAATTGGATTATGGACTTTCTGACCAACAGACCACAGCAGGTGAGATCAGGCTCCATCTGCTCCACCACTATCACACTCAACACTGGTGTACCACAGGGCTGTGTGCTAAGCCCCTTCCTCTACTCCCTCTTCACCTCCGATTGCAAGGCTGTGAACGGATCTAACTCCATCATCAAGTTTGCGGACGACACTACGGTGATTGGTCTCATCAGCAACAACGATGAGACGGCCTACAGGAAGGAGATCCAGCACCTAGCCACATGGTGCAACAACAATAACCTGCTCCTTAACACCTCCAAGACAAAGGAGCTCATTGTGGACTTCAGGAAAGAGTCAAGAGGCACACATGACACCATCCACATCAATGGGATGGCTGTTGAACGTGTCTCCAGTTTCAAGTTCCTGGGGATCCACATCTCGGAGGACCTGTCCTGGACTACCAACACCTCCAGCCTGGTCAAGAAGGCTCACCAGCGCCTCTTCTTCCTTAGGACACTAAAGAAGAATCGGCTGTCCTCGGCTATCCTGGTGAACTTCTATTGCTGTGCAATAGAAAGCATCCTGACCAACTGTCACAGTCTGGCATGGGAGCTGCTCTGTTGCAGAGCGCAAGGCACTGCAGCGGGTGGTGAAAACCGCCCAGCGCATCACAGGGACTCCACTTCCATCCATGGAGGACATCCAGAGGAAACGCTGTCTGCGTCGAGCTCGCAGCATTCTTAAGGACTCCTCTCATCCCGCTCACAGACTGTTTTCTCTCCTGCCCTCCGGCAGGCGTTTCAGGTGCCTCCGGACCAGGACCAGCAGACTAAAGAACAGCTTTTTTCCCAGAGCTGTCTCTTTATTGAACTCTGCCCCTCACTGATCCCACTGCCCCTCATATACTACTACACTCTTCTCTCCCCCCTCATTGCACACCTGTCTTTATGTTCATTTGCACTACCAGACTGCTCATTTGCACTGCCAACTGTTCATTACAGTACCGACTGTTTACTGTTTACTATGCATCTTGCACTCCTACACTTTAACTGAAATATGCAATAACTTCTTCCATTGCACTGTTACTTCGATAGCTTCTGTCCATAATTTATTTGCACTACTCTATATCCATCGCACTGCTGCTCACCATAGCCTAATTTATTGTATACAGCCACCTGTAAATTTCTGTTTATAGTAAAAGCCATCTGTACATTATGTTCATAATACATATCCATCTGTAAATTTCTGTTTATAGTAAAAGCCATCTGTATATTATGTTCATAGTATATATCCATCTGTAAATCTCTGTCTATAGCAATAGACATCTGTATATTATGTGCATAGTATATATCCATCTGTTAATTTCTGTTTATAGTAATAGCCATCTGTATATCATGATCATAGTATATATCCATCTGTAAATTTCTGTTTATAGTAAGAGACATCTGTAAATCATGGTCATAGTACATTTCCATCTGTAAATTACTTCTGTATATTTATTTATGTAACTTATGCAACCAATGTATATCCTGCACTTGCTGCTATTGCACTTCTGGTTAGACCCAAACTGCATTTCGTTGCCTTGTACTTGTACATGTGTAATGACAATAAAGTTGAATCTAATCTAATCTAATATATTAAACATGTAAAATTGCACGACCCACTAAACGTCTGTGAACACAGAAGATGCTGCAACATAAGTGACAGAAAAATATACCGACGAACAGTGTGTGTGTCAAAAATCTGGAATGGTGAAAGAATATTATTTGAATCCTGTCTGGCTAGTGTGCTTCTCATGATGTTTACGCACTATGTGAATGCGGATAGCAGGCGCTTGTGGCTGTTCGGACGCATTCAACCACATGAGCACCTGAAAGCAATGCGGACGAATGCAGACTACCTCTGGAAGTGGTCAAAAGTGGACAAGCTCAAAACATTTTACACCCTGTTTGCACCTGTATTTAGGCATCGTCCACTAATGACCTGATCGACCAAATCTAATACCAGGTATAAATGTTAGCTTTCGCATTTAGCCTAAATCAATATGATTGCTAGTTGAAAGGCTCTGACTATTCAGGACTATAAATTAATATGGGGGCTAGTTATGATGTCCCTATGTTAGCTAAGTTTTGTAAGTGTCATTCATGTATCATGTCGATTGTCTCATTCTCTGTCTAACGCACACGCACACAGTAGAAAGAGTATGTAGAGAAACATTTAAGGGAGTTTATTCATGTTGCAGGAAAATGTGTTAAGAAATGTCATGTGAATAAACTTTTGTTCTTGTTCCAAGTTACTGTCCTTTCCACTAATTTTAGCCTCTTAAAAAATCCACAAGGTCATCCAAGAAGACAGTAAATGCTTATGTCATGCATGAGCTACAGTTAGTTAGTTGTTTACCTTTTTCATTTAAAATGTATTTTCATACAATAATCATTTATATTTTATTTTATTATATTTATTTTATTGATATATTTTCATTTGCATTTTTAATGTAATGGCAATTAAATGCACTAAATGGGTTTAGTTTCCACATTCCAGCTAAAAAAATTAATTTTCTAAAAAAGGAAACAAATGGGTTGTTCATTTTAAGATACCTGTCATATTTTCTCTTGTACAATTCAAAAAACAGCTGAAGACCCACCTCTTCCATGAGCACTTAACTGTCTCATAATATATAAAAAAAAAAAAATTCCTACCTCTATTTTTCCTTTCCTAATGTTCTCTATATACTTGCTTATACTATCTTGACGTTGTATTTGAAACTTTGTATTACTAGCACTTCTCGTGAATATTGCTTACTTAGACAAATCGCTTGCTGTTTTCCTCAATTGTAAGTCGCTTTGGATAAAAGCGTCTGCCAAATGAATAAATGTAAATGTAAATGTATATTTAGTATTGCTCTTTAATAAAGAAAAAACATTGAGAGACAGTGTCACAGGCTGCTCAAGAAGTTAGCTATAGTTAGCTAATTGTTAAACCTAATAGTTTTTTTTCAAATAAAGCCGTACAGTCTGTTAGGCTCTGCTGAAGTCACGCAGGCAAAGTTGATTAATCCGCTTGGTCAAATGCATTTTCTGGGTCTTATTCAGGCTTGAACTCACACGGTACCAATGACATTATCAGCTGTCAATGTGCTTTGGGCTGATGTTCCGAATAAGGGGCGTTACATTTCAACCACATGCTTGAGGTATTCGGCCAATCACAACGCACTGGGTAGCTGGCCAATCAGAGCACACAGCACTTTTCACAGCGATGAGCTTTATAAACAAACGGCGCGTTTCAGAAAGGCGGGGCAGAGAGGAGCAACAGTAATGCACAGCGTTTTTTTAACCGTGTATACACACTGTATTACACCAAATACACACAATAATGTTTCTTTTAACCACGTCATTTGACCCCTTTAAAAAGTTACATACAGTACTTTGAAGTGTTCTTCATGTCCATGGCAAAATAGACAAGAGTTTGTTAAAAACAGCATCTCATTGAGGAACTAACAACATTAACAAACACCACCCATAAAATGCAGGGTTAATGTATGTACATTAATAAAACATTTAATCCCCTGTAGCTCTTATGAAAGAGAATGTGGGAGTGAAGAGTCAATGGAAAGGTAAATAACATTGTAAATTGTGTAAAAAAAAAAAGAAAGCTGCCTGTGGTGTCACCTCATGTCGCTTGTGTCTGATAAAAAAAAATTGCACTTGAACACACCACAAAGACACAATACATTAAGAGCCAGCTGTATGCAGCTTTTGAACAGGATGATCGTGCCAAGTGTTTATAGTTTATTCAAAATCATAAGCTACAAAAGTAATTTTATAATATATAAAATATTATATTATAATTTACACTGGTCATTCTGTTCAAAGGTCCTATTAGGTGCCCATGAAAATATTTTTTGTACGACTATGTCAGCCTTAAGGTTATAAGTAGTAGAAGACTTTCTTATGAGCACCCGGCATCACTCTACACCTCAGCTTCTCATCCCATTTCCTGTCCAATCAAATGCTTTTAAGAATCTAAAGCGTCACACTCCCTGCATTAGAAAAGATGCTGAAGCAGCACCTGAAATCATCCACTTGATCGCACATTTGCTCTGTTCGATTCAGACAGTGAAAATATTCTTTCCAATGTGCAAAACAAATTCTGATTTTGCATCAATGTCACGTAAGCTGCTGCAGAACACCCACAGTGTGCTACCAGAGACACAATAGCACAGAGTGAATCATATGCGTGTAAGTCATGTCATGTACCAACATAAATGACACACAGCCCTGGAGAGAGGTTGATTGTAAAGCCTGCCCACAGAGAAAACTGAAATTATCCGGACTTTTAAAATTCTAGAGCTGGTAATGGCTCAGGACAAACAAAAGATTCATGATCAACTATTATAAAACAAACACTTATGACCCCAATTGTGTGTTTCATTTGTAAATCATTTGTTATAAATTTCTTAATACTTTCAACATTTCAGTCAGTTCCTGATAAAGAACAATAATAGACCAATAATAATAAATGTCTCTAGGGCTATAAATGAAAAGCGGAACCTCTTGATAGAGAATGTTTGAGAAAAGTAAATTACCATCTAGACACAAGCCGAGATGACATCACAGAGGACAGTTTGTCTCCTTACCTTTGTACTCCGGGGTAAATTCCTTCATTTCGGGTGGCAAGGATTCGTAAAATCGCTGCTCGCGGGTGATGAGTGGTTTGCAGACTGTATGGTCATCATAACGCATCATGCTGGTGTGGCCGCCCACCTGGTGAACGAACGGCTCCAGGGGGACCCCGCCACGGCTGCCCTGTCCGGCGCTGTGCTTGCCCGCCTCCATAGTGTGCGGGACACACATGACGTTGGAGGGCCGCGTGGAGCTGGGGGCATGGGCTCGGGCACGTAGGCCTGGCGAGCAAGGGGTGCAAGGGGGCGGCTGGGAGCGCACGCTGCCGCCGGGAGGGGGAGGAGCCAGTCCGCTGGTCACACCCAACTGTCAACAGATCCCGGCCTCAAGAGAGCGGGAAAGGATCCTTAAGGCAGCCTTCTAGAACATAGCGAAAAATATCAAATTTAGGCTACAACAAAAATAAACACTTCCAAGAGCATAAAGAACATTGCCAAAGTTTTTATGTATTTAATAGTATTTTAGTGGTTAATCTAAAATGAATCATCCGTCCTTTAAATCTAATATACAGTAGGCCACTGCCAGGCCTAGACTCATACGCGCACATGTCTTCCTCTCTACATGCGCAGCTGCACAGCTATAAAGTCAGACTCGTCTTCTCTAATCATACGCAAGACTATGTGCAAGTAGTCCATACTTTTTTGTTTTGTAATGTTCATATTTAAGACATTTGTTTTGCACATTAACAGTTTTACAGTTTTTTGGTCAAACCGATATGTTCAGCCAGACAAAGTCAGCTCACAGCTGGCATCTCCTGATCTCAAAGCTTTTACTACATTAGCATGTATGCTATTAGCCCACAGAGGCACACACACAAAGTGGCATCAATGTCCAACAACACACTCATGTCTAACCTCATGTCTAACCCTCACATGTTTCCAGACATGCCATAGCACACACATTCATCTCTTATCCACCATAACAAAGATACACATGGATGTTTCACAAATCTTTTAAATCAAAATTGTCTTTGAAGTCTTGGCACAAATCCTGGAATGACTCTGATGTCCTGTAAAGGATTAGCTGCCATTGCCGCATCATTCTCTGCTGAACAAAGTCGGGTAAAAGCCCTTTAATAGAAGTATTGATCTTGCAGCACTCAGAAATGCATTCTGGCCATTCATGCTTAAGCTCTACTATGCATCTTTGAGTGTCAAATCCCTTGTCAGCTTAAGTTGCCATCTCATTTTAGACATTATGAGCTTCAACAATTCTCTGACACCTGCCTGAGACACTCATGATTTAACACTGCCTGACATAATAAGAAACAACAGGTTTGCTTAAAGCTCCACTGCATTTATATCATAACATTTTTTTGTTTGTTTGTTTATGGTAATCTCCTCTAGCAGATCTGAATAAATCCAAAGCAAAGGAATGAATGTGAGCCAGCTAGGGGTGTAACGGTTCAGAGTACTCTCGGTTCGGTTTGCATTGCGGTTTTAGGGTCACGGTTTCGGTTCGGTCAAATTAAAGAAAATGTGTTATTTATTAGGTAACAAACAGTTAAAACTTGTGTCAACACAGGTTTCTTTGCAAAAAACAAAAAAAATGCAGTTTGTTACCCTTACAAAAGTCAACCTTCTCAATTATAACATAATTATGCTTTAAGCTACTAACACAAAGTGCATTTCAAAACCAACATAAAATATTT
Source organism: Oreonectes daqikongensis (assembly GCA_026939265.1). Classification (NCBI taxonomy): domain Eukaryota; kingdom Metazoa; phylum Chordata; class Actinopteri; order Cypriniformes; family Nemacheilidae; genus Oreonectes; species Oreonectes daqikongensis. Next base: position 382,112 of record JAOTQM010000537.1, on the reverse strand, counting down.
GGAAGGTCAGAACACTCTTTATTCTTTATTTTAGTCAATTTAGATCTTCATGTTTTTTTTGCAAGAAGATCAGTTTGTTAACATTTTCCATTGCAAGTCGAGATTGCACGCAAAGGGATTTCGTAACGCGGTTCAAGCGTCTTAAAATGTATGCTGAAATTCTGCATCGTTAACAACGGAGTAGGGCTGTATGTCTTTTGCAAAATAAAAACACCCAGCGCTTTTGTTATGGTTTTGTGTCTGTCAGAATGAAAGCCGAGTGCCTGTTTAAACGCAGAAGGCAGTGTGTGCTGAAACTGCTTCGGTCTCACCTGCGCTCGAGCACTGTCGACACCTGGGTGATGACGGCGTAAATGTCTAATCATATTAGATGTATTGCCTTGGGAGTATGGCACTCGCGCCCTACATATTTTACACACTGTGGCTGTTTTGTCCATGTTTTTGTGACCATCTCTGCTGTAACTTATTGGAAACCCAAAATGTTCCCAGACATGTGTGAAGCTGGAGGAGGCTCTAATTGCGATGTATCCTCTTCGCTTGCCATGATCCAGTTTTTCAAACTTTAGTTAGTGTGCAATATTGTTGTTAGAGCATAAATAATACCTGCAAAATTAAAAAGCTCAAAGTTCAATACCAAGCGAGATATTGCGTTTCACAGAATTCGCTTTTCAAGGACTACAACAAACGGCTGGTGTTGGTCTACAGCCCTCTACTTCCTGTGTACATGATGTCACTATTCCGAGTATTTGAATAACCTCCACCAACAGGAATATGCCTAAAAAGGACGTGACCTTTCCGGACAATGTGCGCTAAGCAGTTGTGGGCAGTTGTGGCCTAATGGTTAGAGAGTCGGACTCGTAACCAGAAGGTTGCCGGTTCGATTCTCAGTACCGGCAGGTAACAACTGACGTGTCCTTGAGCAAGGCACCTTACCCCCGTTTGCTCCCCGGGCGCTGCAGTATTAGCTGCCCACTGCCCCGGTGTATGTGTGTTCACGACTTGAAGTGTGTGTGTTCACTATTCACTGGTTGGGTTAAATGCAGAGGTCACATTTCGGGTATGGGTCACCATATCTGACAAAAAATAGGTCACTTAAACTGCTGTCGAATCACAACACACTGGACCAGCTACACAATCAGAACTCATTACGTATTTCTGAAGGAGGGACATCATAAAACAAAGAAGACATCAGCGCATTTTTCAGACATCGCAGCCTTTGCGATTAGCAAATCACAATTGTCTCAAATCACGATTGCGATTTGATTTCGATTAATAAGCCCAGCCCTAATTTTGAGTATCCTTTTTTCTTTTAAGCGTAGAATAGGAAAATATTTTTTGAAGCCCCAAAAAGTGCATCCATCAATCAAAGAACTGCTCAACACAGCTCCGTGATCTTAACAAATGACGGCAGGCGTGTCGTAAGTTCCGGTAATGAATGCAGCATTTTTCCATTTGTTTGGCTAATTCCAGTCATTTGCCAGAACAACATGCACAGCCGAGGGGTAACGGAAGTTAGACATTATCATTAACAACGTTGTCAATATGGATATTTCTCTTAAACAAACGCATTGATTCGCTTCAGAAGACCTTTGTTAAAGACCACGGAGCCGTGTCGTGGTTGCACTTTTTGGAGCTTCAAAAAAATCGCTACCCATTCACTCCCATTCTACCACTTGGAAGAAAAAAGGATACATGGTATTACACATGGCACTCATGCAGAAGCTGTTTTCGGAAATAATCGTACAGCTGTATCTGACTCCACAGATATTTGAAGAGTGCGATACTATTCTGTAAGTACTCAAGATTAATATGATATATGCAGAAACTGCCTGAGTTATGGCCTGGTGGTAATGTATAAGGCTAAGGATTCTTAACAAAATATATGTAAACCACCAAAGTTGAGCACTTTTCAAATCCCCCCTATACCAGAAAATGCACTTTTAAATGTGTTTAAATATAACTATGTGTCAAGAGTGTGTGCACAGAACCACCCTATAATGTAAAAAATCCACCCATTAATTTTTTTTATAATCCCAATAAACCTCATCAGTCCTCTTGAACAAGGTGTTTGCATTCTCTGAGCAAACTGACATCACACACTGCAAAAACAATCGCTTTCTTACTTGGTATTTTTGTTTTGTTTTCCAATACAAATGTGTAAAAATTCTTGAATCCAGGTGCAGTTTCTTGATGAGCAAAATGACCTGAGAAACAAAGTCTTGTTCATAGGCAAAAGAAATACGACATTTTGCTTGTTTTAAGCACAAATTTACTTAAGAAGAAAATGCAAATTGATTCAAAATTTTTTTGACACTTGTACTGGATAACAAGACAAAAATACTAAGTTAGAAAGTCATTTCTTGCAGTGCATTGATTAATTCCTGCCCATGACTGCTGATGGACTGCTGCTGTCTCTGCCCTCATCGAGCTGTACACTGTCCGCCATTGTTTTCACACTGGACTACTTACAGTGAGCTACAAGAATGTTTTGTAAACAAACAAGGTGTTTTGTTGTTGGATGCAAGACTGAACATAAGTCTTCATTTACTCCCGAGCCGCTGAAGACGCTGTGGATTAGTTTTATTTTTCAACGGAATGTGCATAAGACATCAGGTGAAGTCACTTTACATGGAGCTGCAGCACAAATGGTAGAGATCATGTTTTCAGTTTTTATAGATAAGATGCGTTTATCCTGTGGACTTTCACATATAAAAACCAATGTGCTCATTGTTAAGACAAAAAAATTGGTGGGAAAACTGATTACAGTCCCAAATAATGCAGGGAAAGCTGCACTCTGTGAGAATTATGATCTTGTCGTTTCAACTAACAAAGAGCCCAGCCAGGTACGTCTTCCCTACAGTGACACACTGATCGTGGATGCATTTATCCAACAGCAGGCTTTTCTGCTAATAACCACAGACAGTCATCTGTTTCGGACTATTTATCTCCAACAGCCAACTTAACAGAAAAATGGGTGGAGTTTTGCTGTCGGTATAGTTAGTCGTTTCATACGGTTGCTGGAAAAGGTTTTCTTGAGCTAGTGCAAGACCTAATAAATGTGGGGCTACATATGGCCACATTTCAGTGAATAGTGTGCTACTTGATCCCACAACCATCTCTCGGAGATGTAAAAAACCGCGGCCTCCTAACGACAGGTGCTGGTCAAAGAAATATCAGAGATTATGTCTAATGTTAGTGTTGGGATGACCAATGACATGTGGACTGACGATTATCGTAAGATCAGTTTCTTAACAATCACCTGCCACTATATCGCAGAAGACTTTTTGCTTTGAAGCAGAGTCCTTACTACAGCGATGTTCCCCCCATAGGAAGCAAAAACCGGTGACAATGAACGGATAAAATTACAGAGGCTAATTCATATCTCAAATCTGTACTTGGATTTGATGCTTGTGTTATGGGTCACTGACCATTATGATTTCTGCGCTTGCGCCGTATCATTAACTGGACAGCAGGACCATGTTTATAACACAGTTCTAAAACACACGCTAGATTCTGCCGAACTACGCAACCGCGCACCTGAGGTCACACAGATTTTACAGGCAGTAAAGGCACTTGTGAGATACGTCAAGCAAACAGGTATTATAAGCCTTAAAAGTCTACAACTGTCAGGCAAATGTTGGACACCAGGGCTGCGTCCGAAATCGCATACTATGACAGCACGTACTGATTTAAAGTAAGTACCTACCTATCGACCGTTAAAACAGTACGTTCTAAATAGTATGTGAGGGGGTAGTATGAATAGAATTCGGACGTACTGCATCCGCCATGTTTTATTGTCATGTGCCCCGTGTGCTCTTTGACCTATGACGTATTAACAATAACTTGTACATTGGCGTCGGTACAAACATATTTTTTTCACCAGAAATTCATTAATCTGTACATACATTTAAAAACGGACACCCGTCTTAAAGTTTTCCGCTATTTTTATTTGATTACCTTTTGAAAATTGACCGTTGCTCAGCTCCCGGGGACTCATGGGATAGAAAAGTGTCCAGCCAATCCACACTCGCGAATCTCGGCGGAAGTAGTAGACCATCCGGGTATTTCTCGACTACTGTTTTTGCATACTGAGGTTTCAGACATACTACTCATGACTCATACTCATTTTCGCCTACTATATAGTATGGAAGTAGGCGATTTCGGACGCAGCCCAGGTCTAGCACTGTGTTTATTACCTTGCACCATTAAGCATGTATATACTGAGCTTCGTGAAAAACTTGAAAGCTGCGGAGATTCTACCAGGCTTACACCGCGTCCTAACCAAACGCGACGTGATGCCGCGACACGCGATAAAATATATATTTTGCATGTTAATCAGAGGTTTTGTCCTAACCGGCCACGACAGTGCTGCGTGACGAGTAGTGGTGTTACGTTCGTGAACAAATCGGTTTTTTTGAACGAATCTTTTAAGTGAACGAATCGTTCTCGTTCATGAAATGCAATGACTCATATTTCTCGTTCACTGAAATATCTCCCTCGAGCACAGAGCGTCTTGGTTTAAAAGAGTGTCTAAAGCAAGAGCCAATGGTGTTCGAGTGTGAGCTTTGACAGAGCATATGATTGGTTGAATGTACTGAACGAATACGCCCTTCACTGAACGAGCTGGTGTTTTGAGTCTGAACGAGAGAGATCTCGTTCGCACATGAACGAAAGGACCTGCTGCTTCTCGTTCGTGAACGACATGAGCGATTAGTCATCTCGTTCGTACATGAACGAAAGGACCTGCTGCTTCTCGTTCTCGTTCGGAATTGGAACGACATGAGCGATAAGACATCTCGTTCGTGAACGAACTGAACTAACTGGTACATATCGTTCATCATGAATGAAATGAACGAGAGTGTACAGGGTAGGTCGGTCATTTAGCATGTGAGTCTCGTTCAGCAATCAGTAGGATGCAAAGCACAGTTACAGGTAGGCTACTGTGCACGCATCTTTATTTAAAATACATAAACTCCACGTTTACCATAATCCCAGATTTATGAATGTGTAAAGAACCAAACAATTAACTTTTTAATTATGCAAGAAAACTTTGCTTTGGTCACCTGAACCACTTATTTAGACTTATTTTATTTATTTAATGAGTAGATTAGAGACACATTTTAATAAAGCCATCAGTTTTGCGTTCAGAAATAGCCTACGTTCGTTACATAACACTCTTTTTCGCCACCTGCTGGCGTATTCATAGAAATGCACTGAACGAATCATTTTGGTGAACGAACTGAAAAAGAACAAATCACTCAAATGAATCAAAATTCCCATCACTAGTGATGAGCAACTGCTGTTTCTATTTTGGTGGTTTCACCAAGTGTTTTGGTTTTTTTTGCACGACGTCACGCCTGATAGCTCCGCCCACACAACGATCTTGCAGACAGAGCTCCGCATACGCGTTCTTCTGATTGGCCGTTGATTTTTTGATTGATTTTGTCGCATCGCGTTCGGTATGGACGGACAAAATGCTTATCGCAGGAATCTCATCGCGTCACGTTTGGTTAGGATGCGGTGTTAGAGGGAACTAGAGGGCGACCAGTACCCCACACTTAATCTGGTTGTTTTGTGGTACAAGAGGTTTAGCCGCCACTGCAGACCTTTGGTGTCAGACAGCCCTCATCAGGCCATCATTTGTGAGCGACATCTGGAATGGTTGAACCGCAAAATCAAAATAGACACGCTGCACAAGCTTGCTATATTCCTGTGGCCTAAATTCTTTCAACTACGTATGCTGTCTTACCCGGAAAGAGGCCAGGTGTTGGATAGCCAGCTTTACCACTGGTGCCGATTTAGCGGATAAACCGTACACTAAAAGAAGCAAGTCAGTACAAACACACGAAAATAGCATGATTTTCCTCACAGGCAAACATAGACATTTAGGGCACAGTATAATAAAAGATCTGTGGTATATTTTAAGCTGAAACTTTACAGACACATTATGGGGATACCAGTGACTATTTTTACATTGCGGAAAACCCTCAGGTAATCAGAATCAGAATAAGCTTTATTCTTATTTATCCTTAGAGGTAAGGAGACCTCTAAGGCTTTTACGCATCAATAATATATCTGCAACAATAGGTGGCACCAAATACGCCCATTCGGAAATGTAATATATGAAATATACACTATATTGCCAAAAGTATTGGGTCACCCAATCTAATAAACAGGTTTGATGACTAGTAATTTCCATGAGTACAAATCTTAATGCTGCAGCATATCATGATAGATATTCTATGGAATTGTGTGCTTCAAATTTAATAGCAACAGTTTGAGAAAAGCTCTTTTCTATTCCATCATGACAATGCCCCTGTGTATGAGACAAGGTTTAGAAAGAAAAAATGTATTCAGTCAATGTAAAAGAACTTGACTGGTCTGCATAAAGCCCTGAACCTGAGTTACTAATTATTGCACCAAATTGCTAATATAAAACAGAATAAAACATTTCTTTAGATGGTTATACTGTTGTGTCGTCGTCCATGGTTAAGAACCTGGGTATGATAGCAAAAAAACATCTCGTAGTCACAATCGCATGCGTGTCGCACAGCATTCATCCATGTAATACTGTAACTGTGGTCCATGCTTTCAACTTCAGATGTGAAGAAGCTTATTCATGCATTAATCTCACTGCACTGACTGCTGTTCTGTATACACTTCAAAATCTTGCTAATAACTTTCAAAGCACAAAATGGTTTAGTGTCTTAGCATCTACATGAATTGAATCAAATTAATCTATTGCTTACACTGTGGTTGCTAATTCTGGTCTGTTAATAATAACATCAGAATCAAAATCTTGATAGATCCTTTGTGTACCTGGCTCCTAATAAATTTGCAATAGCCTCCCTAGCCATGTTCAGGATTCAAACACAATCAATCAGTTTAAATCTAGGCCAGGGACAGGCAATATCGGTCCTAGAAAGCCACAGTCATGTAACTTCAGTCTCAAACTATATAATGTACACCATTTTGATGTATTTTCTTTGATGAAGCACTTATGTTAGTCTGAGTCATCAGAATAAATTCTATGTATTTCTGATGCCCATAAATTTCTTAAAAAGGTGTAAGTCTAATGTTCATGAATTCAGTTATCTGAATCATTCAGTTATTTGATTTCAGTTATCTACATAGAACAGATTATAATCTTACAGACATTTATTTTCACAGTAAGCAATACTAATATAAACAAACTATATATGATATAATCAATGTACATCGTATTGAGAAAAACTGCAATAATATTTTATAATATTTTCTCATAATTATAGATGATTCTTGCTGCAACAGTAGTATATTGTCTCAACAAATTAAGTCAACCATGTTTCTAACTTGTTTGTGTGAAAAATGTACTATTGTCCTGTTTCTCATGCTGGTGAGCAGAAACACAATATGAAGTTTGGGCACTGAACTTGATCCCAAGTGCAATAGCCCAGTGACAGATTCATCACCCCCATTAAATTGGAGAAGGGTGCCTATGAGACAAACAAAAAGTTCAAGGAGCCCTGATGTTGTCATTTTGGTGGAAATTGCACGTGTAAAAACTGTTGGTTTCCTGTGAAATCTTTGTCCCGTTTTTCTTTATCAGGATAGACATGAACTCTTGTTTGATGAAAAATCATATCATGCCCAGAAGTTTGTTACGGCTGCTCCTCACAAAATGCACAAGATGCATAGCATGCGCATTTAAATTAATGTACATTTATACAGTAATCTTAGCAAACATATCACTTGCAAGTTATTATTTTCCTTTTTGGCAAAAATAAGTCTCAAGACTTATGGTCATGAGTCCAACTCTCTAACCACTGGGCCACGACTGCCATCATCCATAGCCTGGTCCCTTGCTGGATCCCCTTCAGTTTGTCTACAGATCAAACAGGTCTGTGGATGATGCAGTCAACATGGGGCTGCATTATGTTCTGCAACATCTCGATAGACCTGGGAATTATGCAAGGATTTTATTTGTGGACTTCAGTTCGGCCTTTAATACCATCATGCCTGACCTTCTCTCACACAAATTGTCCCAGCTCTCCGTGCCCACCCCAATCTGTCAATGGATTACCAACTTCCTGACAAACAGGCAGCAGCTAGTGAGGCTGGGTAAACTCACATCCAGGACTCTCACGGTAAGCACTGGTGCTCCTCAGGGATGTGTGCTCTCCCCACTACTCTTCTCCCTGTATAAAACTGACTGTTCTGCAAAAGACCCCTCTGTCAAGCTCTTTAAATTTGCAGATGATACTACCATCATCGGTCTCATCCACAATGGAGACGAGTCTGCTTACAGACAGGAGGTTATAGAGCTGTCTGTCTGGTGCAGTCACAACAACCTTGAGCTTAACACGCTCAAAACAGTGGAGATGATTGTAGACTTCAAAAGAAACTAGGGGTGTAACAGTTCTCGGTAAAAAATTTAACCGCAAGGTTCTCCTCCCACATTTCTGCACGCACTTGGTCCACGGTTCATCTTAAATATGAAGACGCATCTATAATATGGTCCATTAAAAATAATAATGCGTAAAACAGACAAACAAAGATCTGCTAATGTTGTCGGTGGATACTCCCAAAACTACAACAAATCAAATAACGCAGACAACTTTCAGAAGTCATTTATGCCGTCATCACCTGGGTGTTGAGAGCGCGCGAGCGCAGGTGAGACAGTACTGTAACTGATGTTCAATGTCCAAACCTTGCAAAACGAAATTTAATTCTGTATTGATTAGGGGTGTGAACCTACACTGATGTCACGATTCGGTTCGATTACGATTATCATGTCATCGATTCGGTTCAGTTCGATATCACAATGCATTGACGATGCACTGCATCCTCAAATTTCAATTTTACTAGTTCATGTATACAATTTTGTCAATAAATACAAGCAGTCAGATATATGAACTGAACCTTTAATTTTACCTGCTCTTCTCGAATGTATCAAACATCAAACAAAGCTCAAGTCTGGGCACAGAGGACAACATGAGCAGGAGCAACAGGACTAAATGCACAAAAGTAAATACTTAGGGGCCGATCAGACAGAACGCGTTTTATGCCATTGGACGCGCCTCTTTTGTATTGATTTCAGTTGGCAGAGAGCGTTTTGCGCACTGCTTATGCACGCCGGGCGCCTCACGCTTTTTGCGGAGTGCTCTGAGCGCCTAAAGTTGAGAAAAGTCAACTCGGAGCAGAAAGCGCTTGACGTCATGCTCCTTTTTCCCCATTGTCCAATCGAATGAAAGGGGTGATGTGGTCAGCGATGATGGAACTTGCGCTCGCGCTATAATCCTTGACTGACAGGACATCCGTTTCAGTGGTTACCTAGCAACATAAAAAACCCCGCTGGCGCCCCGCCAGTTTGAAAAGCGCGTTCGGTCTGATCGGCCCTTAAAACAGTTAAAAGCACGTATCCGTTATGACGTCAGAAAAACGTAAGCACATTATAACCGTTTATAGTCTGTTACTGAACCGATACCGAATTGTCCTCGTTTGCATCACGATGCATTGTAAAAATGATTAATTTTGACACCCCTAGTATTGATACCCAGCTCTCATCAACTCATTTGCACACATACACATTAACAACATGTTTTTACATCTTGTCAAGGGGCACAAAGGGTCCCCTTTAAGTTTTTATATTGCACCGTGAGTGTAAATTCTAGCATACAAGTAATGTATATGAAAACAATTGGTCGTTATTCTAATTCTTTTAAAGTTTTAATACAAGCACTCAAGTTGCTACTCTTTTATCTTCATACAAAGTGTTTACTTCCAGTTCACTAAACAATCGAGTTTTGGAATCAGGCTAAATTTTCATTTATGCATTTATTTTGGCAGATGCTTTTATTCAAAGAGTTAAAGTGCATTTGATGTATACATTTTATCAGTTCAATTAAGTATACTCAAAGTCAAAGTATTAATTCAAATTATAAAGCCATTGAACAGTCAGGGCAAGAAAACCGAAAATACAGCAGTAACATGGGAGCTTTCATTGTCAAGAGCAAATCTGCCCAATGTTATTTTTAAGTCGATTAAACAAACAACAATAATCAGCTCTTAAGATTTTCCAATGTGCTTGAATGTTATCTGTACTGTGGTAAATGAGATTTGTAGGGCTCATCTGCTTACATCACTTGTCTGTGTGTCAGTACACAAGCATGAGCTTCAGTGGCTATTTCAGTAGATCTTGTATTTACTGAACACACTCGTCATTTCCTGTTTGCTGCTTTATTATCCAATTACATTTTCAACATTGAATTCACTATGGTACTGCTGAAATGAAAAAGCAATAAATATCTGTGTACATTTAAATTAAAATTTGAAAAGATGTTTGTCTATAACACAAAACATTATATCTACCAAGCAGCATCAACTAGAGTAGAAATAACACTGTATTCATATGTGCTTACTGCTAATATTTAAAACACAGCTACTGTACATTGAGTTGGGGTAGGTTTTGAGAAGGTTTGAAAAGTGGTGTTGACAGATTAGATGGAAGATTTCTAGCCCAAAACTCCATTCCAACAAAAAGCCCTAAATTTGAACTGCCAAAATAATGTTGATAAGGACAACTTTTTGTGAATTTTTTTCAGAAAGCATTTTTGATTTTTCAATCATTCATAATCTTAATGCACACACCACAACTGCCACAAATGTGCATTTCGATTTGATACATACTGCACAATAATACGACAAAACAAAAATGAACAACAATAATGTGGTTACCTCTGAGAGTTGCCTTCGAAAGATCTACAGTACGTCTTTCGTGAAGTATATATTGTAGAACATAATGCAAAATTTAGCAGTCAAAAAGTCCAGTAGCTGTCAGTCACATATTCAGTTTGTTTTTTATGAAATCATTTAACTGTTCTCTGATATCAGTTACAGTTATATTTACAAAGTCTTCAGAGTTATCTCTCACCACATGTGTATTCCACGTTGTGAGTTTTGAGTGACTCTTCACTGTGTAACTTATATTTAGGCCACTTTGGCATTGCGATTGCTTCAATATACAACTGCATGTTCAAATCTGGTCCTCTATCGCACTAAAACCCTGTCACTCATGAGTCATCCCATCTCATATGGGTCATTCCGTGTCAACTCAACCAGAAGTCCCCGGCCTCTTTTTCTATTTTTACAGAAGCAAGAGCAACATCAGTAGTGATGGCATTGAGTTACTGTCAAAAATTATTGGGTTGAGGCACATTAACTTGAATAGCTCTAAATAGTTTATTTATAAGATTCTATATTTCTTTGAGTTATAGGGAAATTTGGATAAAGGAATGTTGTTATTTATGGCCTGAGCATCGATGATTTGAGGAATTGCTCTGTTTGTTTTTATCTTCAAAATGAATCACAATTTTGAGAGCCTAAACATGCCTAAAAACTCATGAATGAAGTGTGGCAAAATGGCTTTATAGCGCCACCTTAAAAATTTCAATAAAGCAGCCCTTGTGCTACGTTTCATGTAAATTTGGTAGACTTGTGTAGACTTGTGTAACATTTAAACAGCTAGTCTCTTACAACAGTATCCTAAACCCAAGTCTGCTAATTTAAATTTTATCTTAAACGTTTTGTAGTTTTTACCTTTTCCAGCCCTTTGTACAACTCCTAGATATTTCATTATATGAACATCATATTTATTCAGTCTAATCAGGGCTCTACACTAACTTAATTTTTTAGGAGCGCTTAAGTAATTTGGGAGCACAGTCAAAAATTTAGGAGCACAGACAAAAATGTAGGAGCACAGACATTTTAAGTTTTATTTAGAGCCAGCAATGTTAATGTGCCATAAATATGCAAAAAGACGCACAAATATGAAAAGGCATAAAAAAAACGAGCTTATTAATTTTTAGGATATTCAGGAACACAATATGAGACATGACAGTACAGTAGTTTACCTTTTCATCAGTGTTAATTTTGACAAACCATTTTTGATTTAGTCTTAGTATTTATCTTGAGATGAAAATACTTAATAGTCTTGTCACATTTTAGTCATTTTGTCTTTCATAGTTTTAGTCTAGTTTTAGTCAACAAAAAAAAATATTGCATTTTTGTTAAGTTTTAATCAAACTGTCATAATTCTCTCTTTAGACCAAATCAGTTAAGCTTGTGAGAAATTTGAATTAAGGTAGTAGTTTGTATTGACATTGCTCTGCAGGATTTGGAACAACATGAATAGATGACACATTTTATGTTTGGGTAAACGAAGCCATTACAGTACTGAAAAAATTTGCAACTTATAAAACAAATACAATAGAGATGCAAATTCAATAAACTCGTTTTTCAGATACAGTATGTTTACTTAACATGTATACATTTATTTAACATCTTTTGATGTTTAACAACAGTGACAGAGACAGGTATTTAATCAGGTTACTGCCCCTTTAAGACCGAAGGCATGCATGCATGTAATATACTAACACATGTCCAGTTTTCACACACCTATTTATCTTTACTTAAGCCATTATACCGACTGTATTTACGTGAGATGCTCCACAAAAAGCACATTTTGACATCTGTGTGTGTATTTGACCACTGATTATGATCAGATATGCTCGTTAACGAATACTTTTCGCGCTGCTTGTTTGATTGGCACAAAAAGCAACCAATTGCAGTGCGAAATGTCACAGTTTGTGCGTGATGCACGTGTATATTCGCATTTGGGGGTTGTAGTTTTTTAAAGTGATTGCGTGTATAAACTGGTTCACGATCTCTGATCTATTAGTCGCACCAGTGCGGCTAAATATTTTTTCATGGTCGCACACATTGATTTTCAGTTGCAAATGCGACTAAAATGGTCGCACTGTAGCATACCTGTCAACCCTCCCGTTTTTCCCGGGATTCTCCCGTATTTTACCTTGCTATCCCGCTATTATCCCGTTTAAATATTTTCCCGTATTTTTAATATTTCTATAAAATAAAAATCCCACTGGGCACAAAACAGTTAAGCGGAAGTCCCGCCCTGCAGCTAATTTCATTGGTTAGGCTTACAATGACGGGTAGGTTTAGGGATCAGTGTTTGGTTTAGGCAATCAGTACTGTGATTCACATGACCAATAAAATCTTTAGAATCGGCTGCAGGGCGAAAAAAAATTGTGCGAAGAAGAACAGCAGCATCCCGAGGATGGACGAACATGACGAGAGAGATGGCATTGGAGTACCTGCAAAAAAGCCGAAAACTTTGTGCAAGTATCTTCAAAAATGGGAGAGGGAGGCTTACCCGTACTTAACAAAGAGCAACATCGGGCAAAGTCATGCTTTTTGTAAAATTTGCAAATTTTGGACTTTAGTGTATCACACGGAGGGAAAAGTGATGTGAGCCAACATGAAAAATCTGCAAAGCACAAGCGGGCCCAAGAGGCGCAAAAACATGCCCAGCCTACAAAAACTACAAACTAGTAACTACAAACTTTTCTGAGGCTGATCAAGTGACCAAAGCTGAGGTGAAAATGTCAATGCTTTGCGCCAAAAATAATGTGGCCTTAAGTTTTTGCGATGATTTCAACCGTAGTGTAGCAGACATGTTCCCTGACTCTGCCATCGCTCGGAAGTACTCGGCGGGAAAAACAAAAGCCACGCAACTCCTCAAAGGTAAGATATAGACTTCAAAAATGCGTTGCTTCAAAATGAATAGGACAATCTAATCGAAACCTTGATAATGATGTTCCCATGGTGTAGTCTAAAGAAACTGGACACTTTTGCTTAACAGGTGCCATAGCTGTGGAACTTGATGAGGACGTAGCAAGGTTATGTAAATCTCAGCCTTTTTCATTGTTGTGCGATGAATCAAACAACAGAAAACCCGACAAAGAATTTGTTATCCTTGCAAGAATTTATGATGAGTCCAATCTGGAGGTGACAACAAAGTTTCTTGAAATGCCCATATGCAAAATTCTTTCTTTATAGTCATCTTATTGCTTGACAGACCTTTTTGAAAAGCTGTCCGAAGCATTGAGGTGAGGTAACTGCAATGTGTTTCTCTAGTTTACATTTAATTATAACAACTAGAACATTTTTTTATTTAAGTTTCATGTGATCACAGTTTACATAAAAGCTTTAGTCAAATATTTAATTTTGTAATTATGGGCATATTGTTTTGATTTCCCTTTTCCAATAGCAAAAGAGGCATTCCATGGGAGAATGTCATTGCCTTCAACTCTGACAATGCAAGTGTAATGAAAGGCAGACACAATTCAGTAATTAGCAGACTAAGAGGAAGTCAGCCTAATGTCCAGGACCTTGGCTGCATTTGTAACCTTCTCCAGCTTGCCACTGGTTGTGGCATCAAAGCAACCAAACTTCCAGTAGAGGACATTTTGGTTGGGATATACACCCACTTTGACAAAAGGTAAATGTAAAATAAACATAAACACACACACACACACACCTCTATATCTAATAATTAAACCTTAAGCAATCTGAGACCGCTTATACTAAACTCAAAATCATTGTCTCCTTTCAGTGCAAAGAGATGTGAGCTCTACAAGGAGTTCACAGACTCTGACAACCTGAAGCTGCTGAGGTACTGCAGTACTAGATGGCTCAGTCTGCTTACATGCATTCAGAGAGTACTGAACCAGTGGGATAAACTCTCAGCAGATATCTTGAAAATGTTTCCATTACATTTTTTTTACCATATATTGCCACCCTATATCCCTAAATCTATAGGCATACTTTGACAGTCATGAGGAGATGGAGAGGAATGCCAAAGTTCATAATCTGGCAAACTATCTCCGTGATCCAGTTATGAAAACATACTTTATGTTCCTGAGTGTTGCCCTTAAGCCTTTAGCTGAATTTAATATTTCCTTTCAGTTGGGTGTCATGACTTCTTGGGATAATGTCAGAATAACAGATTAATAATCACATACAATAATATGTATTATTTCATTTATTTTATTGTGGCTACTTGTACGGTCTACAGTCAGAGGGAGTACAGATTCACAGGCTTGAAGATGAGATGTGCAGGCTGATCAGGCGGTTTTTGGGCTACCTAATACCAGCCAGGGCCATATTGGATGTGCCTCTCAGGGAGGTGAACTATGGAGAGGGACATCAGTTGGCAGATGAAGATCTCTTCATTGGAGCAGAGACGAAGGCATTCATCAGAAATGCAGAGCTCCCCGTTTCATCCAAGAAAAAAATCTTTCAGTGAGTATATTACTCTGTAGTTTAATATAATTATGATCTAATCTTTTGACAGCCTGGGATAACTCTTATAGTGTGCCTGAAATGTTTCCAACTATCTAATGCATTTTTTTTTTTTTTACTATTACCTTGTAGAACTGTGAGAACCTTCTATGAAGCAGTTCTGAGAAAGATGTTCAGCTGCTTTCCACTTGACTCCCAACTCCTGAAGGACCTTTGGGGCAGCCCTTAAAAATTTCCCTTATTTTCAAATCTCAATGTTGACATATATGCACTATAGATCCCTGCTAATATACAGGCCTTTGGCATGTTTAATTGCAATGCCTTTGCAATGCCGTTTTTGTTCAATGGTATGTCCATAGTGGCCCTGAAAATGTTTTAGGAAACATGAAGAACTTGTTGAGAGGTTAGGGATGTTCAAACTTCACACCAGCATACCCAATGTGCACCAAGATGTGAGGCCCTGCTTGCAGCTTTAATTTGAAGCTACAAGGAGTCTAAATATGCAGTTTCATAGCTAAGTTTCATGCCTGTTAAGGCTGTGTGGTAGATCTCTTTACAAAAGTGTATTTAATAAACCATTATTTGCTTGTTTAATTATTAGAACTTTCCTTGCTTTCAAAATGTGAAGCACAGTCAGACAAACTAGATTAAACAGTATCCACTGCTATGGGTTATAATCATCAATATCACCTCAATCTTAAAAGAAGATTTTCAAAACTATTTTTCCAAATTTTTTAAGTGGCCAGGACATGCTAATGAGTGCTGTATACCAGTCAGTCACATTCTATGTTATGTTTGTGTGCTGTCAACCACCACTGGCCCACAAAGCAGGAGGGCTGCTTTATTGAAAATTTGTAGTTGGCGCCAGGGGCGTTTCTAGGATTTGAAAACATCAGGGGCTGAGCCCAAATCATAAGGGGCTAACTAGGGGGATAAAAAATACTGCATTCCCATTACAGCTCTTTGAATACAAGTGAAAGAGTGTAGATTTTGTATTGTTCAACTATCAAATTTACTATGCCTAACATTTACTTAATTCATCTCTTTATGTTCTCTTAATTCATCTCTATATATTTTATATAAAGGGTTTCTAACTTCAGCAAACAAACATGATGGACAGTCTTTGTTCTTTATATAAAATAAAGAATAGTATAAGAGACAAAAATTTACTGTACCACATGTAAATGACAGTGTGTATAGCTTCAGTGTCTGCATTTAATGTGTATAAAAATCTTTTCTTTAAATAAATACTATAAACCATTTGCCTGCCCTGACCAAACTGTACCATAGAATTATGACATATAAGATATATCCATAAAACCGTAACTGTCATAAAATGTGCAATGAATAGTAAGCTTTAATAAACTCAAATTTAACAAAAATAACAGAAGTTTATAAACCAAACTGATTAAAAGTTGATGTAAATGCAAACATTCGTGGACATAACAGTACAGACAAATCATAAATGTAAGTGTAAATGAAAAAGTATACATTTTATTGTTTATAGAGTATAAAGCAAAATGAAGGCTTGTTAAGTTAACGTATTATGATGAATTTATCAACGTTGATAAATTACTGATTGCCGGAGATTTTAATATCCACATAGATAATACAAATGACGCATTCGCAGTGGCGTTCACAGAACTATTACATTCTTTCGGAGTAATACAACATGTCGACAGACCCACCCATCGTATTGATCATACACTAGATTTGATTATATCTCGTGGAATCGATCAAACCAATATTGATATTATACCTCAGAACGACGATGTCACCAATCACCACCTTATAACTTGTACAATACACACTGCAGAAATCATTAATACAGTTGCTAAATTAACAAATAATCAGACGCCACCTGACCTGGCTATCCCACCGCACCTTGGTTGCAATGAATTCAAAGTTTTTCACAGAGAAAATCGAAGATATACACGACAATATAGCAAAAACTCAACCTTCGACTATGCCCTATGAATTAGCATCAACCATCGGCTCGCAAGAAAAGCTACAGTGTTTCTCACCCATAAAACAGGACGATTTAATTAAACTTATTGCAACATCTAAAACAACAACGTGCCTACTAGACCCTATACCAACCAAATTACTAAAAGAATTACTACCCGTTGCAATTGAGCCTATTTGTAATATTATGAACTCGTCAATTAATCTAGGCCATGTCCCAGGATCCTTTAAGATGGCTGTCATTAAGCCTCTTATTAAGAAACCAAACTTAGATCCCAATGACCTAGGAAACTACAGACCGATTTCAAATCTCCCATACCTCTCTAAAATATTAGAAAAAGTAGCATCCACCCAGTTGTGCTCCTTCCTACAAAATAATGACATGCACGAAAAATTTCAATCAGGTTTTAGACCACATCATAGCACTGAAACTGCTCTCGTTAAAATTACAAACGACCTGCTTATGGCATCAGATGAAGGAAACATCTCACTCCTCGTCTTGCTTGACCTTAGTGCTGCGTTTGATACCATAGACCATAAAATACTTTTAGATCGCTTACAGAATTATACTGGTATTGAGGGGCAGGCATTACTATGGTTCAGATCATACTTATCTGACAGATATCACTTTGTCCAACTAAATGGGAAATCGTCTTATCTAACGCAAGTTAATTATGTAATATAATTAATGCCCCAGGGATCGGTTCTAGGATCCTTGTTATTCTCCATATACATGCTGCCCCTTGGCAACATTATTAGAAAACATGGAATTAGTTTCCACTGTTATGCAGATGATACTCAACTATATATCTCATCGCGTCCAGATGATTCATTTCAGCTATCCAAACTGGCAGAGTGCATCCAAGACATAAAACACTGGATGACTAAAAATGTCCTTCTTCTAAATTCTAATAAAACGGAAATACTACTTGTTGGACCAAATGCACGTAATCAGAATATTACAACCTACAAATCGAGGGCTGCACCATTACCCCAGCAAATACAGTTAAAGACCTAGGCGTTATATTAGATAGCAACCTATCATTTGTAAAACACATCTCAAACGTCACAAAAACAGCTTTCTTCCATCTTAGAAATATTGCCAAACTACAAAATATTTTGTGTGTTGCTGACAATGTCACCAATCACCACCTTATAACTTGTACAATACACACTGCAGAAATCGGCCGCATTACTCGTTATCGACAAGGTAGAACAATAACTCCGAGCACGATTCTCCCGAGAATACTAAAGATAATTTTGCAAAGAACCTACCAGATCTGACTCATCTAATAAATATTCCAATAAACACAAAATCACTTGATGATATGACTAGCAACATGGGCACTATTTTCTCTCTGCTGACGCTGAAAAGCAAATTCATGCATTTATGACCTCAAGACTAGGGTTGTGCCGATGGACGACCGCTCCGCTGCGAGTCTTGCGAGTCGACACCATAGACTGTAATAAAATACACGCTAATCCTAGTCTCTTCTAAATACTATAGTTAACCTAAAATCTTTGCAGGAATTGCTCTGTAAATTAAATTGAGAATATTACTATATGCTATTTTAAACACTGTAGTCTATGCCAGAGACGTGACGTGTGTTAGTCTTTGAAAATACCGTGTCAGGCATTTGATCTTGACATTGTTAGATTCTTGTCTTTTTTTTACATGTCTAACACTGTACATTTAACTTAAAATATTGAATTCTGTACAAGAAAACAGGCCTTATTAATGAATTATTAGTAGCCTATTGTAGTGTCTCGGGAGAATCGTGCTCATTGTTACATAGCTCTGTGGCAGTGGCGGCGTTTCACCAAAGCTTATAGGGTATGGCAAAATTTACTCAGGCCATACAAAAACGAACCATAAAGTAACAAAACCATAAGTTATACCACATCAAATATAACCAAAATATGTAGAAGAATCCACAAAACTGAAAGAAAGTAGTAACAAAAGATCTACTAATTTAGACTTCAAGCAATTATCACAGCACTTCAAGAAACCATCTACCATTGTGTGACAATCACTCCAAACCTACAGCCATGTTGTCATAACCACCCCCACCAACGACTACGTCAATTGACTACGAGTCTAAAATATAGTCCAACCATTAAATAAAATGATCAGCAAACAGGATTAAATATAAAACATGTCTTACCTTGTTGCGGTGCAGTTATATGCTAATGCTGTCACAGCTAGTAAATCCTAAAAACGCGTGGATGATTAGTGCAATAAACTGCGACTGCGCAGAAATGTAATTCTGTACAATGTTCAATCTTTTGTTATTCACAGATAACGTAACGAATATTATATATATATATATATATATATATAATATAATAATATTATTATACATCTGGCTGGGGCAAATGAGATTATGTGACTCTTAAAATAAAAAATAATAACTGCCAATTTAACACCATTAAAGAACTACACTACCCATAACCCTGAAGAAGGATCCTTATGATTAAACTCCATTCCGTTTCAACACAGCAACGTAAACAAAGTATTGTTGTACATTATAAATGAAATACAATAAAAATAGAGTGTAAATGATTCGATTTATTACAATTATTATGCCTATGCTACAAGAACACATCAGTTTAATATATTTTAATTATCTTTTATGCACACTTTGTTTCAACTATTTTATCTGAATGCTAGACGCAAAACGCCGCCCCTGCTCTGTGGCTATACTGCACTGAAGCGGCAGTTTAAGATATAAACCCAGAATTCAGCCAAAGTCAATTAACTTTTGTCTGGTTAATAAATACCTTAAAAGACAATTTTCCTTGGCCATAATACCAACGCCATTGTATCAACTCTTTAAGTAGAAGGATGCTACTTTTTTCCCCCCTCAGGTGCAACCTATTGGAAAGCCCGGATGATGAAATTATAGTATAGAAATTATATTATATTTAAGAAGAATTTTTTTTTTAATTAATACAATATAAATAAAGTAATAAAGTAAAATAACGAATAATAATTATATAATAACGAAAAATTTAAATAAACCAACTGCCAATTTAGGGGACATTGCCCAACCCTACTCAAGACTTGACTATTGTAATGCACTACTAAGTGGTTGTCCTGCATCGTCAATATACAAATTACAGTTAGTTCAAAATGCGGCTGCCAGAGTTCTTACAAGATCTAGAAAATATGATCACCTAACCCCAATCTTATCATCTCTACACTGGCTACCCATTAAGTATCGTATTGACTTTAAAGTTCTTTTAATTCCTTATAAAGCCTTAAACGGTTTAGCTCCTACCTACATAACAGAGCTTCTATCACGCTACAACCCAGCTCACTCTCTAAGATCTCAAAACTGCAGACTTTTAATAACACCTAGGATAAATAAATCTACCAAAGGGGGTAGAGCCTTTTTATACGTTGCGCCTAAACTCTGGAATAGCCTTCCTGTTACTGTTCGGGGGTCTGACACAGTCTCCCAATTTAAATCAAAATTAAAGACATATCTTTTCAGCCAAGCTTTCACATAATACTTGAATTGTAAACCAAATAAAATATTAAGAACAGCAGCTACGCTAATTGAGTCTCTTCTCTCCCCCTCCTCGGGATGCCCATCCCGAGGTAGGGAGAGATTACACCAGGTCCAGACGGATGTCATCCCGAGGTGAGGAGAGTTCTGGACGAACGCCTTATGTGATCCCTAACTAGAGGTTACAGCAGCTCCAGCCAAACATCCGGTTCTACCCTCCTGGAATAACCTTCTGCCTGACTGACCATCCCAGCTCCAGCTCATGCAACCCCATCACCAACCAAGATCAAGATGGTCTAATTGTTGTCATATTAATGCTAACAGTATTACAATACTTGGTATTAAATGCTAAACTTACATCCCATGACAGCAGTTTGAAGTTACAGCTGCATTCAGTTACATTATGCCATCACAGTTCCGTTTTCTGCGTATAACATTCCTTATAACAAATGTAACAAAATCTATTCCCTTATTACATTTAATAGGCTCTCTATAATAATCATTTTCTCTATAACGTTAATCAAGGTCACTGAGTACAGCTGTGACACGTCATAAGAGAACTGGCCCTCCCGACTGAGACTGGTTTCTCCCGAGGTTTTTTATCCATATATTTATCATTTGGAGTTTGTGTCCCTCGCCACAGGGCCGTGTTGGCTTGCTCACCGGGAGACTGCTTTTATAGTTATTTTATTTTATTAAATTAATTTAAAGGTTTGGTAATTTTTACCTTTCTTATGTTTTTTCTGTTGCTTTCTCCTGTAAAGCTGCTTTGCAACAATACTCATTGTGAAAAGCGCTATATAAATAAAATTGAATTGAATTGACTTTATTGTGTATTAAGAACACTTTTCCGCATGTTCACAAAAATTGTTTTTTAATAAATTTGCCTGTCATTCATTCTTGCTGTGAACAGATTTGAAATGATCCAGCTGTGTCTTATAACGGATACGTTCCCTGAACTTCTCCACGGTTAGTTTTGTTTTAACCGTGCACAGACGTGTCCGCACAGCTTTTTGAGCATACCCAAACGCGCATAAGAGTATATGAGAGAGAGCATGAAACTAACAGTTATGCCAATTGTGTGATTTAAGTGTGTTGATATGTGAAGAGTATTGGAAAAGTATTGGAAAAATTGTCATGGCAATTGTAAAAAAAAACTGTAACAGTCCGGAATGAAGCGCAAATCAACAGCTTATAAGGGTAGGTGTTACGATTCAGTCGGTTTCCCCTGTCAGTTTGGACTTCATTTGTAATCCTCAGTTGCTGTTTCCTGTATCTTGTTGTTGTATTTTGTAGTTCCTTTGTTAATTGGTTCTTTGTGATTGTCCAACCAGGTTATCTTGTCTGCTTGTTATCCCTTATTAGTGTAAGTATATAAGCCCTTGTGTTTCTCTGTTCATTTGTGAGTCGTTGATGGTTGTTGGATGTTTTTGCACTGGATGTACCTTGTTCCGTGTAATTGTTTTGTTTTATTAAATACAAGTGGATCCGCTTCTTATTTTCCTGCCTGCCATTCATGACACTTCGTTACAGTACGACTCACCTAAAATGGATCCAGTATTTCATTGGCCTGCCTGCGTCAAGGTAGTGAGTCTCTCTAGGACCATGTACAAACTTTCTTGGACTCTGCATGTTTTTCTCAATACCTGGACTGTGTGCTCATTTACATATTCTGTGACAGTTTAAATGATCAATATACACACATCTCATCTCTCATCATGGTTCTCGAGGTTCACTTGTCGAATTTATGGACTACGCTCTGTTGTGCGCCGGTTCATTCACCGTAGACGAGGTTTAGGAGAATTCCCCTATGCGGTGGTCCCAAAGGCATCGGTTCATGTGGCGCTGCCCCTCGAGTCAGCTCTGCCGGTCATGGCCGCAACTTTATGGTGCGTCTGGGGTGTTCACTGCTCAGCCTCTCTTGAGAACTCGCTCAAGATGGACAATCCCGAGCTCCCTGCATCTTCCAAGATGGCTGCCTCGTCCAAGATGGACACTTCCAGCCTCGTCCAAGTTGGCCGCCACCGGGAACACAATCTGTTTACAATTAGCCCGGCTGCAGAGAACACCCTCTCTGATGGCACAGAAGTCATTGGGCACACACAAGTAAGCCTTAGCTGATTAAAAGTGAAAGTGACCTATTTTGTCAGATATGGTGACCCATACCCGAAATGTGACCTCTGCATTTAACCCAACCAGTGAATAGTGAACACACACACTTCAAGTCGTGAACACACATACACCGGGGCAGTGGGCAGCTATCACTGCAGCGCCCTGGGAGCAAACGGGGATTGGGTGCCTTGCTCAAGGGCACGTCAGTTGTTACCTGCCGGTACTGGGAATCGAACCGGCAACCTTCTGGTTACGAGTCCGACTCTCTAACCATTAGGCCACAACTGCCCCCCGTAATTTTGCCAGTCGAGGATATTTGTGGTCGTTGGTTCTTTCTTTATAGTCATCTTATAGTCTTCAGCAAACAGGACTGCGATTGCAAATTCGAGATTACAGGGTTTTTCCTGCATAGAGAATATGGAATTTTGCGCTGCCTCCGCCGCCTGTCAACAAAAACTGTGTCGGAGAAAACGCCGTCTTCATGCCATGGACAAGCGTTGCACTCAATAGGCATTTGTAACTGTATTTGTGTCTTACGCCACTATGGTGGCGCTGTACCGCAATCAGTACAGTGATGCGCTGCTTCAAGAAGAAATGGATCTTGTTGCGAAATTAACAGTTACATAAAATCCGGCTATCCCGCTTGCTTGGTGTCGGAGCGCGTTGCAGGTTGCGGAGAAACATTAATCGTCTGAATGCGCATTTAATGCAGCTGTACACATCTTAATCTGGACAATGTCAACATGTTAGTTTTCCATCAAAGAGTAGGAAAAACTAACTTTTGAATGGCAATCTGAATAGGAAAGCCGAGGTAGGTTTAAACAGTTTCAAATAGAATTGTTAAGGGATGTATATTACGGGTTAACGTGAAACACAGAAGTCACTGTAACATGCTTTTTTATTTAATATTTAACTTTCTGGTATTATTTAAGTTTTAATTATTTACTGATGTTTATTGAAATGTTTTAAATGCTGTAGTGTGCCGTTTCACTGATGAATTTGCGCATTAAACACAGATGGATGTTTTAAACCGAATTGGTAAGGGATTAAAACCGCGAATGACTGAAGTTGTCAGTGCAACAAATGCTTTTTTATTTAATATTACATTTTCTAGTGTTATTTAAGTTTTCTTTATTTACTGATGTTATTGAAACGTTTTATATTGACCTTATCAAAATTGACCTCACATCATGTCATCGTCTTTTTCATCCTCATGAATTATACAAGGGTTTGAGTAACAAACTGTGTGCCCTGCTTACAGTAGCAATGCGCAGATTGCAAGCAGCGAGACGTCCACGTGCTGTTATATTCTTGCTTAATAAATCTAAAAACGTATGTTTCTGTTCAACTACATTATAAAAGAAGGGTCATTATCAACTAAAACTTAAGACAATTGAAAACGAATACTAAAATATAGATTTTAATGATAAAACTTAAACTATGCAAATGAGAAATTGCCTTAAATTAAAATAATATAAAAATACAAGTAAAAATAAACTAAAATAACTGTAAATTAAAATGTTAGGGTCACACTTCAGTATAGGGTGCAATTCTCGCTATTAACAAACCATTAACTTTGACTTTTCCCCCAATAAAGTCTTAATTTGTTGTATTAAGTTGTTAGGTCAAGGTATTGGGGAGGATAACGTCTTATGTCATCCATAACTCGAGGTTACAGCAGCTCCAGTCAAACACCCGGAACCACCCTCCTGCGATAACCTTCTGCCTGACTGACCATCCCAGCTCCAGCTCATGCAACCCCATCACCAACCAAGATCAAAGACGACTAATTGTTGTCATATTAATGCTAACAGTATTACAATACTTCGCATTAAATGCTAAACTTACATCACATGACAGCAGTTTGAAGTTACAGCTGCACTCAGTTACATAATGGCATCACAGTTCCGTTCCCTTCGTATAACATTCCTTATAACAGATTTAACAAAATCTATTTCCTTTATACATTTAATAAGCTCTCTCTGATAATCTTAAACATTTTCTCAATAACCATTAATCAAAGTCACTGAGTACAGCTGTGACACGTCATAGGAGAACTGGCCCTCCCGATTGAGACTGATTTCTCCCGAGGTTTTTCTCCATATATTTATCATTGGAGTTTGGGATCCTCGCCACAGGGCATGTCGGCTTGTTCACCAGTAGACTGCTTTAATTTATTTTATAGTTATTATATTTTATTAAATCAGGGTTTTTCCTGCATAGAAAATTTGAAGGTGGCCGCCTCAGCCTAATTTTGCACCGCCTTCGCCTAATTTTGCGCCGCCTCCGCCACCTGTCGACAAAAACTGTTGGAGAAAACGCAGACTTCATGCCATGGACAAGCGTTGCACCTCAATAAGCATTTGTAACTGTATTTGTGTCTTACACTATAGTGGCGCTGTACCGCAATCAGTACAGTGATGCGCTGCTTCAAGAAGAAATGGATCTTGTTGCGAAATTAACAGTTAGCCTACATAAAATCCGGCTATCACCCGCTTGCTTGGTGTCGGAGCGCGTGCAGGTTGCGGAGAAACATTAATCGTCTGAACGCGCATTTAATGCAGCTGTACACATCTTAATCTGGACAATGTCAACATGTTAGTTTTTCATCTAAAAAACTAACTTTTGAATGTCAATCTGAATAGGAAAGCCGAGGTAGGTTTAAACAGTTTCAAATAGAATTGTTAAGGGATGCATATTACGAGTTAACGTGAAACACAGAAGTACTGTAACAAATGCTTTTTTATTGAATATTTAACTTTCTGGTATTATTTAAGTTTGAATTATTTACCAATGTTTATTGAAATGCTTTATATGCTGTAGTGACGTTTCACTGATTAATTTGCGCATTAAACACAGATGGATGTTTTATATTGTTGCTTATTAAATCTAAAAACTTATATTTCTGTTCAACTACATTATAAAAGAAAGGGTCATTATCAACTAAAACTTAAGACAATTGATAAAACTTAAACTATGCAAATGAGAAATTGCCTTAGATTAAAATAATATAAAAGTAAAAATATAAATAAACTAAAATAACTGTAAATTAAAATGTCAGGGTTACACTTCAGTATAGGGTGCAATTCTCGCTATTAACAAACCATTAACTTTGACTTTTCCCCCAATAAACTCTTAATTTGTTTTATTTATAGTTATTAAGTTGTTAGGTTAAGGTATTGGGGAGGATAAGGGATGTAGAGTATGATCATGCAGAATATGTGCTTAAAAAGTACTAATAAACAGCCAAACAGCCAGTTTTTTTATGTGCTGTTCAACATCAAGTTCACTTACAACAACATGTGAAAATGATGGTACCATGAAGCGCACATTTAACAACGAAAAATGTAGTGTGCATGCACATGATCAGGATGGTACCACCTCAGCATCATTTTAAGCCAGGAAAAACCCTATAAATTAACTTAAAGGTTTGGTAATTTTACCTTTGTTATGTTTCTCAGCTTCTTTCTCCTATAAAGCTGCTTTGCAACAATGCTCATTGTGAAAAGCGCTATATAAATAAAATTGAATTGAATTGAATAAGGGATGTAGAGTATGGTCATGCAGAATATGTGCTTTAAAAGTACTAATAAACAGCCAATATGCTAATAATAGGCATGCTAATAACAACTAGTTAATAGTGAGAATTGCCCCCTATACTGAAGTGTTACCAAATGTTATATTTGCATTTCAGGGGTTTTAAAAATTTTATGACAAATTACAATTAAGTTTTTTTTATGTGCTGTTCAACATCAAGTTCACTTAAAACAACATGTAAAAATGATGGTACCATGAAGCGCACATTTAAAAACGAAAAACGTAATGTGCCACATGATCAGGATGGTACCCCCTCAGCCTCATTTTGAGCCAGGAAAAACCCTGGATTAGATCACACACCTTAGCCTGTACAGCATGTTGAACTTCCTTAGTTGTAGGGCTGTTGCGGTGAAGGAATTTCCCATGCAGTGATTATGTGTGGCTCAATAGCGCAGTAGGCGATATTACCACATTCATCCTGATTTTGGTGCCAAATAAATAAGCTATGTTGTTGGGCTGTTGTAGCATATATTGTTTTTTTTACAGACAAAGACGACTGTTTTAAAAGAAATGTAATACTTATTTACATATTGGTAAATGCAGAACAACACAGAGCACTGAAAATCCAATTTAGGCTTAGG
Organism: Oreonectes daqikongensis; assembly: GCA_026939265.1. Taxonomy (NCBI): domain Eukaryota; kingdom Metazoa; phylum Chordata; class Actinopteri; order Cypriniformes; family Nemacheilidae; genus Oreonectes; species Oreonectes daqikongensis. Next base: position 355,201 of record JAOTQM010000537.1, on the reverse strand, counting down.
CTACACACATTTTTACCTTTATGAAAGAAAAGACTTAAGACCCACCAGATTATGATAAATATCAGATAAATATTATTCGTCAAATTGAAATATATAAAAGCAATTTGTTTAGGCTTGTTGGGTGCCAATTTGCAGACCCTCATTTAGAAGCAGACGATGCCATTTTCTCATTACAGTTTTGGGTGCTCAGGAAATGCATTTCTGTTTGATTAAGCTAAATACGTACAAATGGTATTTTTTACTTTTTAAATTTACGAATATAAATTATTCTCTCAAGTCTTGTCATAACCCATTAATTATACATGTGTGAAGTTCAAAACAAAAAGACATTGGCTCGTAAAAAATTAATAAATGTGAACACTACGGTTGGCTTGTCAGAAGTGCGGCATTACAGAATTGCGGTTACCGCAACAGCCCTACTTAGTTGCGAACCTGCAGGTGTTTGTGTCTAGGATGCAGAAAGGATGTGACATACATAACCTTGCAAGCGCTGACATCTGCAGGTGCAAGTAGCCGCTACAGTGAAGTAAACACTGCTTGCTTATACTGAAAGACTTTGGGGAAACTCTCCTGGGATTTCTTTGAGGTGTTTTGACAAAAGAGTTGCTGTCACCGGGTAAACCATGAAGACTGATACTGCGGATTCTCTACACAAGGCAGTGGTCACACATTTAAGTGAGTGCAGCACTGGTAACAGTTCCTCCATAGCTACCCAGAGTCATTAATTTCTAGGGTTTGTGCATCTGATCTGATAAGACAGCAGATATTGGCCATAATTGTTCTATGAAAATGCTCGAACATGTCATGAATGGAATTCCACCTAGTTCGGCAGTACTGCACTAATTTATGCTTGGGGACGTTCTGTAGGAGTGTTGCTGCTTTTGTTTCAAATGACGGCAGGCCTGTCGTAAGTTCTGGTGATAAACGCAGCATTTTTCCATTTGTATAGCTGATTCCAGTCATTTGCCGGAACAACATGCACAGCCGAGGGATAACAGAAGTTAGATATTATCATTAATAATGTTGTCAATATGGATATTTCTCTTAAACAAACGCATCAATTCGCTTCAGAAGACCTTTGTTAAGACCACGGAGTCGTGTCGAGCAGTTTTTTGATCGATGGATGCACTTTTTGGAGCTTCAAAAAATCTACCATTCTATCATTTGGAATAAAAAAGGATACATGGTATTAGAACGTTAGAACGTATCACTTTAATATTTCCATGGCGACGCGGGACTGCTTATCATGTGACACACGGCAGAGCCACAGCAGCTGTATGATTGATGTATTGCTTTTATGTAATTTTTCTTTTCTATTTAAAATATTCACAAATTTGTTAATTATTTAATGAAATATCTGATATTCCGATTGTCAAATATGTGTATATGAATGTGTTTTGTTGTTTAGACACTTTTATAATGATCACGTTAGTTGAGCTAACAGTTATAAGCGGGCGCCGCCATGTTTGTTTGTGCCAGGGTTCAGAGAACAGGATCTGTCGGATTTACAGCCTGTGAATTCATCCACTTCTCTCAAAATACACAAATGTAAGTGGCTTATATGTCAGAATGCTGTTCATAGACTTCAGTTCAGCATTCAACACAATCATCCCTCAACAGCTCACTCATGTAACACTCCTGTTATGTTTAGTCTTTAGTCTGCCTGTGTTCTGTTGCCCTAATTGTTAATCATTCACACCTGTTTCTGTTTCCCATGATTGTTCCCTGTGTATTTAAGCCCTGTGTTTCGTTCAGTTCTTTGTCGGTTATTGTATTGTTTGGCATTGCTTGTGGTCTCTGTGTTCGTTGTCTCTGTGGGTTAAATAAAGTATATGCTATTGGAATTCCTTTGTCTGTTGTGTCTCTCTGCCTGCACAAGACCGTTACAACTCACAAATTGGTCCAGCTGGGACTAAACACTTCACTGTGCAACTGGCTGTTGGACTTTTTGACTGGGAGACCCCAGGCAGTACAGGTCGGCAGTAACATATCCAGCACCATCACACTGAACACAGGGGCCCCCAAGGATATGTACTTAGCCCCCTCTTCTACACCCTGCTGACCCACGACTGCACACCGTCACACGACACCAACATCTTCATCAAGTTTGCAGACGACACGACTGTGGTGGGTTTCATTAGCAACAGAGATGAGAAAAACTACAGGAGTGAGGTGAGCCACTTGGCCAAGTGGTGCAGTGACAACAATCTCTCTCTGAACGTGGAGAAGACGAAGAAGATTGTTGTCGACTTCAGGAGAGCGCACACTCACTCAGCATGCTCCTTTGACTGTCAATGGTGCGACTGTAGAGAGAGTGAGCAGCACCAAGTTCCTGGGTGTGTACATCACTGAGGACCTCTCCTGGACTAACAATACCACAGCACTGGCCAAGAAAGCGTCTCTACATTCTCCGCAAACTGAGAAGAGCCAGAGCCCCGAGCCCCAACCCCCATCATGTGCACCTTCTACAGAGGCACCATCGAGAGCATTCTGACTGGCTTCATCACTGTGTGGTGTGGCGCCTGCAACGCATCCTGCCGCAAGACCCTCCAACGCAAGAGCAGCTGAGAAGATCATTGGTGTCTCTCTCCCCTCCCTCCAGGACATTTTTGGTACCCGTCTCACCCGCAAAGCCCTCTGCATTGTAGGTTATCCCACCCACCCGTCAAACAGCTTCTTCAAGAGAGCTTCATCATCCAGGCAGTCAGGAAGCTAAACTCCCTTCCCACCCTGCCTCCCGTCTCCTCTCTTGCCACATGTACTGCTGAACACTGAGCCCCATCCACCCCTTCCCACATCATACACTGTCCCGCACTAGTCACTTTATGGAACACTGAACTGCTCACCACCACTTCAGCATTGGTCTGAGCCTCTTCAACTACCTCTTAGTCAGTTGAACAAGCCTGCTCTCTTTGACACTTTAATCAGACTGATAAGCTCTTTGCACTACCTCACATCAGCACTGCTGTTTATTTCAATTTGCACTGTTGGTTATCTCATCTGCACTGTTGTTTATTTCATCTGCACTGTTGTTTTTTTCATCTGCACTGTTGTTTATTTCACTGGTTTGCACATTTATCTCGTTATATATCCCTGCTTGTAAAGTTGTATTGTGTATAGAACTGTATGTATCTGTATCTTTGATATATTTTTTTATATATTTTTTATCTGTGTTATCTGTATGCACCTAGGGTCTGAGAGTAACGCAATATCAGTCGTGGGCAGTGGTTAGAGAGTTGGACTCATGATCTGAAGGTTGCTGGTTCGATTCTCAGGGCTGGCGGGTAACGACTGAGGTGCCCTTGAGCAAGGCACCTAACCCCCACTTGCTTACTATACAAAATGTACAAATGTATAGTACAATACAATGTAAGTCGCTTTGGATAAAAGCGTCTGCCAAATGCATAAATGTAAATGTAAATATCAATCCTCTACATGTATGTACTGTACCATGTGGCAGAATTGACAATAAAGCTGACTTTGCCTTGACTTTGACTAGTGCGCTGGGAAAGGAATACTGAGAACTTTACAGTTGCTGTGTTGTTGATGTACACTGCTTTACACTGCTGTGTTGTTGATGTAAATAAAACATCCGTCAAACTGAATGGATTGTTATTGCCGTTTCCATAGACATTAGTGTATTTTACAAACTCAAAATATATTTTTGCTTGTACGCACGTGTATTTAAATGTATGAAGCATAAAATATACACCTGGCTCAGTGCCAGCCAAAGCGCTGAATGTTCTAATCACACTGGTGCTATCGTATAGTACAGGAACCAGCCTAGAATGATCACACCAGTGTGATCGTACGTGCCAAAGGGTTAATGCAGTGCAAAATGTAAAATACAGGTAAAACAACTGTAAAAAAGAAATATGGAAAATTCCTTCAGATTAATAAAATAAATTGTGTCCTATTTTTATGAATTTAGAGTGTTAAAATCTGATGTTTACTGATTTTTTTTAGAAATATCTATAGGATTTGTATTAAATCTATAATCATTGACTCAAATCGAGAGTTTGTAAATCGGAATCGTATGGAATCGGACCATCAGAATCGAAACCCAGCCCTACAATTGTTCAAGCCTTCTTTAGCTTTTTTCTGAAAAATGGTTTTCATCTGGAACTACAGTGTGCATTACTACTGTTACATACAGGCTGGGAGGATATAGATGCTGCAATAATTTAAAATGTGAAATTATATACTTTTTTTAAACAATCAAACATGAAAACCTATTTAAGTACACAATTCTAGTAGTGTTTATACAAAATTTGACATTTCAGCTAAATTTTTCTTTACATCTTAAGCACTGCACTAAGCCACTAGTATATGCTTCTACAGTCTAGAGTTTAGAGAGTACACTTACTGCATGTAATACTAAATTCAGCAGGAAAACTCCAAAAAAATCCATAACTGAGGATGCATCCATGTCCGTGTCCAGCTCAACCTGTGTGCTTATTTTAGCATGCATCTGAGTGAGCATGTGTCGTAATGTTATGCTTCAGTCAAATACACTAGCTCAATTTCAAAAACACAACAGAGAAAAAATATCTCTAAAAACATAAGAAATAAGAGGAGATTAAGACACAAATTTAAGTGTCAGACAGACACAAGACAGGTAAATCCATTAGGCTTCTGTCAATGGGCACTGTAATGTTTGCAGGCAGCAGGGTTGGACAGATTAGAGCCCTAAACTGTCTGCTTGCTGCACGGCATTATGGGTCTAAATTTAGACCCCCGTCATTCTAGGACTGGATTCCAGGGACAAAGTATGAATCAGGGGTGCCATCAAAGGGTGGGAAGATTATCAGGCAGCTAAAGGAGGCATGAAGAACAGATTCTCTCAAGCTGTTACTGTAGTTCACTCTGCTTGGAATTATGATGGCTCTGTTCACTCCAAAAAGTGCCAAAATGAAACCACACAACCACAAACAGAAACAACCGTCACTGCATTATCCTATATGGCTTCATATCACAAAACGGGATTCTAGCTATCTTAAGTATCTATAAATAAATAATAGTGATGGACAAATATTGATTTTGTATAACCAATACAGATACCAATTATCTGCATGTTTATGTGCCCGATAACCGATATTTATTTACTGTTATACTGTTTTAATTTATAAAGTAGCAGCTACACTAATATTAACAATAGGCTAAATAAATGTTGAATGTATTCAAATGAAGAACATAAATGGCAGAGGAGTCATATCAACTTTGCAGAAATGTTATCGTTCATTTTAAACTACAGTTTTAGAATGTATATGTGCTGTTTAAAGGGATAGTTCAGACCCAAAAGAAAATTACACAATGTTTTACTCACCCTTAAAGGAACACTCCACTTTTTTGGAAATAGGCTCATTTTCCAACTCCCCCAGAGTTAAAAAGTTAAGTTTTTCCTTTTTGGAATCTATTCAGCCAATCTCCGGGTCTGGCGATAGCATTTTTAGCATAGCTTAACACAGATCATTGAATCCAATTAGACCAGTAGCATCGCGTTCAAAAATTACCAAATAGTTTCGATATGTTTCCTATTTAAAACTTTACTCTTCTGTAGTTATATTGTGTGCTAAGACCGGCAGAAAATGAAAAGTTGTGATTTTTCAGGACGATATGATAGGAACTATACTCCCATTCCGGCATAATAATCAAGGAAGTTTGCTGCTGTTACATGGCCGCAGCAGGTCCAGTGATATCACGCAGCCTTATTCATAGCCCTAGCTGGGGACTAATGTCAGGGGCTGCGTGATATCACCGCACCTGCTACGGCCATTTCATGGCAGCAAACTTCCTTGATTATTATGCCGGAATGGGAGTATAGTTCCTATCATATTGTCCTAAAAATCGCAACTTTTCATTTTCTGCCGGTCTTAGCACACGATATAACTACAGAAAAGTCAAGTTTAAATAGGAAACATATCGAAACTTTTTGGTCATTTTTGAACGCGATGCTTCTGGTCTAATTGGATTCAATGATCTATGCTAAGCTATGCTAAAAATGCTATCGCCAGAACCAGAGATCTGCTGAATAGATTCCAAAAAGGTAAAACTCAACTTATTAACTCTGGGGGAGTTGGAGAATGAGCCTATTTCCAAAAAAGTGGAGTGTTTCTTTAAAGCATCCTAACTGAATATGGTTTTCTTCTTGTAGCATAATGCAATCGGAGTTATAATACCACGTATCATTTTACTTCCAAGCGGTAGAATGAGAGTGTATTCACCTTATTTTGCACGTAAATGTGGACGCCGCCATCTTTGAGCAGTTTGTCTTAACACTTCTGGCGAGCCAGTATAGCTAGCTAATAACAGTTGTATTGCAAGTGAGACGAGTTTGCCGTTTTGACTGGCTATTTAATATTTATTATGGAACCCAAAGGTATAAGCGTAATGTGTGCAGTTAGTAGTTCAAATAATAGCTGGTACAAACGGCTAAAAATATACAAATAATTTGTCTTTTGACCATAATCTACGCACCAGAGCTGAATGTGGATGAGGTGTGTGCCATTTCTCCTGGAAAATGTACCTACCTACTTGACTACAATAACTAATATAAATCGTTCAAAGACAGGAATTTATGGGAACTAAATTTAGGAAAATAATATTAATAAAACATTTAGCACAACTAAATAAACAGTATGCAAATAATAGTATAACATTAACAGCAGTTAAAATGTAGCTGTAAGCACTTTCATATGTATTTAGCAGTTAAAACTTAATAGAAGCAAACTTTTATTCCAGAGGATCGCTGCTGCATGACTTAAAGTCATTACATTTACAGACGCTGTTATCCAAAGTGACTTACAAGTGGGAGAGCATTTAACATTTTGTCAACACGCTAGTAAACAAAAGTTAAAAAAAATTAAAACATTTTTTCATTTAATACATATAAAAACATAGACAGTTATTGGTTAGTCAGATAAATGCGGAACATGGTATTTGAGTAGTTTTTTAAAAGTTGTGATGGATGCTGCAGCTCGGCTGGAGGCTGTCAGTTCATAACACTAACGTTACATAGGGTTCCTATTCGGTTCGAATGAGTAAAAGTTCTGCGATGTCCTGCGATAAAGAGCAACCGACCATCTTCTCCCGTTAATAATTGTAAGGACCCAGGAAGAGTGAATAATTTTAAAAACACGAATTTGTGGTGTATGTCATGTACAAACACTTGACTTTCCCACTGTGCAGGTACAGTATAGTAGGCTACGTCTCGTCAACTACGAGAGATAATAAGAAATATTTAAATATATCTTCAGATGATATATCAGGCCATTTCTTATTTTCATCCTCATACTGTGTAATACATCGCGGGTGTGGAAAATATTTACCAAAGTGTTTTTAATCACATTTTGAGCATGCTCCTACAGCATTGTTTTCTATCGGCCGGCTTATAAAGTGGAAGTCGGATGACAAAATGCGGAAAAGCAAAGAATTAAACGTGGGCAGGGCGGAATAAGGTGAATAGGTCCTCATGCTTTAAAGCTCCAAAGACCGCATCCATCGATCAAAGAACTGCGTGACACGGCTCCGTGGTCTTAACAAAGGTCTTCTGAAGTGAATCGATGTGTTTGTTTAAGTGAAATATCCATATTGACAACGCTATTAAAACTGATGTCTAACTTCGGTTATCCTCTGCTGCGTATATGCGCGTGAACCTCCTGGCTTATGACAGTGACAAATCGAAAGCTCCCCAAAGAGATGGCATCCCATTAGAATAGAACGAAAATGCAGCCTTCATCAATGGAACTTAAGACATGCCTGCATCATGTGCTGGCGCAGAGGAGGGATAACGGAAGCTAGACATTACCATTAATAACGAAAGCTCCCCACAGAGGAGATGGCATCCCATTGGAATAGAACGAAAAATGCAACCTTCATCAATGAAACTTAAGACATGCCTGCGTCATGTGCCGGCGCAGACGAGGGATAACGGAAGCTAGACATTACCATTAATAATGCTGTCAAAATGGATATTTCTCTTAAACAAACGCACCGATTCCCTTCAGAACACCTTTGTTAAAGACCACAGAGCTGTGTCAAGCAGTTCTTTGATCGATGTGTAGCGGTGGTTGTCCCAAACTAGTAAACATAATATAAATGTTCGGGCGCCAGACAGGTTAAAGCCTGTCACTTTTATTTCAATAGATTTGAATGCCTCGGATAGCCACAAAAATCCACCATTACAAAAACACTTTCAAAAAGACTTTTATACATAAAAAAAGTTTATATACTTACAATTATTTCAACTCTCACAATCAAACAAAAACAACACAGAATGAAACACAACCTAACACCACCATCTGTTGAGGTGTTAGAAAATAAGCTTTCATACTCCCTTAAGCACTTAAACTAACAATTCACAAAATAAACGATTCACATATCAAACACCAAAAACCCACATAGATACTCCCACATTGACACACACACAACTTAATATGCTCGTCCCAAGTAGGACGCGAGAGCATATGAAATCAAATCACCACCAATAAAGAAATACACTCCACGGCATGTAGGTGGATGTATGTAAAGTATATGTGTGTGTGCGTGCGTGTGTGTTACCGCTGTCGTTTTGGCTACGACTTGTGTTTACAGTCAGCATTAGAGTCTTCCGGTGCTGGGCCTTCACTCGACACGCCGACTTCAGGTGTACACTCTTGGCACAATCTCACCGACCACTGTATATTCCACTCGCGCTCCTTATTGCTTTTGCACACACCGTGTCACGCACACCTTGTCGCTCTATTGCTCACTGCTGCTTCTCGCACACCTCACGGTCGCGGTCGCTCACACAACTCCTGCTTCTAGCATACACCTTGCTTCTGCGTGCACACCTTGCTCGTTGCACGCACACCTTGCTCGTTGCACGCACACCTGCCTCCAGCTCCCACTTCCCTTGTGTCACAACTCGCTCTTCCCCCGGTCATGTCATTTCCTCTTCTTTTTACTCGGTTCCTTTAGGATGTCGATTCACTCGCCAGTGTATAAATCATGTTTTCATTCTTGTTTAAATATGATACACGAAAAAAAAAAATAAACAACTAAATTCTTCTCTACTGTCGGTCATTTTAATGCACCGTTACGGCTGTTACTTACCGCAGGCGTAAGCAGCGCATATTTTTTTCAGCGCCCATGTTAACAGATGAGAGCTTTCATACCGCACGCGGAAGCAGCGCGTCCTCGCGTTGCAGCAGCATCGCAGCGATCAATTCGGCATCGAGTCTATTTTTGCTGCGCTGCTCCCGCTCAATTAAAGCGACAATGCACTCTTAATGGTCAAAATGCACACGGATTAACAGGGAAAAGTAACAATTTTCCCTTTAAAGCGCATAAGTGGTGTCTTATGTCGCCATTACTCCAAAAACATTGCTGTCATGAATTTTTTGGCCAAACCACAACAGCACACTTAAAGGATTTATAATACAAGTCTATTTTAAATGTTATGCGTTTATTGCATATATGAGGGGAAAACGATTGAATTAAGCTGTCAGTGAACTGACTGAGCCCAACTAAAAACCCAACATAACCTTCGGAGAAACTACACAGACATCATGTTATGTTGTATGTGTAAGAGAAAAGCGATCGCATCACCCTGTCAGTCACTCTCTCCTGGTGAGTAAACCCTCTGTTGTCTTGACTTATATCTTCAAATCACGAGCTTAAGTGCAATGGCAGTATTTAGAACTTGCACTATGTGGATCTGAAAGAGCATGGAACCAGGCATATATACAATCTACATCAGTAAAATAAGCCTTTTGATGATGTTCTGGAAGAGGTTTTGCTCATTAATGTACTTAAAATAATGCAATGGGGTTTTGCACTGTTGTACTGTGGTACCCAGGCAGCGCGGTGCGCGCTGTTAACGCTTCCAGTATGAAAGCACAAGGGGTGCGCGCTGTAAACGCTCCGCCTACGCGCTGCTCCTGCTCCGCATACTCTCTGCTTACGCCTGCTGTATGAAACCGGCATTACAGATGGATGCGCTTTTTGGAGCTTTAAAACATGAGGACCTATACACTCCCATTCTACCGCTTGAAGTAAAATGATACGTGGTAGTATAACTCGGACTGCATTATGCTTTAAGAAGAAAACCATATTCGGTTAGGATGTCTGAAGGGTAAGTAAAATATGGGGACATTTTGATTCAAGGCTGAAGAATCCCTTTAAATTAAAAGCACACAGTTCCATAGAATATCATGATATGCTGCAGCATTAAGATTTGTACTCATGGAAATTACTTAAGTCATCAAACCTGTTTCTATTAGATTAGAATACTTTTGGCAATATAGTTCCACATATATAATTTTCCACAGTTCTAAAACAACCTAAATACAGGCATTTAGCATAATACTGTCAATAACTGTGAAAGGCTTACAGTTTCTCAACTATAAAAAAAATTACTAACTAATTTAACATCATCATGAGATTTAAAAGAGCTGTATTGAGCCCCTAATTTTTTTAAGCTAAAAGTGTAACTTTAAGGACTTTGTTGCAACGAATTTTAGAACTTAAGGGAACACTTTAGCATTAAAGTGTAAATACTTATTGACACGCTGAAGGTTTCCTTAAGTGAACCCTTAGGTCTTCTCTTGCAACCCGTATTCTCTTGCAACCCGAGTTCCATTAACCCTACAACTAAGGGTTTTCTAAAGTCCAGGATTATAGTTACCATTATAAAAGTAATATTACTGAATTCTTACTCAATACTCTACTTTTGTGACATGTTTGTGGCTGTCATGTTTAAGCTAAAAGCACACACACCATCCGGTTGAAGCTTGTTTGCACACATTGGCTACTGTAAATGTCCAGTCGGAGACAGCCTGATCAAGAGTCATAAACATTCAACAGGTCTGGATCGGAGAGGCTCTGATGCAACCAGCAGCAGTAAAATAATCGTAATCATAACATACATTTGAGGATCTTCAGTACAGAATGTCGTTTGCGATAATTGCCTTGATTCTAGGGGTGTGAATCTGGCTTAAAATCTTCAGGTGTGTGGCTGGCCTAACCTAAGGGTTTTCATGCAACCGGGCACAGGTGCTTGAAATGGACTAAAATTCTAACAGATGCTTTCAGTGGCGTACTAATATCTCAGGAGATGGCTATGCCAGTGTGTGACCTCTAAACAAGGTGTAGAATTGTACACTCCTCACATATCAGATTACTAGATATCAGTCTGATAAACTGGTAAATTATCAATGATGTATGGCTGAGAATTGATGAGAATACATTATTATTAATGTGGGTGGATGTGCCGCATGGATGGATGGATTTAAGAGGTCATCAAATTCCAGCACATAAGCTAAGCTTCTTTAAAATTTAGGACATAGCAGACACATTATAAAACACATTCTAAATAGACGCTGACACACACTTCAAGTCAGAATTTTTTCTTATGTAATGACCATAATGGTTCTGTACCCATCAACCTCATTATCACTTATGTACCCAGGATTGATGAAATAGAGATATATAAATATTGTCTCAAACAACAGGCATTTAAATAAACAACCAGTTACAAGACATGCTCAAACAATTGTAACGTTAAATGTACTTGTCTGTTTAATAAAGCAGTGTCAAAATAAACATCTACACCATCAGATTACGTCTATGACCTTTAACAAACATCATCATCATCCGACAACATCATTACTAACTTATTTGTACACACATATCAGTTTTAAATAAAACAATAACGATACCACAATATTATTACACGTTTAAAATAACAAATGACAGAGAAAAGGTCATTGAATATTAATACATACCTATGTCAATCAGTTCCTCCCCACCGACAGCTTGTTTGCGTTCTTCCCACGACGCTTGTATACATTTAAGTATGTAGATGAATAAACAAGAAAATATTGTTTTGTTGTAAAATCCTCCAGATGTCCTTCGTGTTAGCACGCAGGCTAATATCATCTAACTATCCTATTCAGATATGGTCAATTTAACAGATATAATGACATTTGACTAAACTGTCCACAGTCTTTGTTTCTATATAACAGAGAACCACCTGCAATTAATAGCATAAATGCAGTAATTTTATATCGTAAAGCTGCTTTCACATGTAACGTTATAGACTGTAAATGCTAAAGCGGATGCTAAGCCACATAGCTCACAAACCTGCTAAAAACCTTACAATAAATATAAGTTAAATAAAATAAAAAAATAAAATCCGTGGACTAATTCTCAGACTTATTTATCTGTAAATATTAACTATATCAGATTATACTGCGGTTCTTATTGGGTTGTCAGAACATCCTCAGCTCCGTACAGCTAATTAGGTAAGGCTAATTCAAAGAAACCGAATCATTTAAAATAATAAATAAAATGATGAGACGTCTATCTGCCTTAAGTAATTTGAACTTTTAACAAATACTGTTCTCCTAACACTGGTAAAATTCTTCAACAACTCTCTTTTACATTATACCCTTGTATTGTTGTTATTATTATATCAGTCATATCGAATACGTGTAAAGCATCGTTTATACGCACTAAAACACACGACTAGTTAATGCGATAATCCGCGAGTAAATGCTGTTTTCTAGCTAAAGACGCTTTCTATGCTGTCAGGATCCTCAGAGATACTGAAATAACAAAATAACAAAACTGATAGTCTAGCATCATCTACTGCCCTCTACTGACATCATATTATAACTACAGTGTGTCTTTTCAAATTCAACACAAAGTGTTTTTTACCTAACATAATAACAGACCTAATCTTTTTTTATTAATATTTTATGTATGCAACTGTTTTTTACCTAACATAATAACAGACCTAATCTTTTTTTATTAATATTTTATGTATGGAACATAATGAGATTCACACGATTCCCACTGTTTAAAGACGACATATGCACTGCATAGGCTACTTTGTACACATTCATGCTTATATAAAATACTTTTATTCACCATTTCTAAACTTTAAAATAACCACCTGCACATTAAAGACATACCTGCACACACAAACCACACAGTATGTTTGTATTTAAACTGTATTGTAAACCATTTTATATTTCTGATTGTTTTTACTTTACTCTTTGTATTGTATTGCTATAACAAATAACAATTTAACATGATCTGAGATCATGGTATAAGTGTTATTGTCCAATATGTGGTGTACTTTGTTATCTGACGTTATTGTTATAGTTTAGGCCAAAATTGCTAAAATTATTGATTGTCTGGGTGATCTTTAATAGGCGCTTTCAAATTTAAATGTTACCCATCTTGACTAAATAGGCTCAAAATATTAATCTTTTTTACTCACAAACGTTTTGTTTCACTTCAGAAGACCCATGCATGGAAATACTTTTATGATGAATATGTGTTTTTGGAGCTTTAATAGCATTCAATAAAAAAGTAAGTAAAGAAAGTTGGTTTGATGACTGTTTTGAGACCAGATCCAGATTGAAATGTAAATTATTTATTCTCTGGCATAAGAAAAATTAAGTGTTGAGCTCGTTTTTACAAATCATAATACATGTGGCACTAGTAGATCATAAATACAGCTGCACTTCCACCGATGGCCTGCAGTCGCGCTAATGTAACTTCTGATGTTCACAGAAGCACCGCGCGGCTGTAGAAGAAGAGATTCCTGCTAAGCCAATCAGAGACACGTTTAATGGTCGCGAGCAGCAACAATAACACAGACAGATACACACATATATGTAAATAGGGGGAAAAATGATGAATCTCGGGTGAGTGTGTGCTGATCAATACGTGCATATAATTTAATCTGTATGAATTTCTATTCTAGCATTTCATCCATTTAATTGTCACTTGTAAATGCTGACATTGTAACATTTATTAAATTATGTAAGATTTAAAGATATCATTGTTATGGGGCAGTGGTGATTTTGTAAACACATGTGAAACATTAATCCTGAGCGGTTGGATATGGCCTTACAGAAAGTACTGTATTGGTACCATATTGCAGGTATTTTGTACTGTAGTACTATGGCTCGCATTTAACATTGTACTGAATGAATACCATAGTCATAAACTATGGTATTCTCATGATTCTTAAAGAATGCATTTACATTTGGCAGAAGCTTTTAACTAAAGCGACTTACATTGCATTGCATTATATTATACATTTGTTTCTGAGTATATTTAATCCCTGGGATCGAACCCATGACCTTGGCATTGCTAGCGCCATGCTCTAACCACTGAGGTACAGGAAAGCATGGTACAGGATGTCACGATTATGAAATTTGGCTGACGATTAATTGTCTATTAAATCATTTCGATTATGGCGGTTAATTGTCTGTTTTAAGGCTTTGACAATATAACTATTAATGTCAATTAATTTGTCAAATATATACTTTAGAAATGTGAAAATGAAAATTTTGTGAAAATTTTGTAAATAACTAATATTATTTACTATAGAGTGACCTTAACAAAGAAGACTTGAGTCTTGAGCACTAAAACTAGATATGAGGGACTTGCTGTGTAGATGCAGCAAGTCTGAAAACAAAACAAATCAACAAAAAAATACAAAGCTCAAATCAAGGATCAAGGACAGTGGATGTAAAAGGCAGCAGATACTGCAGATCACCCTTGTTTTCTAAGGATTCACAATAATTGTGGTTATCTGAAATAATTGTGATGATGGCATCAAAAAATTGCGATGAGACAATTATTTAATAATTGTGACAGCCCTATAGTAGAATGCATGGTGTGACATGTTGTTGTTCAGTTCTTACACTTAGGTGTAATGCTTTGTTTTGCAGTGATGGTCTGTTATTTGAGCTGGAGAATGGGAAGCCCAGGCTTGTGTTGGCTAAATATGGTAAGTGCGATTACAAACGTGATACCAATTGCATTTCATCTTTTTTAAAGAGGCTTTAAAAGTATAGTTAGTATACTTACTTAAAAATGATTTGTATTTGTGTTCCCTTGGATTTGAACACATTTGAACTGCTAACCCAAGTATGTTTGCACACACAAGGAATTCGTCTTGGTGACCGGAGGTTCCAATGCATAAGAACAAACATATCAGAAGAAAGAAAATAAAAAATAATAAAAAATTAAATGAATACAACACAATAAGATGTAAATAAATAATAGACAATGTTCAACTTTCATTGTTTAGACGTAATACAGCCTGGGGGGAAAAACTTGTTTTGGTGCTCAGTACTCTGTAGTGTCAGACAGAGGGCAACTAAGAGTGTGCTGGGTGTATAGGGTCCAAAATGATTTTTAGTCCTTTTTCTGACTCTGGAGGGGTAAAGACCAATTATTTTCTCAAACATCCTGTAGTTTCCTGATGTCTGGTTTGGTAGCTGAACCAAACCAGACAGTTACAGATGAACACAGGACAGATTCAATGATGGCTGAGTAGAATTGTTTGAGAAAACTACACAATATGTGTAAAGATAATGAAAACTACAGTTGTAGTCAAAAGTTTACATCCCCCTTGCAGAATCTGGAAAATGCTAAAAAGTTTGGGGAAAAAATGAGGATTTTTAAAAATTAAGGTTTATTTTTTATTTAGTCCTGCCCTGAGCAAGTTATTTCACAAAAGAAATGTTAACATAAAGTTCACACCAAAGAATAATAAGAGAATTTCTAAAAATAGCCCAGTGCAAAAGTTTACATCCCCCTGATTCTTTAAACTGTATGATGTTACCTGAACAATCAGACAGTTTTTATGTTTTGTCATAGGTGTTTAAGGATTTCTTGTTTGTCTTGAGTCATTAAACGGTCCACTGATCTTCAGAAAAATCATCCTGGTCCTCCAAATGTTTTCTTTTTTAGCATTTCTGTATATTTGACTCATGTCCAGCTGTAACTGTATGATGTTGAGATTCATTTTTTTACATTGAGAACAATAACGAGACTCATACACAACTAATACAATAGATAAAAACATTCAGTGATGTTCATGAAGTCAACACGATTCATTTAAAGTCAGGTGGGTGTAAACCTCTTAAAATGATAATGGTTTGTTTTATTACCAGATCTTTAACAATGTGTAAATTCACTTCCGGGGCTTGAGAGCATACAATAATGTACATTTATGTAAATCTATTCCTACATACTCAAAACTCACTCCCCTCTGCACAGATGTACATAGCATCTGTAAATATGTAATTTCACAAACATACCTATGTATAATTGTGTCTTATTTTTATATTTACTTATTTTTACTATTATGTGTCTTCTGATGTATTTGATGTCTGCACTGGAAGCTTCAAATACAAAAAAAATCCTTGTGTGTGCCTGGGTACACTTAGGAATAAAAATGTTTCTGAATCTGAAATTGTGTTTTCAAATACTGTACAAATAGTCAACAGTGTGCTAGTATATTGTATTCTGAAAACACATTCTGTCATTTGTACTTACGATCACATCTGATATAGGTGCTGAATCAAAGTCTGTGAATCATCAAAAGTCCTCAAAGTCCTCTTGTCAGGTAAGTAAGCATTATATACAATATTTATAAATGATTGCAATTGATTGCATTACCTGTATTGAACAAAGAGTGTGTGTAATTGTTTAACAATACATCCAAATACTAGATGTTGCTTATGCTTCAACATTATGTACAAGTGCTCACATTTTGTTTATGCATATGACACATACTTTTATCCAAAGTGACGTACAGTGCATTCAGGCTACATTTTATCACTGTGTTTTTTTGGTATTCGAACCCTAACAATGACAGTGGGAGAGCCCCTTTCATGCAACATTTAATTTACTCAAACAAAGCCTAAAACCTAAACTTGCGTAAAACTTGTCTTGAGAGTACTTCTGTTTATTTTGTGTTACTTTTATGTGGTGTAAATTGCTAACATTCTTGTTGTTTATTACAGATAATTCCAAAGAAAAAATCACTTAGAATCATCAACTCAAAACCAGGTCTTACTCAACCAGAAATGCCTGAACAGGACAAAAGGTGCAAAGATAAACCATCTACCAGTTATGTAGGAGAGAATACCACACATAAATCCAGAAAGACCAAAAACCAGGGCTGGTCAGAAAGCAGCTCCAGCATGGCTGACAGAGTCCTCTCAGAGAGAAAAAAAAAAGATTCCCATATGGTTGCAAAACAAATAGAGAGTTTAGTGTGTTTAACACAGGAGCAGTTTCAACAGATACTGAGTACCATCAACAGCACCACTGCAAATGACCCACAAACCCATACAGGTAACGCATGAGGTTTCAATGTATAGTGTAACCACCTTATCTATAACATTCTCTAGAGCAATATTTTTCTTCTAAGCAGAACCTGTGGCCAGCTTAGAAGAAAACTGCCATACCTGTACAACGGCTGAAGAGTTACCTCCAAATGGCAGTAATCATATACAAAGAGTGGCAGAAGTAAAGAAAAACATAAAGTAAGATATTTGCCTTTCTGAGAAGATGGAGCATAATCTTTGCATAATCAATATTTGACTAAATGTGTTTTGCGTCTTTAGAAACTTTAAGAGCACTGAGTCCCAACACCTCAATACAGGGGTGCAGGGCTCAGTGAGTGGACCTCTGCTCTTTTCCATATACATTACATCCCTAGGTTCGGTCATTCATGGCTTCGGAAAAATGGCTTTTCCTATCACTGCTATGCAAATGACACACAACTCCACCTGTCATTCCAGCCTGACGGTCCGACTGTTTCTGTGTGCATCTCAGCATATCTGAGTGACATTTCACTCTGGATGAAGGACCATCACTTGCAGCTGAACCTTGCAAAAACAGAACTGCTTGTGATTCCGGCCAACCCAAGGATCCATCACAACCTCTCCATTGAACTAGGCTCGTCAACTGTTTCACGGACAGCCAGAAACCCGGGGGTGGTAATTGATGATCAGCTAAACTTTACGAGTCATGTTGCCAGCACCTCCCGGTCCTGTAGATTCATTCTTTACAACAGTAGGAAAATTAGACCTTTCCTAACCGAGCATACTACGCAAGTGCGCTACTGGCTGGACTCCCTGCTTTGATTGCACGATCAAACCTATACAGATGATCCAGAATGCAGCGACAAGAGTGGTCTTCAATGAACCGAAGAGAACGCACGTCACTCCTCTCTTCATTAGGTTACATTGTCTCCCTGTTGCCGCCCGCATCAAAGTCAAAGCTCTGCTCTTTGCTTACAAGACCACCACTGGTTCTCAACTCGGTAATACAGACCTATGTTCCTGCCCGATCCCTGTGCTCTGCAAACGAACATTGTCTTGTGGTGCCATCCCAAAAAGGGGAAAAATCACTCTTGCGCACCTTCTCTGGATCTGTTTCACATTGGTGGAATGATCTGCCTGCTATTACAAGATCAGTAGATTCTGCAGCCATCTTTAAAAATAGCCCGAAAACACATCTCTTCCATCAACAATTGACCGATTCACTCTGACTTTTCTGACTATTCTTTTCTTTTTCTTTTCTACTCTTTTAAAAAAAAAAAAAACTTTCCTTAGCTCTGTTTACTGTGCTAGGCTTTAAAAGACCAGTTTTTACTGCACGTATGCATTTTGTTATCTTACAGTATGTTGTTCCAATTTTTTCCATTGTTTCGATAAAAGCGTCTGCTAAATTACTAAATGTAAATGTATTTCTGGTGTTTATCTATTTCTGAATGAACTGTGACATGTCTCTCTCTGTTGTCAGGCCTCTCTCACATAAGCAGCAGTCGGGGCTGTTCAGTAAATTCGGAGAGCGAGAAAGAGAAAGGGATGTGTTGGAGGCCCAAAGAACTGAATGGAGGAGAGAGCTTGGTAGAGTTGTGTGGTCCCTAACAAGAAATTAAATTATAATGATAGTCGTGTGGAAGCTGTCATTAACAAGGCCAGAGATTGTATGACATTAGATTGAATAGAAGGCTGTGGTCATATACTGATTTTTTTTACTGTTACTTCACAGATGAGCAAATGGCTTTTAAGAAGAAACAGAGAGCAAACATGAAGTCAAATTATAAATGTGATGGACGGTTTAAAGACACAGTAAGCAATAATTATATATTCTTGCATGTGTATATTCACAATGCTCTATATTCCCGTTTTATGGAAGTCATTGTTTGACAGTAGGAAAAACATTATCACACATTAGTTTTTCTTGTCTAGTGATATGTATATAATATATAAAATAAAATACAGTATATAATGTTCCTGTGTGCCCCTTTACAGATGCACGATTCAGGGACAGCAACTGGTGCTGTGATAGAAAGTTCAAACTCAAAAGCTCAAATCCAGACACACAGACAGCTGCCTGCTGCCATCAGATCAGCCTTCATACTGGGGGTGATGTTTTAAAGCACTCTACATAATGCATGAAATCCTGCCTCAGCAAACACTTAAGTTTACCGTTCTGTTCTTTATGTACCTACTATGTAGTTAATGTGTACCAGTATAATTACTACGTACCAGCCCTAATGCTAAACCTAACCCATTGAGTACATGCAGTATTTTGTTGAGCTTACATACTGTAAAGAGAAAGATTTACCAGCTCCATGGTTTTAACTTTTAGGGACATTTAGGATTCTTTTTTATTTCAGATAGTAGTAAATGTGTTAAAACTAAACTAAAAGAATGGCACAAATGTAACTATGAGAATTATATTGTGCTTAAAAACATCTAAAATAAATCAAAACTATGTGATGCTTGTACAGGAAGCTGCTCCTATGGGGGATGCTTTCAGCGCTCAAAGAGCAGAGCATCAGAGACAATGGTTACAGGAACTGGATCAGCAGAGAGAGGAGGCCAAACTACGCAGACAACGTGAGAAAGAAATCAACAGCCAGGTAAACTGCCTTGTCTCTCAATTAGTGTTTATTGTTAGGCGAGGACCAAGTATGCCCTAACATATTAAACGGCCATGCTTAAGTTATTTCATGATATGTTCATGATTTCATGATATGTTCTGAACATAAAATAAAAAGGCTTGTCATTTCCAAATATGTGTTCGGTGCCTCATGTGAACATATGTGCATCGCGCTTCATGTCAAAATACGTGCCTGCTGTAGACGAGTCAAGTGTTTATTATAAAAGAGATGCTCTAAGCGAATATCTAGCAAACGCAAGTGTCTCTTATCATAAACCGTCTCGACGTGTCTGCAGCAGGCACATATTTTGACATGACAAGCCTCACACATGACGCGCAAAACACATATTTTGCATTTTTGCCTCCCGGAAGAGAAGTCACGGACCACCACTGGTACAAGCACAGCACAGTGTGCTTTGTGACAATCTTAAATTCATCTGTTTCTACAGGCTGAAGATATAGAGCAGTGGGCAGCTCATTTTGACTCTCTTCATCGGGCCTCAGCAGTGGCCCTTGAGCACAGGGAACCTGACATGAGCAGCTGTCTTTCTCACCAGTCCGTCTCTGGAGCACTGTCCACAGCTTGGGAGGGCATAAGCCTGTTTGGAGGGGAGAGCCTGGGCAGAGCCAGTGTTGATACTGTTCAGGGAAATCAACAGAGAACCAGGTTGGTTAGATGAGAACTTCCGAATGTGCTTTGCTGTGGTGAAACCAGTGTCAGTTTGTTTTGTCCCAAACATGCTGCCTGCCAGTCATTTTTGTTTTTTATTAAACTTTGGCAAACTTTTTTTTACATTGATCTGACTAAAGACATAAATGCTTTTGCTTCTCAAGTGAATATGTTATTTTAAAGATGTTCGGATAATTGTATTAGAAAGACAAAACACCAAAGTGAGTAAGAATGATTAGAGGATTTATAGGGTAATTTCACCTTAGACATAAAGAGGTGTACTTACAGGGTAACCACAGGTAAAATTCATTATGACCACAAAGTGACCCATTATGTTGTTCCAAACCTATATAGATGCACAGGCACCAGCAGGGGGACCCACACTTTTAGAAACATGTGATTCTGTCCCCCCGCACTTTTTTGACCCACCGCCAATATTTCCGACCGTGTTCTCTGGTTTACTTAGTGAACTAACATTCAGCCAATTACAAGCCGAATCATCTCTTTGGCGCCTCTGCCATGAGATTCAAATCTCCTGGTCTTGCGGTTTCTGTCATTCATTCATTCATTTTCTTTGCTGCTTTGGTGGTTTGGGAGCAATGCACCCTAGAAAAAAAACAGAGGACGATTACGTCCTTTTTTCAAACACACACTGTTCACGACGCGCATTATACACAGACTCGAGGCAGGCCATGCGAATGACGCGAATCAGGAGATGTGATTGCCACGAAAGCGTGTCAAACGCGTCTTCCATGCAAGTTCAAAAATCTCAACTCGAGCGACAAATTATACTTACTTTGTACATTATGTGCATAATATGTTAATATGGCTTTGAGGGTCACATCACCTGACAGCTGTCCCCCCACTTTTAAAATAGCTGCTACACCCTTGGGCACCAGTGAGGTTTGAGGCCACTGATGTTTATCTGATGTTATTTTAAAGATGTTCAGATAATTGTATTGGAAAACAAGACAAAACACCAAAGTGCGTAAGAATGATTAATGGATTTATAGGGTAATTTCACCTTAGACATAAAGAGGTGTACTTACAGGGTAACCACAGGTAAAATTCATTATGACCACAAAGTGACCCATTATGTTGTTCCAAACTTATATAGTTACCAGGTCACAGGCACCAGTGAGGTTTGAGGCCACTGATGTTCAAACTTTACTGTATAGGTTTATTTATTATATACAAGCCTGTAATACTGATAAACCGCTTTTTCACAGATGTGGTTCTGGTTCTCATGCCAGAGCCAGTGCCACTCTGAACCACTCTCAGAACCATCCCAAATTTCCACTGAATTAAGAACAAAGCGTTGATATGCCTGTTAATACATATCCTGCTCAAATACTAAGATACTGCAATCATTATCCAGCCCACCTGTTATTGGTCCCATGTTGATGGAAATAGAAACTAGCTATTACAGAAACTAGAACAAATATATATTAAAAAAAGGGGGTTATAGAATGTAATTTTAATTATGGTTACTTTAATTGTTGGTTAATTTACACCGATCAGGCATAAAATTTTTGACCACTGACAGGTAAAGTGAATAACACTGATTATCTTAACTCTCAACTCAACTTATTAAATATAACATTTTAAAAAACAAAACTAAATTTTAAAGCTGATGTCAGCAGCCCCCTGGTGAGCAAAAAGAGTGCTAACAGTGAGGAAACAGTGGCGAGGAACCAAAACTCCAGTGGAGAAAAAACCTCTGGCAATACTGCTGCATCTCTACAAGATTGGCAGTGCTTTCACAACTAGTTAACTAAAACGAAATAAACAACAATAGTTAACTAAAACGAAAATAAACAACAAATAGGAAACTTGGTAGTAAGACAGCGCAACATTGATGCACAAAAAACAATCAAACATTAATTTATAGAATTTGTTTAGAACATTTACCTTTTTAATTAATAAAAAGTAATAAAAATAAACGAAATAAGCCTGATTCAAGTCACAATAATGTGCAAAATAAATGTTTGGGCAAAATGTCTGAAATGCAGGAGAACATACAGTCATGTGAAAAGTTAGGACATCCTTGGTAAATATGAGCAAAGAAGATCGTTTTGATTTTTTATTTAAAACATTTACAAAATTCCAATTTCTAAGGAAAAGCAATTTGAAGTGGGGGGAATATCACATTATGATTTTCTCTAATACACCCTGACCATAATTATTGACCACTCTAGAAATTAGTAAAATATCTCCCATAGTATATTCCCATTGATATTTACATTTTCTGAGCACACCAAGGTGACTAGAAACTTGATGTTGTCCAGTCATGACTTCTTGTTGCACAGGAAAATAAATATTAATAACACAATGCCAATAATAATAAAAATAATAATCATTCATCACAATGGTTAAAACCAAAGAATACAGTTCGGATGTGCAGCAAAAGATTGTTGAGCTACACAAAATAGAAAGTGTATTTAAAACTAAATGGTTAAAACAAAACAAATTCCCATTACCAACGTCGGGGCAATAATTATGAAGTTTTAATGGGCTGGAGATGTTGCAAATCTGCCTGAAAGAGAATGTGTACCATCACAGATGGAAAGTTGCAGAAATCCGTTTATTTTAGTGAAATATTTTGCTCTCATGAAAAAACTCCACCATATTAATTTGCCATACTGGAACTTTAAACAGGACTGGGGTCTATGGTCACATTAAATGAAAAAGAGTAGTTTTTGGCAGCAAGAACACAAGATGGGCTCACAGTTCGCCCCATGTCCACAGTTAAATATACTGCTGAATTATTATTGTTGTGGACCTATTTTTATACCAGAGGACCTGAACATCTTATTCAGATACATGAAATCATGGATTATATCAAATACCAACAGATAAAAAAATCAAAACCTGACTTGCTCTTCTAAACTTCTTAACAACCATCAAATTCAACACAAAAATGTGTCACTGAACACAAAATCAAGATCCTGCCATAGCCATCCCGGTTTCCTGATGAGTGGAAAATGAGTGGGATGAACTGAAGAAGTGGAAGCACCAACATTTGAAGGATCTGGAAAAATTCTGTAGAGGAATAGACTCAGATGACTCTCCATGTATTCTCAAACCTCATCAGACATAAAAGAAAAGACTCAAGAGGTGTTTGTCGTGCAAATAGAGATGCAGAAAGTATTAAATACAAGGGTGTCAATAATTATGGTCAGGCTGTATTAGAGAAACATTTTTTTTCACAATGTGATATTCCCCCCACTTCAAATTGTTTTCCTTAATGAAATGTTGGAATTTTGTAGATGTTTTAAATACAAGATCAAAACGAGAAACAATGCAGATTTATTTTTACAGCCTTCTTTGGCTCATATTTACCAAGGGTGTCCTAACTTTATTACATGACTGTATATTCAAAAAACAAGCCACAAATAGTAAAATTAACATCACGTAACAATGTGATGGAACGCTGTGCCACTTACTAGATCATATCTCGCCTCAAAACTATTTTCAATACTACTTGATAATAATAATAATAATAATGAATTAACTACCAATAAAGTTACTTTATTTATCGCATGTAAAGGAATGCAATAAAGCATCTTATCATTTAAACAGTAAAAAGTCCCTTACACCTTTTTTCCTGTGCAATTTCTTTCTCCGTCCTCCTGACGTGCACGCTGGCTTTCAATGCAGAGAATGAGAAGTTCCGAAAGTCTGCGCTGAGCTTGCTATATGCAGTGTTTTTGGTTATATTGCTTTATTATTTTTTATTTCATGCAGCGCAACGTTCAGTACAAACTACGTGCATTTACAAAGTGTTAATTCATATTTATATGCCCAAACATTCAGTAAGTGACAAATGTTTGGAAACGGTGTACACATTCACTTGCGAGTCATCTGTGGGTGCATGCGGAATGAATAACATTCGACTGTGAGATTGGTAGTTGAATCAGGCTCCTCCTATCGAATCTTCGACTATTCGACTCTGATAAGTGTTGATGGAAGAAGTGTACAGGTTTGGAACAACGTGAGAAAATACCGAACATTTGCAGGTTCCAATGTCAAGGATATGTCAAGGATGTGTCAAGGTTGTTTCTTATAATTAACCCCCCATTATTGCAGCTATCTTCGCACAATGACAGCCTTGCTGGATCCTGCTCAGATTGAAGAACGAGAACACCGGAGACTCAAACAGCTTGAGCACCAGGTAGGATTCAGGGTAAACCACCTAAAGTAGTGACTTACCATACCATACAGCAGATATTTGAAAGTGTTAATGTGTAATGTACAGCGAGCAATTGAGGCACAGGTAGAAGAACGCAGACGTCAAAAAGAGAAAGAAGAGGCCTCTCGACGGGCACGTGATGAAGAGGAGGAGAGGAGAGTAGAGATAGAGAGAGAGCGACTCCAGCAGCAGTTTCTAAAGGACACAGACCGACAGAGACACAGAGAGGTAAAAATACAAATGCATGAACCAGGTGCGTTAATACCCAATGCGGAACATAAACTTCTTACTGTATAGGCCTGTGACCAGTAGGATCCCCTAAAAAGGAAATTATTAGATACAAAAAAATGAATGAATACAAAGCAAAAAAATAATCATTGCCTTAATTTTGTTGGGGGATTGCTGGTATTTGTAAAATGTGTGGAAGTCACTGTGATCAGCTTGCACTCTGTAAAAAGCAAAATCTGTATGAGATCTGTTCTGTATCTTTCTCTTCTCTCACTAGTACTGCTTAAAGTGCTACATTTTGATTTCTTACTATTTTTGCATGTCTTTTGATCACAGGAGTTACAGTCACATAAAACTGAAGAGCTGTATATGAGCATTCAGAAAGCCCAAGAGGAGGCGTTTAAAGACAAACACCTCCAGAGAATCAAAGACTTGGCAAAAAAAGGCCATGATGTGTCCAGACTACTGCACAGCCTGAAAGGAGACTCTGTATCTCAGGGTATGGTGGAAATATTTCTTTTTTTATCTGAATATGCCTTATTTCTGTCATGAATTATATGAATTATGATAGTCTTGTCTTTTAGCCTTTAGTGGTCCAGATTCACCTGATACAAGTTTAATGTCATCAGAGGTTCAGATACATAGAGTGGAACCTTCTACCGCACCATCTCCAAGAAAAGATACCGCTGTTCAGACAGGTAACAACCCGTAAAGAAGAATTTGTAGCAATATACAAGCTACTTTGTTCCCCTCTGTTCTTCTTGAATTTGACTCCCTGGACTCCGTCCCCTCGCTTTTCCAGCCCTGCCTTTACATACTGCACTGTATGCCAGGTTTAAGTTGTGTTTAGCGATAATCAGCTAACTCCAAATGTACATGACAATGTACACACACTTCCAGTTTGGTAATAGCACACGTTAGGATCAATCCAGAATCCAATTATTGCACCACAGATGAAACTTGAAACTTGAGGGTAAGCAAATAAGAATTTAATTGTCATCATGGGGTAAACAATCCTTTTCGATTTACAATTTGGGAAAATAATCATTGGCTTTGACCGTTTGCAGAGGTCAGCCATCTGCTCGAGAAGGACTCAGTTTGTGACCCAGGAAAAGTGTCTCCTAATGCTGCACTAACATGCATAGATGCTTCAAACACGCTGAGCTC
This sequence comes from Oreonectes daqikongensis, assembly GCA_026939265.1. Taxonomy (NCBI): domain Eukaryota; kingdom Metazoa; phylum Chordata; class Actinopteri; order Cypriniformes; family Nemacheilidae; genus Oreonectes; species Oreonectes daqikongensis. The sequence continues at coordinate 329,189 of JAOTQM010000537.1, read as the reverse complement.
TAAGAATTCTAAAAGCACTGTTGAAAACCTGCCAGAGAGAAGTCATAGCATTGCACCCACAGAGGGCGAAGCAGACCCTTATGAGCTTTACGCACGGACCAGCAAGAACCGCAAACAGCAGCCCGGAAAAAAACCTGAGTGGAACACGCAGAGGCCCAGTAAAGCTTTCATCCCGGCGTCTGAGCGATACCCCGAGGCTCTAAAGCGCCACAGACAAGAGAGCAGGAGAAACAGGCAGATGGAGCTCATGACACTGGTGGAGAAAAACACAGTCTCACGAACACCTCAGCAAGATCTTCTAGCACCACCTGTCAATAACAACCACAGATTAACAGCACAAAGATGTAAAAATCTAACACAAAAACAGGTGCAGCCTTAATACACTGTTTAACAGAAATAGACAAATAAATACATACCTGTAGTGCAAACATTTGCTGGCCAGTGTATAATATTGTTTCTTCTCTTTAAAGAGTGAAACTCAACTGCAAGAAACAGCCTTCACTGCTGAAAGGTAAGTCCTTGATACTTTTATATTGACACTGTTAAGCAGACACCTTGTGTATCCACAAAAGTGCTTTATCATGAAATGGTAAAACACTTTACTTTTAAATAATTAAATATTGTCGATGTAATGGCTTTATATACCTATATGGTCAGACACTACACAAATCAAGCTTATTTTGATCAGCGAATGTTGGATATGTGTGTTACGTCTGTCATTAGTGTGTTAGCGAGTCAGTAAGTGCCTCATGTTACATTTCCATCAACTTACAGGTTATAAAGCTTACGGTACACAAAGTGTGACCAAACCAAACAAGCAGTTTAGTACTTGTGGTTCTAAGTTTAGTAAATCAATGGCTTTTTTTTAATAGCTTTTAGATTTAGTCTCAAATAAGGTCTGTGGTTAACACAAGCTCAAGATACCCCTACTTTTTGTTCTGAAATAAAATACCTTACAAACGGTTTTACAGTTTTGACAAAGGAGTTTGCCAACAATTTGCTACATGGAACAACAAATGTTGTGGGGACAATAAATTATGAAAAACGAACACAGACCCTTAAAAAATGTGTAAGCGAGATTCATTCAAAGGGATTCTTAACAGGGAACATGTTTTTAATAGTTTGAAATGAGTTGTTGTAAGCTTGGTGGTTGTGATGTCATAACAATCATGGGGTAGTTTATAACCTGAAGGATATCTTTATTCTGGCAAGTGGTGACTTTTACCCAGTTGTACCCTTCGAAATCCTTTTCTGAAGGGTCCTTTGAAGTGGCAAGTGATGAGCACCCTTCAATATGGCAGCCACGATTGTTTCACTCCAAAGTGCCCTTCGGAGGGCAAAACTACCCTGTTTGGAACACACTGTGTCTTCAAAATTCATAAAAGTTGTGTTTATTTCACCATCTTCTTGAAAGACAAAACGTCTCGAGTATCGTAAACTTTTGTTGATCCCAGAGCTTATTGGCTAAATGGCTGTGCTCTTGTGTGTCCAGTAGAGCGCTCTCTCCTATTCCTGCAGTGAAGAACCGTCTACAGCAGCCATCCCAGCAGTCCTCTAGGCAAATGATGGACGACATGGGCCGCCCTCTCTCGTCAGACTACGTGCCCTATGTACGAACAGATGAGGTTTATCACATGGACCCCATGGCTCCGCTCTCCAGACCTTCCACACATGAATCCCAGCAAAGAGTCAACATAGGTGACCAAACTACAGCCAACAGCGCTGCAGTCAAACATGGCATTTAAACCAGTAGTTAAATGTATATTGGTGTTGGTGTATATCAGAGACCTTTTCATGAAGGGTTTCATTGCTTGATTTGCAGTGAAAAGCAGGCAGGCAACACCTTTGGTTCAACACGACCCATCGCATCCTAAAAACACGGAAAGACAACAGGCCATCTTGAAGGGTCTGTCTGAGCTTAGACAGGTAATGCTCCAGCCCTCAAATCTCTGTTTTCCTGTTAACAAGGACGTTTTACTGGTCACAACTGCGCACAAATTTTACCTCCGCTTAAGAATATGAAAATTATATGAATGATAATGTTAAATTGATAATTGTGACCCTGCCTGTGAAAACCCAGCTAGTCATTATTTGTAATTTACTGTTTTCTACATAATATCTGTGAACATATAATCTAATCTTGATATCGAATGTCATGTTAAAGATGGGAATCATAGTGAACCTAATGTTTGAAACTCAGATGCTTGTCATCTCAGAATTACAGGGTGCTTCTCAATATGCCTCCTCGTTTCCTCGCTCCTCCGTCCTCTATTCTATGACTCGGAAACCGATCGAGCTCAGCCATCTTTAAGGACATCTCAATTCTCTAATTTATGTATATAACATATATTTGATATAGGCCTACCTAATATACATTTCTGAGCACCTTTAAGCATGTTTTAGCTTTATTTTAATGTAGTGGGGATTATTAACTCTACCTAAAGTATGTATTTAACTTTTTTTTATTTTTTTATATTTTCAATGTGCAATGTGTACAGTCATCATTAACTGACGACGCTTTGAAGTGACGCTTCAAAGAGAGCAGGGACATGCCATTCACTTTTCACTTTTCCTTTCTTCCCTCGCATCCTGAAGAAGTGGGGCTAAGACGTGAGGAAAGGAAACAAGGATGCACAAATGAGAATTAGGAAGCACCCACAGACTTGAGCCTGGTTTTCAAAGACAGGATCACAAATGAAGCCCAATTGTTCAGCAGCTGTGAATTTAGTGGCACAACAAAAAAAAATCTGCCATCTGAATTTACTGCAAACATCTACTTGACAGCAGCCTTTTCTTGCAAGGTGTTCACAAAAACAAACAAACCATTCACAAAACCTACAACCAGATGTATCGGTTGCATAAAGGAAATCATTAATGAGTCTTGTGTGTCTGTCTTTTAGTCAGACTAGATTAATCAAATGTGTCCGAAATTGTAACGCATTTTAGTAGCCAATTAGGCACAGTAAGGATTAATTTAGTTTCCTTCTGTAGGAAACACTACTGTTAATATACACTATAAGCATCTATACAAAGTGTTAAGATTTTTTTTTCCATTACAGGGTTTGCTGCTGAAACAAAGAGAGCTAGAAACCAGTTTAAACCCCATACTTCAAACGCAACCAAAAAAACACTTTCCACCTTTTCGACCTGTGTGAGGCAAATCTGCTTTAAGCATATGAAGACTATGCCTGAAATCAGCACTGTATACCATCTAAGAGTAACTACTTAAAATGAGGAAGGAACAGTAGATATTTAAAAGCTTCAGAGCTTTTAACAAGTTTATATTGGCATCACTGATGTGAATTTAGGTCATAAAATTGTTCATTACTTTGTCCAGTGATTTTATACTTATTGTGGTACCTGGTGATTTGGGTTTGGGATCATCAGTTCTGACTGGACTTAATGAAATTCCAGTCATATAGTTTTCCAATTTGTATATGTGAATTAAAGTTATTTAAAAACAATGCAAATATATACTATGACATGTTTTTTGTTTGATTTTGGCTAAACACACATATTGGCAACATAGACAAACCACTACGATGATGACAGACATTAATTTGACATGTAAAACAGTTGTGTTTAATGCAAGTTTACAGCGTTATTATAAAAAATAAAATTAAAACCACGGCCCGAAAGAGAGACTTGGCTGTAGTGTAGTGAAAAAATAACCAATATTATCAGTCTAACCAACAAGCTTGCAAAATACAAATATAATGTTCTCCAAAAAACCTTAAATTATTTATATAGCTTGTTGTAAAAACCTGGAAATGTTTGCTATTCTCTCCTTTCAAAAAAAAGAGACTTTCAGTTGAATAATATGAAACAATATGAAAAATATCTACATGCATTAAATGGTTTACCAGCCACTGAAGCCTCCCCTATTGTTCTGAAAAACGTTTCCTTGGAATCCGGGATTTCCATGCCAAGTCTGAAGGAATTGAGCTCTCTGCATCTGCTGTAAATCGATGCCATGCTGAGCACCCCAGAAGCCTGATGCCGACCCTCGAGTCAAACTGTTCCATGCCATTTGCATGTTAGGATTTGGCAAGAGTCCTCTCAAGACCGAAGGTGCTACAACTCCGAGGGTGTTGGGAACGTTGCAGTTCAGAAGAGGATGTCCAAGTCCAATAGCACCATTGGGAGATAAAAATCTAGGGCAGTTCACAACCATAGATCTGTGTGGTGCTGGAAGTAAGCTACCTCCCTGCAACGCAATTTGACCCACTGGATTAAAACGATCCATGCCGTATCCGCAATTTTCAGTTCTGGGAGGGAAGCTACTTCTCTCATGTTTGTTCTTATTGGGTGGTTCAGAGTTGTCCTGAGCTGTCACAGCTCTTTCATTGGATTCTTGGTCACTTCGGCTACCACTATTTGTTGTGCCTGACCAAGCGTCCGTGGAGGGGTTGACAGTGCTCGAGTTCTCCCAAGTTTTAAAATGATCAGACACACTGCTGATTTTTTTAGCCGATGTGAGGGACACGGTCGTAGGCGTTAGTTTGCTCCTGCAAGCTGTTCCTTCTTGCACCTCACTGTTGACTTCAACAAGAGATGTAGCAGAAGCTGCAGTTTCTTCATTTTGATGAACAGAAGAGCAGCTCGATTCAGCACCAATACATTCTGTGATGCCTGATTCCAGGACCGTGCTGGGCTCATCACAGTTGGCAACTGACTGGATCTGGCTTTTAGTATGACAGCCTAGTGTCTCAAAGGAAGTACTGGACAAATCATTGTTCTGAGAGGAGTACAAAGGATCAGTCAAATCGTGACTCAGAAAGCTCTGATGAGGATCGACTCTAAAGAAACATGGTGACGTTTCACCTGCATCAGACTGTCCTTGCATCCTGGATGCCTTGAACTGGGAAATTGCTTCGCTAAGAGCCTTAAAATCTAAATTCTCTTCTGTCTCATTGGTTGCTAAGGGCAAAGGTTGGTCCTGAACAGAGGATTCAGACGCACAACTGTACGGCTCAGTCGGGAGGAATGGGTGCTGTTCTGTATCAACATGGATTCTCTCAGGTGGTACAGATACTCTTGTAGAGTCCTCTGAGGAGTCTTTGGGCATGCTATCTTCTTTCACTATACAAGGAAACAAAAGTCACAGGCCATTAGATATTATATTATTTTGTCCTAAACAACAAATGCATAATTATAGGACAGTAAATTGTTCTTTGACCATAATGGGTTTATGTGAGTTTCTATACTTGCACAAACTCCAGACAACTTAAGCAACAGTTGCTTTTAGCTTTCTCACTGGTAATTAAAATAAAGCCACAGCTTCAGAACCATCAGCTTCTCAAACAGATATGGCCTCCAGACACACTGTACAGGATGTTAATATGTAGGCTTTTAAATTGTCAATCCTTCAAGCGCTTCTCTGCTTACTGTCATAGCATTCGACTGGTTTAGATGGTAATTTTTAACTGAAAGGTCTGAGGACACAGGCATGTTCAATTGTAAACATATCTGCACTTTTTTATTTATTTGTTTTTAATGCCATTTATGGCAAACTCATTCATGATACAATCAAACACTTTACAAGCAAAGGTTATTATATACAATAACTATACTTAAAACAATGTCAACAATATACAGTAAAAATATACACAGGAAAAATAAATGGTATTCATAAAAGCCCTTTCATTTTAAAGTCTTTTTAAAAATGTCAGTTAATAATGTGATCTCTGAATAAAAATGGTTCCCAAACTGGGGTACGCCAGGTGATGGAGGGGGTACTTGAACAATGTGCACCTGACATTCAACCAGGCATGTTTTTCTCACAAGCTAAATATAAAGACGTGCTCCCTCTAGTGCAGTGGTTCTCAACCTTGTTCCTGGGGACCCACAGCTCTGCACATTTTGCATGTTTCCCTTATCTAACACACCTGATTCAAATTATCCGCTCATTAAGGTAAAAATCCATGAACTGAAGCAAATGTGCCAGTTAAGGAGACATACAAAATGTGCAGAGCAGTGGGTCCCCAGGAACAAGGTTGAGAACCACTGCTCTAGTGTACACAGCAAAATAGTAGTCAGGTAGTGCCATAAAAGGTCAAATTCATGACATCCAATCAAAAAATATGCGTCCACTCAAGTGTGATTGTAAGAGAGGGGGTACGCAGAATGATGTTAAATCCCTGGGGGGTACACCATTGTAAAAAGTTTGGGAACCACTGTCTTGGGGCATTTTCCAAACAGCATTTATGTGCCCTTGAAAGGCCCTATCAAAAGTCCGTTAGGGTACATGCCATGGTCACTTTAAGTAAATGAGTTCCATTTTTGATCACGTGATCTTGATCACGAGTTTTCGCGACGCATTTTGAAGCAAGTATGGAGCGGGATTTTGACGTTACCTACAAATGTAAGTACAATAATTTAGTTTGTATGTGGTTTATACTATTTTTGTTAATAATAAATATGACTTTAGATGGTTAAAATATAGTATAAGATCATTTATTTTATAGGAAAGTATGTTTAATATGTTTAATAAAAGCTACTTGTCAGACCAGACAGGATAGCCTTCGTTGCCCCTGTGCATTGATAAAACCGACTCAATTATCACAACATCTGACCAGGGGCAACTCACAACTGCCTTGCAGAGTTGCGACAATCTGGCAAATCAACATTTGCTTCACAGTGTTACTGGTAATAATGTTTTGGCTCATCAGTGTACACATTTTTATTTTACTTTATTTTCATAAATATAAATAAAACGGATCTGGGCTTAATGAATACACTTATCCTGCTATAAATTTACAATTAGAACCAGCAGTATGAACAATGTCTGGAGATGAAGATTAATTAAAATACATTTATTTAAATAATAAACAAACACAGACTACATTTGATTTTGTCTAATCAAGTACAAAAAGGTGAATTATTTTTAGGTTTCAATATTGATTCATTGGTTATTTCTGTTGTGGCTTTAGGTTGTGATTATTACTACCAATACAATTATTAGTTATAAAATAAGACACACTAGCATTTATTTTAATAGTAAATCATCGGAATCCATCTCTGTTTGGAGTTTAACACAAATTATGATTTGCCAAACTTGTCTACCATCTGGATCTAAAACACATGCTTGAAATTAAATCGTAAGAATGATAATCTGCATTTTGGTGATAACTGGTTCAAATTAAACTGTATAAAATACATCTGTCACAACAGCTTATGACTTTTACAAACAATGTTGTCTCCTAGTGTTGTCTGTGACAGATTTTTTAATGGTCAATAGTAATATTGAGAAAGCAATGTGGCTGTTTGAAGACTTTAGGCTTTTGAGGCTGGAGAGAAACAGCATCAGGTGTAAGTTACAGAAAACAATCAAAGGAAAACATTTGTGGGATTTGCAATTTTTTGTAAGGTAAACGGTTTTCAGTTTTGTATGTTGTTCTGTACCACCAGCTGGTTATTGTTGTGTGTAACACAATATACAATGTAGTGTTACTGTAAAAAGCTATTTATTATCAGTCATTTTACTCTGTCAGATGCTGGTTTTACATCCAAGTGGCTTTTCCTCAGGAACAAAGCGCTAAAGTGTTATATGGCAGCCAACTGTAAAGATTGGTTTAAAAATTCCAAATATCGGCCAATATATCAGTCAACCACTACTCATAAAGTGAGCCATTAGTAGTAATCTACAAAATAACTGTAGAGAGAAAAACAAATTGCATAATACCATTAAAATTCCATAACTGTATGGGAATATTTTTGAATCTGTGTTAAAAATTATGTTTTAGGGCCAGTGATTAATATTTATGATAGTTTTGTGATAGATTTTCTCAGTTCACTCACCATTGGAAGGTACGGCAAATTTATTTTGGACTTTGAGGCACTTGGTTGTACTCCTACAGAACAAATTTTTACAGTCTGTTTGTCATTCCTTCAGCCCTCAAATGAAGAGGCTTTACACATCAAAGCATCTGTTGTTTGTAGTTTTTTTCTTTCCTTTGATTTTGATAGTTTGGGTTTTGTCATGATGCTCCACCTCTGTATGAGTCTTTTAAAACTATACATACAGCTTCTTTTGTTTCTTTGGTGATTTCCATCCTGTTATTTTCTACAATTTTCTTGTACATTCCGGAGCCAGTGATTTTTATTGGCACTTCTCTATGAAGAATAATAACAATCAGCAAATCAGAAGGGATTTGTCTTTCAGCAGTTAAGGAAAGTCATGTTGTTCAATGGTTTTACCACAAGATTACTTACATGATGTTGGAGCAGGGTAAATCTCAGCAGATGGGATCTTGTCCACATTTTCACAGATGCCACCGGATAAACTGCTTATTATGGACTTTATATCGTCCACGTTGGCAATTACGATACCACTGCTTGAATAGTGAGGAAACATCTCAAATCGGCAGCCTGACAGAATTTGAGCAGAAACATCACTCCATTACTGTCACCATAAAATTTAAACCATACACAACAGAACACCTGCTGGAACAATGTGCTGCAATTCGCTTTTTTTCCATGAAAATTACTTGACAAGTACCATTTACAGGTGTCCTGAAATATTACATCTGTCTGTGTAGACTAGCAGATTCTTTGTTTAGCCAATCAGAACGCTGCACTGTTTTTATGCCGTCTTCAGCCCATTTATGTGCATGTTTGTCGGCTAAATTAGATTTCTGTACAAAGTAGCTATACAAGTATATACATTTTTAGTGTATGTATAAATTCAACCGTCTTTTTTAGGTTCACGTTGGTATGTTAGCAGAGTACTGAGTTTGGAAAAACACTACACCTTACATTAATTTATTAACATTTTCCAAGAAGTATAAAAGCACCTGTCAGGAATATCAGGTGCCGTTGTTTGATGAATCTTGCTTGTAGATCTACTAGGCAGTCCAGGTCAGGCGCTCTGCGTGATGGAGCATCACAGGAGTGATACGACAGGATTTCAACTATGTGTCTCTTCTCGTACGCAGTGAGAATCTCATACAAACTAAATGCCTCACTTGTGAGCCTGGAGACAAAGCAAACAAACCATTCTAACGCTGAAGGTCTTACAGAGCTTTCCATTCAAAATTCAAAAGGAGATGGCTGTGATCAAGCAGACCGCACCTGCTTATCTCTCTGAGTTTCTTGTGAGATTTAAAGTGTATCCTCCATCTCCAGGGGCTCTGTGGAGAGTTGAGCTGCTCAAGGTACTTAAGGATGTCTCCAAGTTTCTCTAAAAAAACAAACATAGCTTTACTTAAATGTGTATTTCGTATAGAAACCATGTCAAAAAGCTGACAACAGAGTTAGACAGACGTTACCTGCTGTGATGACGTCAGGGTTCAGCACATACTCATCTGAAACAATGAAACCTCCAGACTGGAAGAGTTCATTATAAGTATGGTTTTGAATGTCACAATGGTTATCAACACCAGCAAAGCTCACAGACGGATGCTTCTTCAAGGAGACTAAAGCAGGTATCTGTAAGAATGAAACATAACATTTAGAATGTGTAAATGAAAGCAATATATCTCAGTGATGGACTGTGATTTACCTTATGAACCTGTGTTGCAATATCCATATTCTGAATGATGACCAGCAGTTTATCTGGACCAATGTTTTTTTCAAGGAAGCTTTGAGAACTACACTCCATATTTCCCAGCTTCTTCAAATATTCCTGTGACAAAAGTCAAAACAGAACAAGGTTAAGATCTTTACACAGCAGTCAGAGAAAAAAAACACAGAAAGGAAGAATTTTGTGCCATAACCGTGTCTCTGTCTATAGTACATTTACATTTACGCATTTGGCAGACACTTCTATCCAAAGTGACTTACAGTGCATTTGGTCTGTACATGTCTTTTATCAGTATGTGTGTTCCCTGGGATCGAACCCACTACCTTGCATTGTTAGTGCAATGCTCTACCAACTGAGCTACACATGAGAAACAATGGCAGCCCTTGTATTTGCAGTAAACACTTCATCAATGGTAACTTCATGTAAACTGGATATATTATTCATTGCATTTTTAACCATAAATCATATTTAGGTATTTTTTTACCTAAATTGTTCTTGTCGACAAGGCAAACCATTACAGTGATTAGTTACACTAATGCAGTATTAGATATACAGTAAATAAACTGAAAATGCAACAAGTATTAAACTTATCAAGGTATCGTTATTTATTAATATGATATAATATAATATAATATGACACAATATGATATAATATTAGTATTAATATAATCCTGGTGGTAGTATAAGGGATTCTCCATAAAATACACCAATCAGGCATAACATTATAACCAACTTCCTATTATTGTGTTGGTCACACTTTTGCAGCCCCATACACAACAAACTGTGATGCACAGTGTATTCTGACACCTTTCTATCAGAACCAGCATTAACTTCTCCAGCAGTTTGAGCTACAGTAGTTCGTCTGTTGGATTGGACCACACGGGTCAGCATTCGCTCCCCACATGCATCAGTTAGCCTTGGCTGCCCATGATCATGTTGCTGGTTCACCACTGTTCCTTTCTTGGACCACTTTTGATAGATAATACTGACTACTGCACACTGGGAACATCCATGAGAGCTAATGCTCTGACCCAGTCGTCTAGCCATCACAATTTGGCCCTTGTCAAATTCGCTCTAATCCTTACACTTACCAATTTTTCATGATTCTAACACATCAACTTTCAGGACAACATGTTCACTTCCTGCCTAATATATCCCACTCACTAATAGGTGCCGTGATGAAGAGCTAATCTGTGTTATTTACTTTACCTGTCAGTGGTCATAATGTTATGCATGATCGATGTATATGTAAACATCACAGAAGTGGACCTCTGATAGGAATCTGCCATTTTTGTGTGATTTAAATAGGACGATGGGTTATATACAGTTGGGGACAAAAATATTTGCCCCTTTAGTAAATACGAGCAAAGAATGCTGTGAAATAAATCTGCATTGTTTCTCCTTTTGATCTTTTATTTAAAAAGTTCACAAAAATCCAATGTTTCAATGAAGTAAAACAATTGAAAGTGGGGGGAAGTTACATTATAAAATAAATGTTTTTCTCTAATACACCCTGGCCACAATTATTAGCCCCCCTAGAAATTCTTACAAGTAAAATGTCCCCATTGAGTAAAATATATTCCCATTGATATTTAAATGTTCTGAGCACACCAAGGTGACTAGAAACATGATGTTGTCCAGTCAAGACTTCTTGTTGCACAGGAAAATAATTTTAACGTAACACAAAGCCCAAACCCCCTCAATCATTCATCACAATAGGTCAAACTAAAGAATATAATTCTGATATGCAGCAAAAGATTGTTGAGATACACAAAATAAAAAAATGTCTTCAAAGAAATAGTTAAAACAATAAGAATTCTCATTTTAATCGACTGGAAATGTTGCAAATCTGCAATAAAGAAATTGTGTCTGTATTGCCGTAATGCACAGCGAGGAGAACAATTTGAGTGGCCAAAGACTCTTCAAGGATCACAGATGGAGAACTGCAGAAATCTGTTTAATTTTGGGGTCAGAAAAACTGCATCTCCATCACCACAAGTTGTTTGGACACTGTTCAAGAAATAAATCTTCTGCTCTCATGCAAAAACAAACTCCACTATATTAATCTGCCATACTAGAACTTCATCCAGGACTGGGGTCTATGACCATATGAAATGAAAAGAGTTTTGGCAGCAAGAAACAAAATGGGTTTGGTGCACACAGGGATAAAAAAAAAAAAGTGTCCCATGTCCACAGGTAAATATACCACTGGAACTTCATTGTTGTGGACCTACTTTTATACAAGACCGTTCCCGGCTGGTGGAATGATCTTCCTGTTTCCATCAGGACAGCTGGATCAATTTCACAATTCAAAAAACAGCTGAAGACCCACCTCTTAACTGTCTCATAATATATATTTGTTTTTAAATTCTACCCCTATTTTTCCTTTCCTAATGTTCTCTATATACTTGCTTATACTATCTTGATGTTGTATTTGAAACTTTGTATTACTAGCACTTCTAGTGAATATTGCTTGCTTAGACGAATCGCTTGCTGTACAAGAGGTTCTGAATCTGGACATCTTGTTTAGATACATGGCATCACGGATTAGATCACATACCAACAGATAAAAAAAAATCAAAACCTGACTTGCTCTGCTAGAAATCTTTTAATGGGCCATGGTTACATCTTCTATCAGCTCATTGGTTTAAAACAAACATTAAAATCAACAATAAATGCTTCACTGAGTCCAAAATTAAAAACTCACAATAGCCATCCCAGTTCCCTGATTTGAACCCTATAGAAAATGAGTGGGGTGAACCAAAGAGGCGATAACACCAACTTTTGAAAGATATGGCGAAATTCTGTATGGAGGAATAGTCTAAGATCATTTGTCATGTATTCCTCAACCTCATTGACATTATAAGAGAAGATTCAGAGCTGTTTTTCTTGCAAATAATTGTGGCCAGAGTGTATTAGAGAAAAATGCTTATTTCATAATGTTACTTCCCCCACACTTTCAATTGTTTTATTCCAATGAAACATTGGATTTATTTTAACTTTGTAAATAAAAGATCAAAGGAGAAACAATGCAGATTTATTTTCACAACATTCTTTGCTCATATTTACTAAGGGGGGTAATATTTTTGTCCCCAGCTGTATATGGATTGACTATTTTAAAATGGGAAATGGCCACCCAATATTTTTCACCCTAACTTAGTTTTAGGGGAATTAATGGTAACGCATCGAAAAAAGCCTCCAAATTTCAAAGTAACAAGACACATGGGACAATTTCCCTAGGATTTTGTGAAACAGTGGCGCTAAATAACATCACACGCTAATTCACATATTAGTGACGTCATCACATAGTTTTGAGTTACAACTTTAGTTTTGATTCTATTCTTTGAACATGCTGTATTTCAATACAGCTTATTGCCCAATAAAGACATAAAAAGCTGAGATTTTGGCTATATTTCTTCACACAGTGTGTGCACAGCCAAATTGAATGCAAACATTCAATGTATTAAATGTCTTATTAAAATGTAACATTTGATTTGATGACAGTATTATTACGACCTTGCTGGCAAAATGAAGAACAACGAGAAAGTCTAATACAAACTCTGCTAATACCAGGTACACACAAAACATTTCCCAAAGAAGCAGATGTAAAAGAGCTTTGTACCTTTATTTCCCAACTGACATCATTCTCCTCTTCATCCAGGGAATGAAGGTAGAAATAAATGGTGTTCTTCTGCACTCCTTTAATGATCTCCACCAGGTTACTGATCACCTCTGGCTGCAAGCGATCAATGATGCTGTTGATGGCGGAATGCGTGCGTTCTATCGACACATCTTTACTCTTCACCGCAGTGCTCACCGCTTGCTCCTCCACAGCGGCTGTTGTCTCCAGAGCTGAACTGCTGTTCAAATCACGCAACACATCATCCTGTTTTAACTCGGGGGGGATGTTTACTTCCCTTATCTCTTGTGTCACAACGTCCCGGTCTAGATCCCTTACTTTATGGTCTGGATGGTGGACATCTGGGTGAGTTGGACTTGACTTATGGTGTGGTTGTGTTACTGGGGAAGGTGGAGCGCTAGTAGGGGAACTTGACCTCAGCAAATCAGAACTGTGGCTGGGTTTAGGGGGTGAAGATGAGGAAATGCAAGAATTCACAAGGCTGGGGAACGACACAGGAGTATTTGAAAAAACTTCTTTAGCAGAGGAAGACGACACATCATCTGGAGCTGTGTGGTGCTGTTTCGCATGCTGCGAGCCTATGAACAACATCAGACTGTCATGGAAGGAGCTGATGTAGTTATTGATAGGAAACGGGGTGTTGAAGTTTGCGATGTAATCGGAGAGAGGTGGTACTGGTCTCTGTGGTGGTTCCCGAGGGCCCTGAGTGCTTGAACAAGAAACATAATAAATGTGTTTGTCCCTCAAAAGCTCTTCAACCTCGGTGGAAAAGCCAGAGATCAACTCATCAACTATGTGATCAACGGCATTCAACTGTGGCCCAGCGTCTGCAGGACAGTTAGTAAATGTGGCTGCAGGAGAGGACTCATTCTCTTCTGCTGTCTGCACATCTACGTCAGCCAAAATGTTGCTGCTGTCAGGCTGGTAGGGTGGTGAACGATCCTTTATGTCTGGTGTGGTGTGTGTAGAGACTGTTGGGCTCTGAAGAAAACGTGGATCTTCAGGATGTTCCATTTGTCTCTGGGAATATCTCTCTGTTTTTAGACCTAAACAGAAAAAAAAACTCAAAATGCTTACAAAGTTTACACCGTGACCTTTCCCCTTTAAAACAATGTTTTTGCACAAAATAAAGGCAAGTGTTGTCTTTATCAGTATCCCATTCTGTTAAAAAAAGAGGATTTTAAACCTAAAGGATCAACTCTGTTATGGGCAATGACTGTAAACATTGATTATAAAAATATAGAATGGTGTAATTACATTTGCTAGTTGTTATTTATTAAGGTCATTTGTTTGTATAGATATTGTTAAAAAAAATGCTTGTGAGACGAGAGAGAAATGTTATTGTGATTATTTTAGTCAGGCTTAAGTTTACATTCGGTAACGGCTCGCATACACATTAAAAATGAGGGCGTTTCAAAGGTTCTTCACAGTGATGCCATAGAACCACCATTTAGTCAAATTTTCAAAAGAATTAGTTCAAAATGTTCTTTAATAAACCATCTCTTTCTTACCTTTTATAATCTGAAGAACCTTTCTTCACCACAAAGAACCTTTTGTGAGACAGAACGGTTCTTCGGATGTTAAAGGTTCTTTTTTGAACCATTTAGAGGCTGTTTATGTGAGAGAATTTTCAAATAAAAATGCAAAACTTTTTGGCTATTCGTTTACATGGAAAATGGGTCTCAAAAGGTTTTTGAAAACACTGTAGTTTTCATCTCCATGTAAACGGCAAGACAGAACTTTTTGAAACAGATGACGTAACGCACATGCGTATTGCATGTTCAGTTGCTTTAATATAACCAAAACAATATGGCGGCCTACAGTACTGTGAGCTCTCGCAGCTCGACTATGTATTACCATTTCCCCAACAGAATGTGGATCTACAACACCAATAAGACCATCAGGGAAAACACACTATTTACATCCACCAGACTTTTGACAAACATGTATGTCGACTAACGCCCGGTCCACACATACTCCATGTGCAGCGCGTACGCAGTCCATGTTTTTTTTACGTGCCTATGTTACCGGATTAGATCATTCAGCATGCGTATGCGGTGCGGTCCGTCCGTCCGTCGCGTGTGCGGTGCGGTCCGTCCGTCCGTCCGTCGCGTGTGCGGTGCGGCCCGTCAGTGCAGAGATCGTTTACGCATCGAGTCTATTTTTGCTGTACAGCACGGACTGATTTAAAGCGACAGCACACGTATCATGCTCGAAATCACACATATTGCGATTAAAACGTAGGAATTTCACCATAAATGCATATTAAAAGTAAGCCAATCATTTTCACAGTCATCTTATTGCTTTGATTTCGGGATAAAGCAAGAAAACACTAAACACTTACCAGGAGTTGCAAAAACACCTAATCCGGTAAACATTATATAAAAGTGTATTTTCACGTGAAAGACACTACTCAGTTAGTTTAATTGCATATAGGGGAGGGGGCTTCTCCAACGAAAGTGAAACTATGTGACAATTGTTGAACTTGTGAGTCACAGAAGCCACAGATCAGCACCACACGGCAAACACAGTATATGTGAAAGCACATTCAGCGTGTCGCTCGCGCAACACATACGTACTACAATGCACACGGAGTATGTGTGGACCAGGCGTAAGGGTATTAAAAAGCACTTTTGGCTTATTACATCGACATCCACTGGCCTGGCATGCATACTACTGTGTTTTTATCCATTTATCTGGATCTGTGTGAATGCAGATCGTTTTGATAACGCTGGCATGTGTACGTGAAACTTTTCAAAAACGTAAAGGAAAAACTGTTTTTCATTGTGTAAACGTGGTCTTAGACAAAAACGTTCTTCTATGACATCGTGAAGCACCTTCATTAAGTATAATGATATAAAAAAATGTATGTGATGTAAATGGCCGATGGTCATCGTTGAGCTACTGAAATCTACTGAAGTACTTTGGTTTACCTGTGATGGGTATTAGTACCCATGGAATTGTCTTTTCCCCGAGCAGGTTGACCCCACGCTGCTGTCCACCAGAATCGGAACATGGACTGAATGCTTCTAAACTACTCAAGCTTCCGGAGGTCTCCTGAAACAGCACAACAACTCATAAACCCTCCTGTACTCTTTTCCAGTCAGTGGTGGCAAATTTAAAAACTACAGTGTAAAAAATGTGGTGTTTTTCACAGAATAAAGTCTTAGGGGCAACATGATTGTAGGTAAATGATGGGTGAACTATTCTTTAAATTCAGTTTGTAACTGGTGAGTTTGCTTTAAGCAGACTTATAGACACTACCTCAAGACAGTCAGTCCTCTCTGGTCCATCATCAATGAACGGTCTTCTCAGGTCAATGTCACGGTCAGTGGGGAGGCCAAGTCTTAACATGCTGTCAAACAGTGCAGAATCAGAAATGTCCGTAGTTTCCATGTCGTCTCTGTTTCTGGGTAACGCAGTTGTGCTCTGGGTCAGGTTGTCTATCAACTTAATGACCTTGAGCGCCCCCTGAGCCTTCTCCCTGCGCAGATCTGTGTCGAGACTTGTCTTGCCCAAGCTGTCTAGCATCTCCATGATTTTCAGCGCACCCTGAGATTTGTCCTTCCTTAGGTCTGTGTCCTGAAGGCCGACGCTGTTCAGAACATTGGCTAAAGATGGACTGAATGGCCTCTCCGCTAATAAGGTGAGAATATCAGATGAACAAACACCAGCACAAGTGTAAGCAGTCGATTAAACTTAAACATTATCAATCAGGGCACTTACACTATTTCTGTACTACTCTAACAAGAGGATAAGTAAATTATTTTATGGCAGAAGTAACAGTTTTAAAATCTTCTAACACAATATTACCATTCTTTTTACCTTCTCTGAACTCCTCGAGTTGATTTCGCTGACGCTTTGAGTTTCCTTCGTGGGAGTCCAGCTCCATCTTCCTCTTAAGTATGCAGGCATCCTCCACTGCCGCTGGACTTCCTGTTTCACCCGCACAAGATAACTTTTCCTTTGAGTGCCTTTTCAGCTGAATGAGTTTCAATAGCTCTTTCACTTTCTCTGGGTCATTGTGAGGGCCCGCTTGCATAGCACCCAGTTCGGTCTGAATTTGGAGCTCCTCCACCTTCTTCTTCACCCTCTCAAGAATCATTGTGAACACGGTCGGGTTGTAGATATAGGGTTGCATAAAGCTTTCCCAGTTGGACTTCTTTTTGGGAGCGGGGAACAGCTGTTCCCTCATGTCCAACATAGTGTTGTAGTCCGTCCTCATGCGCTGCAGGACTTTGCCTTCTTGGTGGTTTTTAAGGTAGTTAAAAATATGCTGCTCAACGGCAGTACTGGGGTCAGTGGAAAGGTTGCTTCGGGTTTTGCTCAGAGCGTAGTGGAGGGCGGAGATAAACAAATCGTGCTGGGGCATGATGGGATCACACACTTCAGAGGACAGAGGTCTGCAGACGTCAGGGAGATTTGCTGCTTAATGGAGACAAATACTAACATGTTATTGACAAATAACAAAATGTATGAGATACATTGCTATGACTTGTTCCGCCACTAAGACCCGGGCCCTGTACCATGAAGCCGGTTTAGGTGGTTAGCCAGGTAAGTTTAGGATTTGTTTGTGTCAACCCTGGGTTTTAGGTACCATGAAAGTAACATTACATTTTACATGTATGCATTTGGCAGACACTTTTATCCAAAGCGACTTACATTACATTGTACTATACATTTGTACATTTTGTATAGTAAGCAAGTGGGGGTTAGGTGCCTTGCTCAAGGGCACCTCAGCCGTTACCCGCCAGCCCTGAGAATTGA
Source organism: Oreonectes daqikongensis (assembly GCA_026939265.1). Classification (NCBI taxonomy): domain Eukaryota; kingdom Metazoa; phylum Chordata; class Actinopteri; order Cypriniformes; family Nemacheilidae; genus Oreonectes; species Oreonectes daqikongensis. The sequence continues at coordinate 311,259 of JAOTQM010000537.1, read as the reverse complement.
ACCAGCAACCTTCTGGTCATGAGTCCAACTCTCTAACCACTTGGCCACGACTGCCCAGTAACTCAGTCGTAACTCAGCTTTAATCCGTGTTCATCGCCATGGTAACTGCACGGCTAACCTGCTCCGGAGCAGGTTATGATCTAGATTAGAGATCTCATACCAAAACTGAACCAATCAGCTGTGAGCAAATTAACATAAGTGATGCAACTAATTCACAGTGTGTGTTACAGTGGCTATTTTATTTTAATATTGTGTATAAAAATAAAAATACTAATATAAAAATATATATAAAAAATATAAAATCAAATACAATGGTTACTATAGTTAAAATCTGATTTCCCTTACACTCGCATGAAATGTATTTATTAAAAAAGTCTTATAAAAGAGTCTTCACTGTACTACATACAGTATTTCTTTGCGTTGTATTTTTTACATTCTTGCCTGTGATGCAAAACACCTATAGGAACACTTTCAGTTTCACTGTGTTACCAGGGCATTGATATTCTTTGTCCACTAAAGACGACTTCTATTAAACAGCTACAGTAAGGTACAGATAAAACCATACAATGACAGGTGACATCACATACTATTACATACATTATTTTAATCCTTTTTTCTCAAATCAAGTACACCTAGAATTCACCTAAATAATGTATCAAACAGTAAGCTTACATTTGAAAATGTATTAGAAGTTGTTAATGCTATAATTCCTATCATTCCCTAATGCATCTGTGTTATGTCAGTGCTTTGAGGAAGGTAAAGGAAATAAGGAATAGTACAAAACCCTTTTAAAGAAACTTCAATACATTCTTTGTTCTATAACAGGGCTATTTGATAGCCTTGTTGGTGGGAGACAGGGGTTACGTATGCCAGAGGTTTTAGCAATTCTGACCACAGAACCACTTCGACATGGCCCTCAATCTCACCAGGATTGAGATGACCCTCAGATTCTTAAATGAACACTTCAACTGACTCGACTACTAAATTCACATACTGGCATTTTCTTCTTAATGTTGAATGAGCTTGGTTATTTTGTTCACATTCTGTAACCTATGGAGGTAGACACTTCCGTTTCTGGGGAAGGTTGTGAAATGTCTAACAATAACAGATACACCAGTGTAAGAGCCAGTAACAAAAAAAAATTGTCACATTCACAAGTGTGCCATAATGAATATCACAGTATATTTATCTCTTTAACTCTGTCAGATAGTTTCTCTTCATCATAAGCTAAATGAGGAAAACTATTATAAGGCAGGATCTCTATTCATCCACACATATTATACACATAGGCCTACATCATATATTACATTACTGTAGTATTTATATTGTACTACAGTAAATGTGTGTACTACATAATCGTTTAACTTGCGCATTAACGCAATCAGCAGTGTTTCTGAAACAGTTCTCTCTTGCGTAGACAGCAGAAATAGTATTACTCCATGGCTGAAATAAATTTTCTTGTAACTAATATTTGACACTAATATTCCTGATAAATATACGGAACTCCCTCTATCTGCACTGAACGCGATTGGTTGTGCGATGCCAACGTCACTCGTTCATGTGCACACGCACGCGCACGTGAACTAATCTTAGCTTCAGGATCAAAGCTCGAGTTGACAAAGAAACTCCATGAGCTGCTTCATGGTACCAACAAAGCTTGATCACGTTGGTTTGGTTTTGTCAACCCAAAACTAATCCTGTAACCCTGAGTATGTTCAGATACATTCATGGTACAGGCCCCTGGGCCCTAAAGAAATAGTTCACCGAAAAATAAAAAATTTCCTCATCTACTCACCCTTGTATGGTTCCAGTTAAAAAGAACCATTTTTAAGTGAACTAGCCCACACAAACTCAAGTGAGCACAACAACTCAAACCTGATGAAATACTCACAGTTTTTTAACAGGTCACGCTTCTCATTGTAAATGAAAAGAGCATGTATACATGATGCTTTCCAACTGCCTTGTCGCTCTGTAAAATCAAAGATTTTTCAGGTGTTTAAAATTTCACAACTCTTGTCATTTATGCCAATATTATCATTTAGCCCTACCGCTTGAGTTGGCCATCTGGCTGGCAGACAGCAGAAAGAGAAAACCTCTGTTGTTTAGCATATTCACCAGCACCTGCACATACAAGACACCAATGAGCTCCAGCACAGATGCCTAAAGCAATATGAATCAAGATTGTATGCTAAGTGTCACTCACCAGCCCCTCTTCCTCTAGTTTCTGTAGCAATGCATTCAAACTTTTGGGAGACTTGTCTTTTTCCACCACCTCGAACATACTGCAGTACATGCCACCCTTATAGACTACAAAACAAAGCAGATGGAGGATTTAGCAGGAAACATCTCATTACTGTGAGGCAGCTTTAGCATCCTCACAATGGTTAATATTAATTACAAAGGCTACTGTGAAAAAACAAACACTGCTGTGACTGCATATTATCTAGGAGGCATGCCAAAACAAGATTTTAAAGTTTTTTTATTAAAACTATTATGATCCCAGCAAACACACACAACCAATGGTCTATGTCTTGACACTATAATTCCTGTGACAGTTATTTTAATTATTTAATTCTGGCTAAGTGGTTAGAGCACGGCGCTAGCAACGCAAAGGTCATGGGTTCAACCCAGGGTATTGAAATCCAATGTAAGTCGCTTTAGATAAAAGCAAATGAGTATTTCAACAGTACCTTAAAAACGATTTTTTAATGCTAAACTGTTTCTTTTATTTATCATTTGAAGGCCAAGTGCCACTAATGTTGTTTTTGTAATGTTACAAAATTTAAATAAGAGTTAATGTTTGTATTTTTGTACTGTGTTATCTACTTGGTATTAAAGATAAAAGAGTATTTATTGACAGAAATGCAATATAATATACATAAAGGCCTTACATAATGAACCGTTTGTTTTTATTACCTTAGAATTAGGGGTGTAACGATACATTCAGCTCACGATTCGGTACATATCTCGATGCAGGGTTAATGATCTGATACACAACACAATATTTTGAACAAAATTACAAAATGAAACTGAAATTCAAATAACAGATTTATTTTCAAAATGTAAAAATTCAGCAACTTTCAAGCACATACCACTTAAAGAGTAAATAGCTTGTGATTTTAAGTGCCTACTTTAGTTTGTGGAGTGTCCGACAACAGGTTTATGTACATGGTGTAAAAACACTATTATTTCGTAATAAGCAGCCGTTTTTATTACCTTACTTCTTGACTGACTCTCAAATGATTCGTTCTGCGAACATAAATAGCTTTAGGGTTTGTTTAGGTTACTCATAGTTTTTTTTTTTTTGCAAAAAGACCAGCATATCTACATTCTAGATACTAGATTTAGGCCTATTAATGATGTGATTATCTGTGTCTCTATGGCCCGGTTTCACAGACAGGGCTTAGCTTAAGGCAGGACTAGGCCTTAGTTAAATTAGAATATTTAAGTCACTTTTATAAAAATACTTTAGTAAATAACATTACTGGTGAGGATCTTGAGACAAATCAATGGCATTGACATTTTAAGATTTGTCACTGCAAGTTATTATAAGGCATCTCAAATTAGCATTTTAGTCTGGGACTAGCCTTAAACCTGGTCTATGAAACCGGGCCTATATTGGTCCACAAAATGTGTAGCTGATTGGTTGGTTCTTGTAACATGATCTGTGGTGCGCTGCGCATGAGTCATTTTGAAAAGTTTAAATATTTTCATCTTGATGCGGCGCTGACGCGCCTAGAAAAAGAAGCGTGGCGCGCCTAGAAAAAGAAGCGTGGCGCGCCTAGAAAAAGAAGCGCGCCGCACCACATGCGTGTCTCTACGCGTTGCTCCCTATTTGAGTGCGTTTGCCGCTTGTCTACATATTTAAAATAATGAATATGCGCGCGCAAAAGACGCAAAATGTGAATGGCCCCTATGCGACCAAGCAAGCGGCTGATGCGGGGAACATTTAACAGGGTTTCTGCAGGTTTCACAAAGTCAAATTTGCGAACAAATTTGCGAACGCGAAGCAAGATTCAGTGTGTGCACAAAACACTTTCAATTTTATTTTCTTTCAAAGCCATGTTTAGATCGAGCTGATGCAGGTGATTCAAGCAATGTCTGTGACTGTGGTGAAAGCACACGTGACGCACTGGCGCAGAAGGTCGCGTCTTGACCGCTCAACGAATAAAATTAAAGGAACATCATATCGTTAAATATCCCCATCACTCTACGATGCGCATCGTAACATTTTTGCATTGCTACATATCGTACTGCTAAGTATCGTTACACCCCTACTTAGAATGAGCTATTTCTATCTACAAACAGCACTGTTTGCCTTTGCCATGTTGTTTCTACAGTATCCCTAAACAGACAAACTGCTGAACATAACGTATTTCGTAAATGTGTTATGCTAAGAAGCGAAAACGTGAAGACATCTTTGTCCTCTGACAGTAGGGCTGCACGATTCTTGCTAAAATGAATCACGATTTTTCTCTATGGGAATTGAGATTGCAATTCTCTCACACGATTCTCGTTTTTTTACTGAAACATTTATTGCACTCAAGCAAAAAAAAAAACACAGGGCAATCTGTTAAAATAAAGTGCTGGATTTTGTTCATGCAGGATATACTTGTTAGTGTTTGCTCATACCGTTATTTTTTTTTTTTTTTTACATTTTTATCATTTTTTTAAATAAAAGTAATCATTTAAAAAGACAGATTTTCGTTTTACCTGTATTTGGCACAACCTATTGTTGCGGCTATATTATTGATACATAAAAGCCTTAAATACACAAAATAACCTCAAATATAAGATGAGAAAGAATGCCGTGAATGAGGGATAACTGATTGAGATGATCCCAAAAATGATTCGCGAGGTTCACGCAAAATGGTCTGCATCTAAATATGTGAAAAAAGAAATAAACTGTTTATTAGAGATTTTCATACATTTTAACTATAATTAAAAACAACTAAAATAAAAAAGCTTTAGCCTATAGTGGGCGCAGTCGGTGATGAACTCATTCTCACTAGGTGCATGCAGAGGTACACAATGGTTGTGATCTGGTGGATCTAAATTTGTGTTTTATAAAACTTTATAAAACGCATAGGCCTATTTTAATAAAGACAAATTAATAGCATAATGCAACAGTAATTCTATGTTTATTTCTTAATATGAAAAGTGGAAAACACAATAATATGCACAATAAAATCTATGTATACTTTTTACCGCGGGTGTTTTGCGAGCGGGAGCGGGACAAATCGTGAATGTTGTGGTCAGTAGCAGGACATTATAAAGTTTATTTGATGCGGGAGCGGGCGGGATTGGTTACGTGTAAACACAACCGTATTAAGGACTCAAATACAGGTTTGACAACCGTATTCTGGAGCTGTATGAACATGGCCAGTATGGACTACTAGGTTTTTGGTATTGTTGGTAAGTTATTTCACTTCATGGATCTCTCCCTTAATGAGCTGATGATGCAGAGCAGTGGATCCCCAGGAACAAGTTTGAAAACCACTTATTTATGGGAAAAAATCCAGGAAAGATGGACACTTTTGGAAAATAAATTAACACTTTGGAAAATGTGCCATAAGTGTTTATTATACAATGACTGAACATTACAGTGATTTATTTATCCTCTAATCATAACTGTAGAGGTAAAGGATGGGTCAATAAACTTCGGGGTGATGATGCAACAAATGTTTCTTTATGTTAATCGTATTCCCTGAATTGTATTTCACCGCAGTCTGTTAGTGTCTGACTGCATAGGCTATAGTTTTTTGTCTGTCCGTCATGGGGAGCGGAGCGTTAATATTTCTCGCAGAGCATTGAGCACCTTTCAGAAAATTCCACTCTGCTCGCTCAGCCCTTTTGGTGATTTGCTTTTCGCTGCTGGATTACTATCCCGTAAACAGCATGAGCCTGAATAATAGAACAACGGAAATGGCATGCGTGTCAACTATAAACGCCTCGTCCGTCCTGCAGAGGTCTGCAGAGGTCCACGCGCGACCTGTAGAGGCTCGTGGCGGGAGCAACAAAGCTTGATATAGGCTCATTTCAGAAAAAAAACATTCTAAAATGATTTTATAATTCTCGTGAGACGTAGTGATTGCAGTGTCATACATAACCAATGTAACAGTTATATATTATATTATATATTATTACAGTATATTATTCATGGCCGATAAATGCGATCTACGGAGGACACAGCCTTTGAATGAAACGCAGTTACGTTGTCCAAGTTTAAGTTGCTAAAAGTACATTCTAAAATGCTGTAAAGATTGAGGTTTGATCTACATTTTAATATACTGTATTTCTCTGTGTTTTGGTCTATTTTTTCTTTAAAAAGTTTCTTAAACGCTAGTAACAATTCATGTTTTCTTTGTTAGTGCATTTAATTTTTTGTGCGTTTGCTTTGAATGTTGCACTATGGCAGCATGTTAACAGAAATAAAGTAACAAAAATCTAATATACTTTATCAGTTATTATACAGTTATTTTAGGTAGGCTACTCTTTAAATATAAGGTGACTAAAATATAGACTATGTCAGACTGAAACATAGGCCCTAACTGCTATTTATCAGCCTACAACTTAAACTGAGACATTTATTTAAGAAGTTTATTATACACTAATATCAATTAGGCTTAGGTTACTAGACACATTTTATGTCGGAGAGGAATCAGAGCGGGATTTGGTTTACCGGTGAGCATAACATAAGCGGAGCGTTTGCTTGGTTTGTGAGTGCACTGTCATAGAGCGAAATATTGAGCCGAGCGACACAGCGCTCCGCTTCGCTCACATGCTCTGGTAACGGCAGCAGAGCGCAGAGGATGATGGGCACGCTTGTTGTAGTTCCCTCTTTTCTTTACCCGGAAGACCTATCGTCTAGGGGTGTCAAAATTAATCATTTTTACAATGCATTGCGATGCAAACGAGGACAATTCGGTATCGGTTCAGTAACAGACTATAACCGGTTATAATGTGCTTACGTTTTTCTGACGTCATAACGGATACATGCTTTTAACTGTTTTAAGGGCCGATCAGACCGAACACGCTTTTCATGTTTGAAAACGCTAGGCGTGCCGCGGGGCGCAAGCGGGGTTTTTTATGTTGCTAGGTAACCACTGAAACAGATGTCCTGTCAATCAAGGATTATAGCGCGAGCGCATATATAGCTCCGCTAAAAGCGCGAGGCGCAGCAGGCGGATAAACGTGAGGCGCCCGGCGTGCATAAGCAGTGCGCAAAACGCTCCCTGCCAACTGAAATCAATACAAAAGAGGGGCGTCCAACGGCATAAAACACGTTCTGTCTGATCGGCCCCTTAGTATTTACTTTTGTGCATTTGGTCCTGTTGCTCCTGCTCATGTTGTCTTCTGTGCCCAGACTTGAGCTTTGTTTGCTGTTTGATACATTCGAGAAGAGCAGGTAAAATTAAAGGTTCAGTTCATATATCTGACTGCTTGTATTTATTGACAAAATTGTATACATGAACTAGTAAAATTGAAATTTGAGGATGCAGTGCATCGTCAATGCATGGTGATATCGAATTGAACCGAATCGATGATGTGATAATCGTAATCGAACCGAATCATGACATCAGTGTAGGTTCACACCCCTACTATCGTCATACGACCATGATGATAACGAAACAATTTGCTATCGCGATACCACGGTATTTATAATATCGTTACATCCCTAGTAAAATCTATTTGAACTTTATTTAAAAATATATTTGGACATGTTTCACATTCTTTCTGATGGTTGACCATCTTCCACACATTAGAGCACACACATATACACATTCATACCCAAAAAGTGTCAAGTGTTAAACAGGTGGTCAAACCTTCGTGGCTGCCCGTGTAAAGCTTCCATGAGAAGAGAGCAGACGGCATCTTCTGTTTCACCTGCTCCAGTCTCATGACTTTACCAATCTCAATTTTCCCTGGTCTGAAACACAGGAGCCACGACATGAGTTTTTTAATGTGCACAGTATCAATCACTACACTCCAGTTAACTGGGACTTACAGTTTGTAGGGCAGGAAAGGTTGGGAGTGAGATCGAAGGCAAGCCTGATACACATCCTTGCCTCCGTTTACAAAATGTCCCCGCCAAACTGTGTAGCTGCGCCTGCCTATCACAAAAACAACAAATTACCGTTAATTTACTTTCCTATCCAGTAAAGAGAATAATACATTTAGTCCTAGTTCACTTAGCATTCATACTGAACATAAAGCATAAGATACAGTCACAATGTGAATAGATCATTACATTTATTCTGCCAAATTAATAAATGTAATGTAAATGTAATGGTCTCTTTTTAGTGATGTATAAACCAATGCTGTTTGCCGGGCTAAACATGCTCAATGTATGAGCTTTTACCCAGGATAAATATTAGCTTTATAATGCAGTTTACAATGTTATTAAATAAAAGCCAGAATTTACAAGAAATCAAAATACGCAGACACATAATTTTCTGCGTCTCATGGTGACATCATGTGGTGTTCATGCAAACGTGACACACTGACTGGAATGCACCGAGGTACGAAGTGGGAGAATTATAGCTCTGATATTCCCACCTCCGAATTTGTCTCAACAAAAATGCATAAGTCTTCAAATCTTTAATTAACCTATTGTGTACAAGTTTGGAACGACATGGGGTGGGAAATGAGTGCAGTCATTGCTGTAAATGTAAAGCGATTACCTCTGCTTGCCCCTGATGAAAGATTGTTGGACCTGAACCCAAAGAAACATTTTATCAACACTACAGCCACATAAGTAAATTACAACAATCGAGAGTAAACAGGAGAATTCAGGTACCTAAGAGGGGGCAGCGGCTTAGGGGCTGCTGAAGCTTCTTTACTTTGAATTTGATAAGAGACCACAGCGTACGGTGTCACATGCCTTGGTCTGGAGGAAATTTCAAAGTCCACATACTCATAGAAGTATTGCTGTAAAAAAATAAACTACAGTTAATTACCTCACAGGAAATACTGACAATGATGATTTTTGACCTTTGATTTAATATTAGATAATTTTCAATGTATTAACAGCAATCATACTGTGGGGGAAAATAATGATTTTAACCACTGCTGATTTTGTAAGTTAAAAAAAATGAAGGGTCTATAATTTTTAAGGTGTTTATTTTAACTGACGGAAACAGAATATCAACCAAAGAAACTAGAAAAAACACAAAAGGTTAGAAAATATATTTTTTTCAAAAGTATTTGATCCCTGAGCAAAACCACTTGTACTTAGTGGAAAAAACCTTTGTTGGCAAGCCCAGAGGTAAGACGTTTATTATAGTTGGTCACCAGGTCTCCAGGAAGTCAAAACAAAATATTCTTCTTTATAAAAGCGATTGATCTCTCTGAACTGCCTGAAACGGCCCTACAGTGCCATGTCAGTTCGCCTCAGTTCGTTGCATGACGCCGCCCAAATGTACAAGCAAAGGCGGTGGGGTATCTTTAGTTATCACAGCTGTGGTGCTGCGACCGTGCAAATTAGATTAGATTAGATTCAACTTTATTGTCATTACACATGTACATGTACAAAGCAACGAAATGCAGTTTAGGTCTAACCAGAAGTGCAATAGCAGCAAGTGCAAGATATACAGTGGTTGCATAAGTTACATAAATAAATATTACAGAAGTAATTTACAGATGGATATGTACTATGACCATGATTTAAAGATGTCTATTACTATAAACAAAGATTTACAGATGGATATGTACTATGACCATAATATACAGATGGCTATTACTAAGGCAGAGATTTACAGATGGGTATGTACTATGAAAATAATATACAGATGGATATTACTAAAAACAGAGATATACAGATGGATATGTACTATGAACATAATATACAGATGGCTATTACTAAAAACAGAGATTTACAGATGGATATGTACTATGAAAATAATATACAGATGGCTATTACTATAAGCAGAAATGTACAGGTGGATGTATACGATAAGTTAGGCTATGGTGAGCAGCAGTGCAATAGATATAGAGTAGTGCAAATAAATTATGGACAGAAGCTATCTAAGTAACAGTGCAATGGAAGAAGTTATTGCATATTCAGTTAAAGTGTAGGAGTGCAAGATGTATAGTAAACAGCCGGTACTGTAAATGAACAGTTGGCAGTGCAAATGAGCAGTCTGGTAGTGCAGATGAACATAAATGTTATTTATAGACAGTCCAGTGATGCAAATAACAAGTGAAGTCAGGTGTGCAATGAGGGGGGAGAGAAGAGTGTAGCAGTATATGAGGGGCAGTGGGATCAGCGAGGGGCAGAGTTCAATAAAGAGACAGCTCTGGGAAAAAAGCTGTTCTTTAGTCTGCTGGTCCTGGTCCGGAGGCACCTGAAACGCCTGCCGGAGGGCAGGAGAGAAAATAGTCTGTGAGTGGGATGAGAGGAGTCCTTAAGAATGCTAGAAGCCCGACGCAGACAGCGTTTCCTCTGGATGTCCTCCATGGCTGGAAGTGGAGTCCCTGTGATGCGCTGGGTTTTCACCACCCGCTGCAGTGCCTTGCGCTCTGCAACAGAGCAGCTCCCATGCCAGATTGTGACACAGTTGGTCAGGATGCTTTCTATTGCACAGCGATAGAAGTTCACCAGGATAGCCGAGGACAGCTGATTCTTCTTCAGTGTCCTCAGGAAGAAGAGGCGCTGATGAGCCTTCTTGACCAGGCTGGAGGTGTTGGTAGTCCAGGACAGGTCCTCCGAGATGTGGATCCCCAGGAACTTGAAACTGGAGACACACTCAACAGCCATCCCATTGATGTGGACGGTGTCATGTGTGCCTCATGACTCTTTCCTGAAGTCCACAATGAGCTCCTTTGTCTTGGAGGTGTTAAGGAGCAGATTATTGTTGTTGCACCATGTGGCTAGGTGCTGGATCTCCTCCCTGTAGGCCGTCTCATCGTTGTTGCTGATGAGACCAATCACCGTAGTGTCGTCCGCAAACTTGATGATGGAGTTAGATCCGTTCACAGGGCTGCAGTCGGAGGTGAAGAGGGAGTAGAGAAAGGGGCTTAGCACACAGCCCTGTGGTACACCAGTGTTGAGTGTGATAGTGGTGGAGCAGATGAAAGTGACCTATTTTTTGTCAGATATGGTGACCCATACCCGAAATGTGACCTCTGCATTTAACCCAACCAGTGAATAGTGAACACACACACTTCAAGTCGTGAACACACATACACCGGGGCAGTGGGCAGCTAACACTGCAGCGCCCGGGGAGCAAACGGGGGTAAGGTGCCTTGCTCAAGGACACGTCAGTTGTTACCTGCCGGTACTGAGAATCAAACCGGCAACCTTCTGGTTACGAGTCTGACTCTCTAACCATTAGGCCACAATCCAATTGCATAGGGAGGTGTTAATGCCCAGGTCTTCAAGTTTAACAATTAACTTGGATGGGATGATAGTGTTGAATGCTGAGCTGAAGTCAACAAACAACATACGTGCATAAGTGTTCTTTTTGTCCAGATGAGTGAGCACAGAGTGCAGTGCCATGGAAACTGCATCTTCTGTGCTCCTATTGCTGAGGTAGGCAAACTGGTGTTGGTCCAATGTGGATGGCAGAAAGTCCTTCAGGTGTGCCAGGACCAGCCGCTCAAAGCACTTCATGACAATGGGTGTCAGTGCTACAGGGCGGTAGTCGTTCAGGCACGTTGGGCTGGAGTGTTTTGGCACTGGCACAATGGAGGTGCATTTAAAGCATGTTGGCACAGCTGCTTGGGCAAGAGACAGGTTGAATATGTCAGTAAAAACCCCAGCGAGCTGCTCAGCACATGCCCCGAGTATGCGTCCAGGGATGTTATCTGGTCCAGCGGCTTTGTGCGAACTGATCCGGCACAGTGCGTTGCAGACGTCTATGGAGGAGAGTGTGATTGGAGGGTGATCAGCTGAGGGTTTGAGCTTGGTGGCAGTTTCTCTATTGTCTCTCTCAAAGCGAGCATAAAAGTCATTAAGCTCGTTCAGAAAGAGGACATCAGTGGCTGCTGGGTTGGAGTGGGTGGGTTTGTAATCACTGATGGCCTTGGATGCTTTGCCAATGTACTCCAGTCTGTGTGTAGAAACCTTTCCTGGAGTGTGAAATCTGCCCCCACAGGCCACACTTTGATGGTCTTCACTGATGGCTTCACACGACTGATGAGGGGTGCATACTTGGGGGTGAGGAACAAAGAAAGGTGATCTGACTGTCCCAGGTGGGGGAGGGGGGGGTCGCAACATAAGCTTCAGCCATGTTTGTGTAAACATGGTCTGAGGTTTTGTTTCCTCTGGTGTGACAGTAAACATGCTGGTGAAAATTGGGGAGCATTGTCTTTAGGTTTGAATGATTAAAATCACCCGCAACAATAAACGCAGCTTCTGGGTGAGCAGTCTGTTGTTTACTGATGGCCGCATGAAGTTCTTTCATAGCAAGCTTGGCATCAGCATCCAGGGGGAATGTAGGCTGCGGTTATAATGGTGGAAGTGAACTCCCATGGAAGATAAAACGGTCTACATTTAACCATGAGAAACTCAAGGTTAGCTGAACAATGTTTTCAGACAACAGAGTTCGTGCACCAAGCTTTGTTAATGTAAAGCACTTCCGCCCAGCCAGGTAGAGTGAGCGGCCTCGGGTGTTCTGGCGATCTCAGGAAGGAGTTGAAGGTTGTCGATAAAACTGTCGGGAAGTCGCAAACCAATATCCAAAAACTCATGTCGGGTGTACGATGTAAAGGCACAGCTGTTCTGCACGAACAGACCCGAGATATGAGCAAGAAAAATACCACAAAATAGCAGAATCTGGAAAGAGCCTGAGCCTTGTGATGTGATCGAGTCGCCATCTTGCCATTTAGCCAAATGCATGACAGAATAAAAACATACCTCTGTAAAGCGTCCTTCTGGTCGATCCGTTGGTTTCATTCTCCTAACTAGGTCTGAAGGCAAAACCGATGCCAATTTTACTCTTTATCCACTTATGTACTTGTATTTATTATAACTGGTCCGATGCGAATCCACTCCGTGTGTGTGGCAAGGCGAACTGACGATTGTTCCGGCATGAGAGTTGCGCGCTGTAAGCTTTCACACACTGTCTGGCCTTAAATGTGTTTTTAATTCGCTGGTTTAATTTGACACTGCTATTATTAGCGTACTGTGTTTGCAACTGTTAGAGGAGTGAGAGGAGCAATAAACTGACACTCGGCCTCGTCCTGGAAGTTCTGCCTTACACTGGAGGTATTTAGCCAATCACAACGCATCAGCTCAACTGTCCAATCAGAGCACACGGCACTTAAATGAATGAGGGAACATATGCCAGAACGAGTCGTTTCAGAAGGCGGATAAATACATTATTGTATCTCCATAAATAATGTGTTTTTTACTCCTTAAAACGTATAAACACATTGCATTACATCAAATACAAAGAATAATATTGGTTTTCGCTTGGCAATATTTCTCCTTTAAATCTATCATAGTGTGTTACCAATGCTTTGCTTGGTAACTGTGCTCGCAAATGCCTTGAAATCATTAACAAGTGTCTTCTGTGTAGTTCTGGCCTGATCTTCTGTGGGAGCCAGAATTCTTGCTGGTTGGTAGGGGATCAAATACTTATTTCACTGACTGAAATGCAAATCAATGTATAACCTTTATATAATGTTTTTCCCCAGATTTTTTGGTTGATCTTCTGTCTCTATCAGTTAAAATAAACATTCCAAAAAATGTATAGACCCTTAAAGTCAGCATGAAACGGAAGTAACGATCATATTCTTTTCATGTGGTGACGTATAGCCGAGTGAAGTGGCATATAAAATAAGAGAAAATGTAGGGCGGGACTTTATTTCCCACATTGAGGAGTGATTGGATCTCCACAACACCTACTGGGCTAGAGAACTGATAGCTCCGATAGCTCCGCCCTCACACCATTTCTCTTGACCAGAAGTGATGAGAAGTTGTGTCGAGGGGGGGAGGAAATCAACGTTTTTGATTAAAGATTATAAGGCCACATGAAGTAAAAATAAATAATGAAGTGCACAGATAAGTCACTTATAAGAAAAGGTTTTTCCAGTTTGAATGAATGCCATCTTTAATTTCTTTGTAAGCGGGCAAACTTACAAAATCAGCAGGGGATCAAATTATTATTTTCTCCACTGTAAGAGCATATTCAAACACTAAAAGCAACTCTTTATTTCACCTGGGTATACTCAAATGACTTGTACGACTGTAGGGACGTTACTCGTGTTGCATTCTTGGAGAAGTGGCTGTCAAATTTCGGTGTAGGATCCATACCTCTGGACATAGAATCATGTACACTCTTCACTTTACCCTGAAGGATGAAAAAAACATATTTTCAATAACAACAACAACAACATTAATTAACAATCCATAATGGTATTTTAAATGAATGCAAGACAATGTACCTTTATAACTTTAAAGATGACGATATTTCCTCTAGATCCGGGCTCCAAGGGGGAAATTTGAAGTAAATCAGAGAACTGACAAAGATATACACCTGCAAAGTAAACATATTCAAGTGAATATCTGCTTTACTGATTCTTCAGACGTCCCACAATATTATGTGCGAAAATGAATCCGAGAGGATCACCAGAACATTCAAAACAACTCAAAACAAAACCATGTATATCAAACTTTATATCGAACTCTTTATATTTAATTTTAATCTTTATATTATTATCGGTGAGTAAGACACAAAGAGCATTACTGCAAATATCTATATTACCCTAATCTACACAAATAAAATTTATAAAATCAAACAGAACTCAAATGAAATATTATGCCTATCAAAACAAAAATATTAATATTAAATGAAAGATTCTTATGCCCTGACTCCTAGATGTATGTATAAGCCTTCCTTTTCTATAAGCTTTAAAAAATTATATAATTTTACATGTATCAAAACAGGAAACTTCAAACCGAGGCCACACAATCTTAAAAACTTTCTTTCCATATATGACATGGAAAACTATCAATTCAAAATCACCAAAGAATCAGTGTCTTATGAAAACTTTATATGTGATTTCACCTTTGGATGGATTTCCCAACATATTCATCCAACTACTGCCGACAGACAGACCTCTCTCACACACCGCTGAGATCTATGACCAACAACAAGAGACAAAAATATCTTGACCACAGTTCAGACATATTATACAGCGGAAACCACAACAGAAACTGACTAAATAAGCATTTGTTTGGAGACAGTCACTATGTCATGAACTTATGAAAGGATGAACAAACAATTGAGGGACTGTTTGCTTTTGTTGGTGGGATAAAGAAGATGGTTTTACCTTCAGTGCATCACAGAGCAGGAAACAGAAAGTTTCGGAAAGCTCTTTTTCTGTTCGCCCATCTTGCTTGAGTTCTCTTCTCTTTTCCATGAACTGCACAAAAATATCACAACATTACCTTTGTTACGATAAGGAACTGTCTGTATCCAGACTAGGAAGAATAACCATAGACAACTTGCCTTCTAAAATCCTTAGACAAACAGAAACACACACGCCTTGCCAGAAAATGTTAGCACACAATAGCAGAGACACACTTACATCTCTGTTAACCACATGAAAATACATTTGTTTTGATTTTTACAGACATTGATCTGTCAATATGGCTGAGCTAAAAAAAAAAAAGATTTTTCAACTCCACCAAATAATTACAATTTTGTTATGATTTACTAACATTTTACTATTGTAGGAACAATAAAAACATACATATTAATAACCAAAATCATTGAGAATTTAATATATACAAGATATTTTTTGCCATTATAAAATGCTTTTTATCCTTTTATACTGTCTTCTCTCTCTGTCTGTCATTAGCTGAGGGGGGCTAATATTCATGTGTGCTCTAATACAAAAAATTACCAAACATCTTGTTATTGTGTTTATCAGTATATTTTCATAAAGTATACGATAATAGTGGATGATTATGTCTTAAATAGTCTTAACTAGGGATGTCAATTTAGACAAATTCATAATCGATCTTTATTTAAATTAATGATCAATTCATCAATAACTCGTTAACATTATTACTGCAAATGCCACGCAGAGCGCTGAATAAAAAGGTTTCCAAGTTTAAATAAAAGCCTAATAGCATTGTTAAAATGAATCGGTGTGATTGATAATATAATACAATTTGTATTTAATAATTAACATATGGACCAATATACAACGTGTCGCCGCCTCAGATGCCGCACTCTGGCAATTGCATATAAGCAAAATCATATTGCATGTGTCTGCGTGACAAAATAGGTGGATTTGTTATTACAAGTGTATAAATGTGCATAGGACACTGTGCATGGGCACTATGGACACTATTACAGAGAATCTCCAATTAGTGATTTTTACTCACTAAATTTTTTATTTTTACTCACTAATGTCCATAACGTATTACAACCTTTAGTGGTCCTGAATTGAGACTTGTGCATGAATAACATCATTATTTGTATTACATGAGCAGAAGCTGAACAGTTAAATGAACAGTTAAATGATGTGCTAAACCATGTTTTTTCTTTGACTAAAACAAATGCTTAAAATATTTGTTCATAATGAAAAACTCAAAAATCATAAAATAGCCCATCATTACAAACTTCCTTATGTTAAACTTTTCCTAACAATGGCGGATTGTATCCGAATGAAATTATTTACCTTTAATTAAACAACAAAAAAAAATAGTACACTGACAAACTTGCTTATATGAAACAGAACGTTTATTAACAAAACGAATTAGACTGATAACATTGTACATGTCTTGTAACATAAATAAATTCAAAGATCTTTTATTATTATTTTAAATGAAAATTCAAAAAGTGAAGTGAAAGTGACTTATTTGTCAGATATGGTGACCCATACCTGAAATGTGACCTCTGCATTTAACCCATCCGTGAGTAGTGAACACACGCACTGCAAATCGTGAACACACATAAACCCGGAGCAGTGGGCATCACTACAGCGCCCGGGGAGCAAGTGTGGGTAAGGTGCCTTGGCTCAAGGGCGCCTTGGCTCAAGGGCACCTCAGCCGCTACCCGTCGGCCCTGAGAATCAAACCGGCGAACTGGTCACGAATCCGACTCTCTAACCACTGGGCCACTAAAACAAGGACAACACTACTTATATTAAACAAAGAAATTAAACTAATTAACAAAAGCTCTCCTCCGCCTTGACCTGTCAATCATCACGCCACACAAGCACAGATGTGCACCTCACAAACTCTTGCTTCCACTGTCCAAATGAACCTTTTTAAACAAAGGTGTGTCGGTAGCCAAGTTAGGGCTGCACAATTAATCAGGAAAAAAAATGTCTAAATCTAATTTCTAAACGATGGCGATTCATCCGTGTATTTCCCTGCTTTCAGTCATGCTGCATTCACGCATTATTGGTCACACTCACACAATGTAAAACAAAACGCTGTTAATTCACCAATCATGCTAGAGATAGTGAATGATTCAGTCATAAATCTCTATCACTTCTCCCTAATTCAGGGCATTCTTGCTCATCATATACACTACCAGTCAAAAGTTTGGAAACACCTGACAAAAATGTTTCTCATGATCTTTAAAATCTTTTAATATGAAGGTGTGTTTTAATGTTTGAAATTACTCATGTAGACAATATAATTGTGCCAACATATCAATTTATTTCATAAAGAAACTAAATTTTTATATAAATATTTTTGAAATAGATTACTTGTATCAAATAATGAATTAAACGCAGCCAATAACAGCACAGCATAGATGGAAATTCCTTTGATAATATTTAAAAAGCTTCCCAGGTTGAGATCTCAAAAGCTGAATGATAAAATGATAAAAGTATGATTCTGCAAATTCTAGCCACAGGATGACTACTTTGAAGATGCTAAAATAGAAATAGAATAGAGTTCATGTGTTTTGAATGCTTTTAGTCACAAAGTAATTTCCACAGTTACAACTGTGTTATTAAATGGTTTTGCAGGACTCCAGACTGCGACCAGCTTTTGAGACAGTGCGAGCATTTTTTACAAGTACTCGCGAATGTGCGACCTGCCAATTTGAGGTTTTTTTATTATACTTGAAAATTCGAGTAGATCACAAGCTCACCAGTGTAGGCCCATATGTGTGAGAAGGGGAGAGTCCGGACTCGAAGGCTCCGGAGCTGTGCGCCGTGTGCGGCTGGGTAACAATAGACTTGTTTGACTTGATGCGGCGCCGCAAGAACCGACAGGCGGATGATATCACATTACCGCGAGAGTGAGTCAAAAGCGAATGGAGCAGTCAACTCACTCTCATGGTAATGTGATGTCATCGCTGTGGTCGCTATTTGCTGTGACGGATTTTTTGAGCCTGAGGACAAACGATTTGATATTTGAGAAAACTAAACTAACCGCAGTGGCGTTCAGAATTCGCCATTTATCGAATTCCTTGAGACAGCGCTGGATCATTTCAAATCTATTCACAACAAAAATTAACGACAAGCGAATGCTCTTGTTAAAGAGTAAATAGCTTCTGATTTTTAAGGGTCTACTTTGATTTATGGAGTGTCCGACAACAGGTTTATGTACATACATGGTGTTAAAACACTATTATTTCGTAATAATAAGCCGTTTTTATTACCTTACTTCTTGACTGACTCTCAAATGATTCGTTCCGCAATTCATCGGTCTAATCCCCGCCTTTCCGCTAGCGTAGTCTGATGTGATTGGTCAGATGGTCTAGTCTACTGTGATTGGTTTAGCATGTGTTCAAGTTTTCGTGAGCAGGTGGGGACTATTTCTAGAGACGTAGCTACAGAGGTTAAAGACTCGAACGGGTCACGATTTGTTCGCGTGATTCAGAGTTGACTCCCATTTTTACAAGCTAATATCTTTGTTATTCGTTCACCTTCGGATTTACAACTTTGGCAGACTGCTTACTTTCAAACACGGCAACATTACACAATGCATGAAATGTATTGTTTATGATCTCGTGAAATGTACTCTTTAAGTTTTATGTGAAGTAAATTGTTGTGAACATGAGGGGAGTGTCCTACACAAGAACGTATTAAAACGTGCCCTTTCGTTTTGCTTTAACACTATAAAAAATAGTATTTTCATATTTTTCATTGCATATTTTCTGTTGGTTCAAATGAATTCAGAGTACTAATGTGCCCTGATGTATTCAGTTTAAACACTTAGCACTGCTTTTTTTTTTTTTAAATGAACAGAACCAAACCACTGTCACCTGCAGTTTAATGCATAAACAGGGTATTTTAACACATTTACATTTCTGTACAAATGTAAACTCATTTAAAACAGTTCCATGGAATTCTGCAGTTTTCCAAAATGTTAGTATATCATATCCCTCTGAAATGAATATAAAACTGCACATTGTAATTTCTGTGAGTTATTTATTATCAAAGTATTTGTCAGTAATACAGTTATGTGGGGGGGTGTTGAAATGTGAATAATTGCATTGCAGGCTGATTTAAGGAGCGGCCCTAAATTTTCTGCTTGCGCTCCTAAAAATTTCTGTCAGGGGCTACAGTGCTCTTAGTAAAAAAAGTTAGTCTGGAGCCCTGTTTTGATAGGTTTACTAATATTCTAAAATGTGGAAAAAAAATAAAATAAAGAAAAAAATAAAGAAAGAGTAAGTGTTTCCAAACTTTTGACTGGTAATGTATTTGAGGTCATTTTGCATATTTATGTATCAATAATATAGCCGCAAGAATATGTGGAGCCAAATACAGGTAAAACGAGGTTGATCAGAACTGAAGCCACCATTAAAATACAAACAGAACCCATTTTAACACTCTGATGCTTAAACGAACATTGACGACTGTATAGTATGTTTCTATATTTAATCTGTGTCTTTTTAAATAATTACTTTTATAATATTAATATTAAAAGTATGAGCACACACTAACAAGTGTATCCTGCGTAAACAAATTCCAGCTTTCAATTTCAGTGCTTACAGAAACTACAGTATTTAAGATAATGTAATTTAAAGTCACTATAGTAGAAACGAGAAATTAATGTAATGGTTTATTCAATTAATGTAATGGTTTATATCATCTGTAAAGAAAAAAATAATTAAGTAAATTAAAGTAGTAGATAAGTAGTAAGTTTGGTTAAGTAATTGAATAATGTACTATTAAACGTACACTATATTGCCAAAAGTATTGGTTCACCCTATCTAATAAACAGGTTTGATGACTTTAATAATTTCCATGAGTACAAATCTTAATGCTGCAGCATATCATGATATTTTATACAACTGTGTGCTTCTTATTTAATTGCAACAGTTTGGAAAGGGCCCTTTTCTATTCCAACATGACAACGCCCCTTTGTATGAGACAAGGTTCAGAAAGAAAAAATTCAGTCAGTGTAAAAGAACTTGATTGGTCTGCATAAAACCAAGTCCTGAACCCAGTTTAACATTTGGTGTGACTTTAAATGCAGTCTTTGAGCCAAAAACTTATCACTCCACATCAATGGCTTGCAATATAGTGTATAGGTTCTTTTAATTTAAGGCATCTATTCAGCAACAAGAGAGGCATTTTCTGCTCTTAAACAATAGTGCAAAAACTTACGCTCCCGTGAGTGGCAAAACACTAAGCCAAATGGCTGAGGAGAGTAGGAGAAACAAAGAAACCGGGACTAAAACTAATTAACTTTTTCAAATATTAACCAATAATAATAAGAAAAAAAAGTACAGCTTATTGATAATTTGTCAGGTGTTTATTTAAATATGATAAAACATCTTTTATTCCATACTAGATTTTAATAAGTGAACACATAGTGATGATTAACTTTACTTGCTGTATTATAGTGTATTCAACATACATAGTCAAATACAAATGTAAAATAATATTAATGGATTGATATTTAAATGGTCATTTTTATTGACACATCACATTATTATAAATAATTACCTATCAGTGTCAGTGCAACAATAGTGCTAATTCATGTTTTTTGTCCGGATAGCAAGCAGTAGGATAGATTATATAGCTCAATAGACATTTAAAGGCAGCCTTCTGTGGCAAGATACGACTGTATTGCATTCCATCTTCAACTTGAAAGTCAAAATAATTGTTCTGCCACACTGCCATTATTAACTACATAACTTACTATTAGCAGATTACTGTACTTTATTTGTTAAACTACGAGACGTAAACTTTAGCGTAGCTAGCGGACCAAGCTAACTCTTCAACTGTCAGAAAGGCAAATGGCAATAATCCATGCAATTTTGGCATTTTAGTTTGGCTATTTGTTTTTATGTAGTATTCAGAAACACGTAAATATGAAAAGTGTCGTGATATAACTCATGTTTCATCTTAGTTCGGCAGCGCTCCGCCTTCAGCCATTCTTCTCCACATGAGGCTGTTTACATCAGAGTGCGCATGCGTATGACGTATACGCAGCATAACTTTAGCGCTCACTGATTGGATATTTACTCGCGAAGAGGCGTTTATCCATCTCGGCGTGTAAACATTGTTGAGTGGATGAAAAAAATTCAATTATCCTACCTTTATACCATCATATATAACCCATATAGTAAAAATATACTATGCAAAATATATTGCAAAATATAACCAAAGATATTGTAACCTATTAAGTACAAATAGAAAATGCATGCTTTATTGCTTTTGTGTTGTATAAATAACCACTTAAGGGTGAAAAACAAAGAATTTATATTGTAATATTTTATTGAGTTAGAGTAGAAAGGAGACAATATGTATTAGCAAGTGTGATATATATTAACCGAGAGAGAAGAAATGCCGTCCCATTAGATAAGGGATAATCTGTTGCAGGCGGGACGAAGTAAAGAAACAAGTGGCTTTATATATGATGGAGGGATTTTCCAAGCTCACGATGACATCAGAAGGGTTGAGGCTTGAAAGACTGTCTATAAAAGACTGAGATTGGATGTTCTTATCAGATGCTGTTTTTTCAAGACCACTTCTCCAGTGTTAGATGCTTACCTGGTGTGCCTTAAACTTAGGATAGACTTCGTGAACTATATACTTTTGTTATATTTTATTTTAAACAAAAATTGATTGTAACAAAATAGGATATATTAATACACCATATTATAAAACTCTAAAGAAGTCCGTCGGCTGACCTCATTGAGTAGACTACAAACAGTCCACGGAGTCGTTGTCTGTTGCTGGGTGTAAGTTATCTTTTTAAGTGCTTATGATCTAGGACAGATTTGACTAAGACTTTGCCTACCTGAGAATAAATATAAAATAGGCAGAAGATATATTAATATTGAATAACAACATGCAGAACAGAGCCATTTCAGAGAGTAATAAAACGCATGGAAATTATTTTAACACAAAACCGGAAAACCGCAATTCACATACGCGTATTGAACCATGGAGGTCGTACCGAATGGTTCAATATTATATTAAGTATTGTGGCATCCCTACTGTACACTCCACTGTTACACACCTTCAAAACAGATTTTGTAGGCTTCTAGGTAATGAGCTTTATTGGCTAACTCCAAGATGGCGGCGCGGTCAGATGCAGCGGCTACTCCGGGTCCCAAAAACAGTGCTTTTATGTCTTTTAATGTCATCTGTTCGTCTCAAAACAGTGTCAGTTTACCACAAATCCATAAGGAAATCACTCCAAAATACATCTATGATCGCCAAAGCCTTTTGGAAATCGGCAATGGATACAACCACAAACTCTCACAGGCTGCTACTGAGAAGCTCCGAGGCTTTTGTTTACTGCCAAAGGCGCCATCAGCGAACAACAAACAAACAACCCTGGCGTCATTTTCATCATAGCTGGTGACTTTAATCACGCAAACTTAAACTGTTCTGCCAAAGTTCTACCAACATGTGAACTTTGCAACAAGGGGAAACGACAATCCGCCCCCACCTCGGATACTTGGACCACATCTGTGTTATGCTAATTCCAGTATACAGACCACTTCTCAAACTTGCCAAACCAGTTCAAAAACAGATCACAGTATGGCCAGATAATGCTACCTCTACACTACAAGACTGCTTTCAGTGCACAGACTGGAACATGTTCAGAGAGGCGGCCACCTACAACAACAACACAGACCTGCACGAGTACACCGAAACAGTGACTGCTTACATCAAAAAGTGCATTGATGATGTGACAGTCACCAAGACCAACACCACACGTGCAAACCAGAAGCCGTGGATGACAGCAGAGGTTTGTGGGCTGCTCAAGACCAGAGATGATGCATTCAGATCAGGAGATAAAGCAGCCTTCAAAACAACAAGAGCCAATCTGTCCCGTGGCATCAAGAAAGCAAAACACTTTTATACACAAAAAATAAATAACCACTTTACTGACAGCAAAGACATGCAAAGTCTGTGGCAAGCCATTCAGACCATCACTGATTATAAGCCCCTGCCACAGGCCTGCAATGACGACACATCCTTCCCAGATGCACTCAACCACTTTTATTCACGGTTTGAAATGCAGAATGACACACCTGCACAAAAACTGCCCACAACTCCCAACAACCAGGTGCTCTGTCTGTCTCCAGCCGTCGTAAGGAAGACTCTATCTAGGATTAACCCTGACACCATACCTGGCCGTGTGCTGAGAGACTGTGCTGCACAACTGACGGATGTCCTAACAGACATCTTCTTCAACACCTCGCTGTGCCAAGCTGTCATCCCCACATGTCTCAAATCCACCTCCATAATTCCAGTACCAAAAACATCTCCTGTCTGAATGACTACCGTCCCATAGCACTGACCCCAATCATGATAAGTGCGTTGAGAGGTTAGTCATGCATCACATTAAATCCAATCTTTCTGGACCACCAATATCACATCACTTTCCAAGAAAGCACAACAGCCACTCCACTTCCTGCACCGACTTAAAAGAGCAAGTCTCCCTCCACCCATCCTCACCACATTCTACAGAGGAACCATCGAGAGTGTGTTGATCAGCTGCATCACCGTATGGTACGAAAACTGCAGAGCTGCTGACCGCAAGACCCTCCAATGAACAGTGAACACAGCTGCAAAGATCATCGGTGCCCCTCTCCCCTCCATTCTGGACATTTTCCTTGCACGATGTAAATTTTCAGATTGTTTACATGTACTAACACACACTTACACATCAAAGGAAAGGTAAAATTAGGGAAAGGAAAATAGGGGCTCTAAGCAAAAGTCAACTTGTACAAATTCCTGATGTACTGAATAAATGTAAAAACTTACACTGGCAGCTCACAGCAGTTCTTGGTTTAATTTTCATCAAAATGTAAAATAAGCTTCATGAAAAGGTTTTGTGCTTCAGAGTATTTAAAATAACGTAATGCAAATTTGCGATTGCTGTAATGGAAGTAAACAGACAAACACATGATGCGCGTTTAACACTAAACACAAGGCCAAAGGTAATATTAACAAGGTGCGCCGCTGCCATTACAATAAATTGAAAGAAATGCAATGCTAAATAGCTGCCCAAAGGCACTCTTGCTATGGACGTAAATAGGTGTCCAAAAGGATGCTGTGTGGCATTTATCTGTGCGTTTATCTATCTCCGAGCACAGCGACACACGGACAGAGCCAGCTCAGAGTAGGGATTAGGGTTGTTCCGATTGATGATACTATCGTGCATCGACGATAGTCAGACATATTGGCAATAGCTGATTCCTTAGACGATAATGAATGAATGTTGCAAATTAATATTACAATGGCGCATTGCGCATTTCTTTGTGCGAAAGAGCTTGTAATGCGTGCAGCTCTAGCTTTACATCGCGCCAAAAAGAGTTTCTAATGTACGTGGTTCGAGTTTTCCTTAGATGAGAGAGCCAAATAGAGTTTCTAATGTACTGAGTTTTCCGCACCTGAGAGAGCTTGTAAAGCGTGCCTGGCTCATGCTGAGGCTCCCTTCCACGAGTCCGATTGCGCACACTGTGCAGAACTGCCGGCGCGCGTCTTGAGGACTCGCAGGAACATTGCTCGTTGACTTTTTGGGTCAAGGCTCACTGCCTCGAAGTAGCGGCGACGACCCGGCCAGGGGCTGCCGTTCTCTGTTGTCCTCAGTCCTCTTCGTTGAGGACAGCATTCGCCCCCAGCCTTCCATCATGGACGCAGTTTCTTTCTCCGGCAAGGAGAACAATGACTCCATGTCCATCTTGGCCTCGGACAAGGACTGGGCGGAGTCGGAGCGGGATCGCCCCGACTAGGAGAGCACCCCAGACCTCCACAAGGAGTTCATGAGGGTCCTCTAGAAAACCGTTAAAGAGCTTGACCTCAACTGGAGCTCTCCAGAGGAGCCTGCTAAAAGTAAGCTCGACTCCTGGTACTTCCGTACGGGCCGCTGTCAGGCTGCGTAGAAACGGAGTACTCCTTCGGGTTCACGCTGCTACACAGGCTATGTTCGCCCACGTAGATGGGGCTGCGGCACACGGTTACGTGAGCATGCCCCCCGTCGAGGAGACCCTCGCCGTTCATCTGTGCCCCTCCTCCGCCTCGTTAGGCTCGGATGAAGGCTTGCGGTCAAAGCCGTGCAGACTCACCGCTCACCTCACCGGTAAGGCTTACTCTTCTGCGGGGGAAACTGCTTCTGGCTTGCACGCAATGGCGGTGCTGCAAGTTTTCCAGGCGAAGATCCTGCCGTCCCTGGATAGCGGCAACCTGGAGGCAGATGCCACAAGGGATCTGAGGGCGGCAACTGACTTTGCGCTGATGGCTACGAAGCATACCGCGCAGGCTATCGGCAGATCTATGGGCTTTATGGTTGTCCTCCACCATCATCTGTGGCTTACGCTGGCAGATCTCAAAGCCGCTTCCCGAGGTCCCGAACCAGATGTCCGGCCTAAACAGTGGTTGGGTCCTGCTAAAAGGAGGTACGAGTCTAAGAGAGGCCCGCATGGAAATGGCGGACCGTCATCGACTTCTAAGCCGTCTTCCTGATGGATCTGCAGAAAGGAAGAGAGAGTCTGTAAGCGAGCCGCCCCCCAAGCTCCGCTTCCTGCATTATTTTTCGGTTGCATTTTCCCCATATCCAGCAAATATGGTGTTCCTTGCCCTGCCACGGTGCAACGCGAAGCCGCAGATAATGTCTGTTATAACCATTTTTACACACGAGACATTCCCCCGCCAGCACGTTTAGTCTTGCTGGGGCAGTGCGCTCCCATAGAATGTCTGCAGGCTGTCCACCCCGAAAATATTTGGCTGTTGTCTGTTTATGGATGCGTGGAAAGCTATCCCGGGCATTTCACAGTGGCTGCACAATGTAATAAAACACGGGTATTTCCTTTAGTTTAGGCACAGACCTCCCCGCTTCAGCGCTGTGGTCCCGTCGCTTACGTTACTGCAAACTGCTCCCGTGCTGAGGCAGGAGATTTGCAGCCTGCTTGCAAAAGGAGCGATAGAGCGAGTCCCTCTGAGCGAGTTAGAATCCGGGTTCTACAGCCAGTACTTTGTAGTGCCCAAAAGAGGTGGAGGTCTCCGTCTGATTCTGGATCTAAGACCCATAAACCGAGCGCTTCACAAACGAGGGTTCAAAATGACGATTCTAAAACAGATCCTGGCACAAGTTCGTCCCAGGGACTGGTTTGCATCCTTGGATCTGACGGATGCGTATTTTCACATTCAGATAACCCAACGCCACTGGCGATTCCTGTGTTTCACTTTCAAAGGCTCAGCATACCAATTTGCAGTACTGCCGTTCGGGCTGGCATTAGCCCCACGTACATTGTTGAAATGCGTGGACGCAGCGCTTTCCCTGCTCAGAGCGAGCGGTATGCGCATTTTGAATTATCTGGACAATTTTAGCCCATTCATTGGATGCGCTTATTGATCAAACTCAAACGCTACTTTATCATTTGATGTCCCTGGGGCTGTGTGTAAACATGCAGAAGAGCAAGCTCTCTCCGAGTCAGTCCATAACGTATCTGGGGGTATGTTTCGACTCAGTGGAGATGCGGGCTCGCAACGGAGTCCATCTCCTCGGCTCTACGCGATCTCAGACCAGGATGGTCTGTTCCCCTGAGGGAGTTTCAGAGGCTTTTGGGTCTCATGGTGGTGGCATCATCGGTCTGCCACCTGGGTCTTCTTCATATGCGACCTCATCAACTATGGTTAAAGGCTTGAGTCCCGTGGAGGGCATGGTCCTCGGGTCATGTGCGTGTTCTGGTCACGCACAGCTGCGTCAGTGCTCTGAGGCCATGGCGCGACCCGAGCATGTTCAATCGGGGAGTCCCTCTGGGGCTAGTGACGAGGCGCAGAGTGGTTATGACGGATGCGTCATCCTCGGGCTGGGGTGCGGTGTGCGAAGGCACGCCGGCATCGGGTCCTTGGTCTCAAGTCACTGAGCAGATGGCACATAAATCATATGGAGCTGGAAGCAGTGTCCCTGGCTCTACGAGTTTTCAGCTGCAGCTGTAACAGCAAGATTATTCGCACCGAAAACATGTCTGTGGTCTTGTACATAAATCGACAGGGAGGTGTCCACTCCAGAGCCCTCTTCAAGCAGGCTGCGAGGCTCCTGCTGTGGGCAGATTGACATCTACTCTCCATCAGAGCAGTCCATCCCCGGCCATCTGAACCGCGGGGCGGACATGCTCTCGAGGGACGGTCTTCCCCACGGGGAATGGAGACTTCATCCCGACTCAGTGCAGTCGATTTGGAGCCGCTTCGGGAATGCAGAGGTGGCTCTGTTCACTACGAGCGAGAATACGCACTGCCCGCTGTTCTTCTCGCTAGCCCACTCCCCCATGGGGAGCAATGCCCTGACAGCGCATTGGCCGGGAGGCAGGCTGTATGAAGATTTTTGCCACTTGTACTTTGCAAAGTCAGGGAGGAGAGAGCGTCAGTGATCATCGTTGCCCCGTTTTGGCCGAATCAGCCCTGGTTCCCAGACCTGAGAGAGTTTCTGACGGCCCCCCGTGGCAGATCCACAATTTCTGCAACACAGACTGTATAATGGGAGTCTCCCGTCTACACTAAAAGTTTATGTGGCTGCTATCACCTCGTTTTGTTCTCCAGTCGATGGGCAATCGATTGGTAGACACACGCTGGTGGTCAGATTTCTATGGGGAGCTGCAGCGTCACTCTCCGGCCGGAATCAGGTAAGGCCATTTAGGTAAACGGTGGACAAAACCCCATTCATATAAGTTGCCAGAGATCGACTAGGACTACGAAGGGATCGTAGACCTCGATTGTACGCCCATTTCGCGCGCACTCTAATGGCGATCTACCGCCTTTTCCCTAACTCAAGTCAAGGGGCCATTTTACCGGAGAGGCATCGGACGGACACCTCTAGGGGCATCGTGGCGCTGCGACGAGACCCCTCGTCCCCAAAGAAGCCTACTGCTACCCCCTTGCCACCTAATCTTCATCGCTGCGTACACGAGGAGCCTTTCGGTGCCCCCTTGCCCCCTAGCCTTTGCAAAAATGTCCAAAACACTCTCAGACGTCCCCCTTGCCCCCTAAGTCTGGGCATAACGTCCAAAACACGCCTAGACGTCCCCCTTGCCCCCTAGTCTGGGCATAACGTCCAAAACAGTCCTAAACGTCCCCCTTGACCCCCAGTCTGGGCATTGCGTCCAAAACACGCCTAAACGTCCCCCTTGCCGCCTACATTCTGTTTTCACTCCCTTGCGCCCCCTAGGGGCACGCCGTCTTTCGTGGCGCCTCCGGGTAGGCCGTCCTGCTGAGCGACCCTCCCCTTTCGTGCGTAGGGGGCGTTTCTGTCAGAACGTCAAGGGATTCCCGAACTCACTGCGTGGGGCAGTTCGCAGGCCCATAGACATCTATGTGAGGCAGGGAGATGTATGAAAAATAACTAAAAATATTTATTTTCGTATCTCGACCTAGCACTCTCGGTATGTCGTCGAGGGCCACGTGACGCTACACTCTGCAAAGTTTCGGATTCCTGGGTCCTCCGTGGGCCGTACGGGAGCCGCTGACAGGATTGCCCATTAGAAGCCTACGAGGCTGTAAAATAGGTTACGAGTGGGACTTCCTGTGATTTTGCCTTGTCACAGGAAGTACCAGTCATAACTTATTCGACAGTCAGTCGGTAGGCTTCTAATGTACACACTTCTTTTACAGCAATTAAAAAGCACGGAACTGGCCGTTAACGGTCGCACGCACCGCGTACGGCCCCCTTGCTTACATTTCCTAAAATTCAGGGTCCAAGGGGCTTCAGAATTGTGCCTTTCACTGAAGAGAAGCTGTCAGGGGTCAAAAGGTCGCAGAGTCTCGAAACTCAACACAGCTGACCGTCAGGGGGTCACGAACAGGGGTCTAAAGTTTCGTGCTTCCAGGTCACCCCAAACTCCCTTTTCCTTGAAAACAGATTGAACCCCACTTTTGTTCGGTTTGCCCATTCAAGAGCCTCTGTCTGGCTACGAGAGGAAGAAGCCTGCGAGAGAGATTTTTTACCAAACCCACTCCAATTTTTCCCTCCGCTCTAGGAAGCTGTACTCTCGGTATGTGAAACAGGGGCCCCCGGGCTACCAGAATCCAAAGTTTGGGACCCCTCGAGCCCCTGGGGGCCGTACGGAACCTCCTGACACTCGTAACCTATCCCATTCATTCTCATAAGCTCGTGTCGGACACCTGTCCGATCGGGCCGAAATTCACGTGTACGCCTCGTCACGGGCTCCCGGGTCGCTCTCCAGAGTTCCGCGACCCTCTGACCTCGTTGACCCCTCTGTTTGCCCAAAAAGACACAGACGGCCTACAAATAGGTGTGGAATGTACGCTCTCGAATACAGGGGTCAAAAGGTCACAGGGTCTCGAAACTCGACACGGCTGACCGCTGGGGGCCCTCGAGCTAGAATCTCGAGTTTTGTGCTCCTAGATCACCCAGAAGTCCCTTTTTCTTGAAAAAAGATTGAACCCCACTTTTGTTCAGTTTGCCCATTCAAGAGCCTCTGTCTGGCTATGAGAGGAAGAAGCCTGCAAGAGAGATTTGTACCAAACCCACAGAAAATTTTTCCCTCCGCTCTAAAAAGCCGTACTCTGAGTATGTGAAACAGGGACCCCCGGGCTACCAGAATCCAAAGTTTGGGACCCCTCGAGCCCCTGGGGGCCGTACGGAACCTCCTGACACTCGTAACCTATCCCATTCATTTTCATAAGCTCGTGAGGGACACTAGCATGGAAAGGTCAGAGGGGCCCGAAATTCACGTATACGCCTCGTCACGGGACCCCGGGTCACGCTCTAGAATTCCGTGACCCTCTGACCTTCTTGACCCCTCGGTTTGCCCAAAAAGACACAGACTTCCTACAAATAGGTATGGAATGTACGCTCTCGAATACAGGGGTCAAAAGGTCACAGGGTCTCGAAACTCAACACGGCTGACCGCTGGGGGCCCTCGAGCTAGAATCTCGAGTTTTGTGCTCCTAGATCACCCAGAAGTCCCTTTTTCTTGAAAAAAGATTGAACCCCACTTTTGTTCAGTTTGCCCATTCAAGAGCCTCTGTCTGGCTACGAGAGGAAGAAGCCTGCGAGAGAGATTTTTTCCAAACGCACTATAATTTTTTCCCTCCGCTCTAAAAAGCCGTACTCTCGGTATGTGAAACAGGGCCCCCCGGGCTACCAGAATCCAAAGTTTGGGACCCCTCGAGCCCCTCTGGGCCGTACGGAACCTCCTGATACTCGTAACCTATCCCATTCATTTTCATAAGCTAGTGAGGGACACTGGCATGGAAAGGTCCGAGGGGCCCGAAAGTCACGTATACGCCTCGTCACGGGACCCCGGGTCACGCTCCAGAGTTCCGTGACCTCGTTGACCCCTCGGTTTGCCCAAAAAGACACAGACAGCCTACAAATAGGTGGGGAATGTACGCTGTAGAATACAGGGGTCAAAAGGTCGCAGGGTCTCGAAACTCAACACGGTCGACCGTCGGGGGCTCACGAATCGGGATCTCGAGTTCCGTGGCTCTAGATGCATTGCGAGCGTGATTTCACCCCGGAAAGTTGCTGTGGCTCGAGGCCTTCAGTGACGCATGGCCCCATAGAGATGTATGCGGGGGGAGGAGATGTATGAAAAATAACCAAAAATATTTATTCGCGTATTTCGACCTCGCCCTCTCGGTATGTCGTCGAGGGTCACTTGACGCAACTTTCTGTAAATTGTCGGGCTCCTGGGGCCTCCTCGGGCCGTACGGAAGCCGCTGACACCTGCAACCTACCCCATTGTTTTCATAGGCGCCTAGCGTACTGTGACCCCGGAACAACCCGGAAGACTCCAAACGACCCCGATTTGACATATTTGGCTCCTGGCGGCCCCCTCGTTCAGGTTCCGTATTTTGAAGTCGGTACGACCTCGTTAAGTACTAAATTGTCCGTTTTGGGGTCAACGTGGGCTGTGTATTTTCCTGGAATATTTTTCTTGATTTTTTTTCGGGCCCTCGCCACCCTCCAAAGGGCACGGGCTTTGAATATGTTGTGCGTGAGGGTGTGACAGACCAGCATTCGAAGCCCTTAGGTTTTTGTACAAAAATAAAGCGTATTAAAGCAGAACATGTTGAACGGATACTTTTTATTGTGAAAAGTGCAATTGAATACAAAGTAAGCAATTTAACAGGCATAGGTGTACATCATACCAATATATGGTGCTTCTAGTGTACATATTTGTGGGTTTTTTCATAAAAAACTTGTTACAGTAACAAAAAATGACCTTTTACAGTATTGTCCAAAATAAGCCTACGAGGCCCTTGTCGGAAAGGCGGCGAGTGGGACTTCCTGTGATCACAGGAAATGCCAGCCGTAACTTATATGACGGGGCCTCCATAGGTGGCGAATGTACACACCGTTTTTATGTATAATAAACACATTGCATAGCTGCAAGAAGTGCACATTTGCCAAATTAAGTGATATAAGCACTATACTATTAGATGTACTCAAATAAACCTATGTAGAGTCAAATAAGACCATTTTATAGGGATTGTACATTCGCCACCTACGAGGGCACCGTCAAATAAGTTACAGATGTCATAGGAACTTTTTCAAAAAATGACTAAGTCCAAAAATGCATCCCACTCAAAACCTGTTTGACAGGGCTCATATAGGTAACTAATGTACATACCACTCATAACCTGTTTGAAAGGAACCACGTAGGTGGATAATGTACACAGCTTTTATAAGCCTAATAAACATGTTGCAACGCTGTAATAAGTGCATAATTGCTAAATTAAGTGATTTAAGCACTATACTATGAGATGTACTCAAATAAACCTATGTGGAGTCAAATAAGACCATTTTTAGGAATTGTACATTCGCCACCTATAAGGGCCCCGTCAAATAAGTTACAGATGTTAGATGAAATTTCTCAAAAAATGACTAAGTCTAAAAATGCACTCCAAACATAACCTGTTTGACAGGGACCACGTAGGTGGCGAATGTACACAGCGTTTATAAGCATAATGAACATGTTATACAGGTGAAATAGACATATAATTGCTAAATGAAGGTGAATCAACATTCAACTCATAGCTTTTTCAAATAAACCTATGTATAGTCAAATAAAACCATTTAATAGGGATTGTACATTATCTACCTACGAGGGCCCCATCAAATAAGTTACAGATGTCATAGGAATAATTCTTCCATTCCAAAATGCATCACTCTCATAACTTATTTGACGGGGATCATATAGGTGGCGAATGTACATGCCACTCGTAACATATTTGACAGGGACCACGTATGTGGCGAATGTACACAGCGTTTATAAGCATAATAAACATGTTACACAGCTGTAATACACTTACAATTGCTAAATGAAGGTGAATAAACACTCCACTACTAGCTTTATTCAAATGAAACTATGTAAAGTAAAATAAGACCATTTTATAGGGATTGTACATTCACCACCTACGAGGGCCCCATCAAATAAGTTACACATGTAGCAAACAAGACAAGGAAAAAAGTCCAAGTCCAAAAATGCATAACACGCATAACTTATTTGACGGGGTCCACATAGGTAGATAATGTACACACTGTTATAAAGCACAATAAACATGTTACCAAGCTGTAATAAACATGTAATTGCTAAACTGAGCTATGTCAGCACACTACTATTAAATCTACTTAAACCAACCTACACAGAGTAAAAAAAACATTTTATAGGGATTGTACATTCGCCACCTACGAGGGCCCCATCAAATAAGTTACACATGTAGCAAACAAGACAAGGAAAAAGTCTAAGTCCAAAAATGCATATCACAGCATAACTTATTTGACAGGGCTCATATAGGTGGCGAATGTACATGCCACTCATGACCTGTTTTACAGGGACCACGTAGGTAGCGAATGTACACATCGTTTATAAGCAAAATAAACATGTTATACAGGTGAAATAGACATACAATTGCTAAATGAAGGTGAATAAACATTCTACTCTTAGCTTTATTCAAATAAACCTATGTAGAGTCAAATAAAACCATTTAATAGGGATTGTACATTATCTACCTACGAGGGCCCCATCAAATAAGTTACAGATGTCATAGGAATAATTCTTCCATTCCAAAATGCATCACTCTCATAACTTATTTGACGGGGATCATATAGGTGGCGAATGTACATGCCACTCGTAACATATTTGACAGGGACCACGTAGGTGGCGAATGTACACAGCGTTTATAAGCATAATAAACATGTTGCACAGCTGTAATACACTTACAATTGCTAAATGAAGGTGAATGAACACTCAACTACTAGCTTTATTCAAATAAACCTATGTAAAATCAAATAAAATTATTTAATAGGGATTGTCCATTATCTACCTACGAGGGCCCCATCAAATAAGTTACACATGTAGCAAACAAGACAAGGAATAAAGTCCAAGTCCAAAATGCATAACACGCATAACTTATTTGACGGGGTCCACATAGGTAGATAATGTACACACTGTTATAAAGCACAATAAACATGTTACCAAGCTGTAATAAACATGTAATTGCTAAACTGAGCTATGTCAGCACTCTACTATTAAATCTACTTAAACCAACCTACACAGAGTAAAAAAAACATTTTATAGGGATTGTACATTCGCCACCTACGAGGGCCCCATCAAATAAGTTACACATGTAGCAAACAAGACAAGGAAAAAGTCTAAGTCCAAAAATGCATATCACAGCATAACTTATTTGACGGGGATCATGTAGGTGGCGAATGTACATGCCACTCGTAACATATTTGACAGGGACCACGTATGTGGCGAATGTACACAGCGTTTATAAGCATAATAAACATGTTGCACAGCTGTAATACACTTACAATTGCTAAATGAAGGTGAATAAACACTCAACTACTAGCTTTATTCAAATGAAACTATGTAAAGTCAAATAAGACCATTTTATAGGGATTGTACATTCACCACCTACGAGGGCCCCATCAAATAAGTTACACATGTAGCAAACAAGACAAGGAAAAAAGTCCAAAAATGCATAACACGCATAACTTATTTGACGGGGTCCACATAGGTAGATAATGTACACACTGTTATAAAGCACAATAAACATGTTACCAAGCTGTAATAAACATGTAATTGCTAAACTGAGCTATGTCAGCACTCTACTATTAAATCTACTTAAACCAACCTACACAGAGTCAAAAAAACATTTTATAGGGATTGTACATTTGCCACCTACGAGGGCCCCGTCAAATAAGTTAAAGGTGTAAGAAAACTTTATTTAGATTCTTTAGATGATTTCATGCACGTTTATGACTTGTAACCTAAAGTAAATAGCTTTGGGGTGTTTCTAGTGTGTTTTACTATACTTTCTTTTAAAAAAACATGGTTTATTTTTTTTTGGGCTACCATTGATGAATGCAACTGCACAAGTACGTGCTATATTAAGGTTTCAAAGGGTAAATGAACAGCATAGTTACACGTACGACTCAAACTACATGTCTGAAGACTAGATTGGTCTGTCTGTAACTACTTTTATTAGTGTGCCAATTATTTTTACAGAATTTAGAAAAATTTTAATACATCCCACTTATAAATTACCAGTTTGTCAGTGCTTACATAAGTAGATTATGTACACACCGTTTTTTAAATTGTAAATCTGTAATACACTTACAATTGCTCAATGAAGGTGAATGAACACTCAACTTCTAGCTTTATTCAAATAAACCTATGTAAAGTCAAATAAGACCATTTTATAGGGATTGTACATTCACCACCTACGAGGGCCCCATCAAATAAGTTACACATGTAGCAAACAAGACAAGGAAAAAGTCTAAGTCCAAAAATGCATATCACAGCATAACTTATTTGACAGGGCTCACATAGGTGGCGAATGTACATGCCACTCATGACCTGTTTTACAGGGACCACGTAGGTAGCGAATGTACACATCGTTTATAAGCAAAATAAACATGTTATACAGGTGAAATAGACATACAATTGCTAAATGAAGGTGAATAAACATTCTACTCTTAGCTTTATTCAAATAAACCTATGTAGAGTCAAATAAAACCATTTAATAGGGATTGTACATTATCTACCTACGAGGGCCCCGTCAAATAAGTTACAGATGTCATAGGAATAATTCTTCCATTCCAAAATGCATCACTCTCATAACTTATTTGACGGGGATCATATAGGTGGCGAATGTACATGCCACTCGTAACATATTTGACAGGGACCACGTAGGTGGCGAATGTACACAGCGTTTATAAGCATAATAAACATGTTGCACAGCTGTAATACACTCAAAATTGCTAAATGAAGGTGAATAAACACTCAACTACTAGCTTTATTCAAATAACCTATGTAGAGTCAAATAAGACCATTTTATAGGGACTGTACATTCGCCACCTACGAGGGCCCCGTCAAATAAGTTAAAGGTGTAGCAAACAAGACAAGGAAAAAGTCTAAGTCCAAAAATGCATATCACAGCATAACTTATTTGACAGGGCTCATATAGGTGGCGAATGTACATGCCACTCATGACCTGTTTTACAGGGACCACGTAGGTAGCGAATGTACACATCGTTTATAAGCAAAATAAACATGTTATACAGGTGAAATAGACATACAATTGCTAAATGAAGGTGAATAAACATTCTACTCTTAGCTTTATTCAAATAAACCTATGTAGAGTCAAATAAAACCATTTAATAGGGATTGTACATTATCTACCTACGAGGGCCCCATCAAATAAGTTACAGATGTCATAGGAATAATTCTTCCATTCCAAAATGCATCACTCTCATAACTTATTTGACGGGGATCATATAGGTGGCGAATGTACATGCCACTCGTAACATATTTGACAGGGACCACGTAGGTGGCGAATGTACACAGCGTTCATAAGCATAATAAACATGTTGCACAGCTGTAATACACTTACAATTGCTAAATGAAGGTGAATGAACACTCAACTACTAGCTTTATTCAAATAGACCTATGTAAAATCAAATAAAACCATTTAATAGGGATTGTCCATTATCTACCTACGAGGGCCCCATCAAATAAGTTACACATGTAGCAAACAAGACAAGGAAAAAAGTCCAAGTCCAAAAATGCATAACACGCATAACTTATTTGACGGGGTCCACATAGGTAGATAATGTACACACTGTTATAAAGCACAATAAACATGTTACCAAGCTTTAATAAACATGTAATTGCTAAACTGAGCTATGTCAGCACTCTACTATTAAATCTACTTAAACCAACCTACACAGAGTCAAAAAAAACATTTTATAGGGATTGTACATTTGCCACCTACGAGGGCCCCGTCAAATAGGTTAAAGGTGTAAGAAAACTTTATTTAGATTCTTTAGATGATTTCATGCACGTTTATGACTTGTAACCTAAAGTAAATAGCTTTGGGGTGTTTCTAGTGTGTTTTACTATACATTTTATAAAAAAACATGGTTTATTTTTTTTTGGGCTACCATTGATGAATGCAACTGCACAAGTACGTGCTATATTAAGGTTTCAAAGGGTAAATGAACACCATAGTTACACGTACGACTCAAACTACATGTCTGAAGACTAGATTGGCCTGTCTGTAACTACTTTTATTAGTGTGCCAATTATTTTTACAGAATTTAGAAAAAATTTACCACTTATAAATTACCAGTTTGTCAGTGCTTACATAAGTAGATTATGTACACACCGTTTTTTAAATTGTAAATCTGTAATACACTTACAATTGCTCAATGAAGGTGAATGAACACTCAACTTCTAGCTTTATTCAAATAAACCTATGTAGAGTCAAATAAAACCATTTAATAGGGATTGTCCATTATCTACCTACGAGGGCCCCGTCAAATAAGTTACAGATGTCATAGGAATAATTCTTCCATTCCAAAATGCATCACTCTCATAACTTATTTGACGGGGATCATATAGGTGGCGAATGTACATGCCACTCGTAACATATTTGACAGGGACCACGTAGGTGGCGAATGTACACAGCGTTTATAAGCATAATAAACATGTTGCACAGCTGTAATACACTCAAAATTGCTAAATGAAGGTGAATAAACACTCAACTACTAGCTTTATTCAAATAAACCTATGTAGAGTCAAATAAGACCATCTTATAGGGACTGTACATTCGCCACCTACGAGGGCCCCGTCAAATAAGTTAAACATGTAAGAAAGAAGACAAGGAAAAAAGTCCAAGTCCAAAAATGCATTGCACACATAACTTATTTGACGGGGCTCGTATAGGTGACGAATGTACACACTGTTTTTAGGCATAACAAACGTGTTGCAAAGCTGCAATAAGTGCACAATTGCTAAATGAAGTGATATAAGCACTATACTGTGGGATGTACTCAAATAAACCTATGTAGAGTCAAATAAAACCATTTAATAGGGATTGTCCATTATCTACCTACGAGGGCCCCGTCAAATAAGTTATACATGTAAGAAACAAGACAAGGAAAAAAGTCCAAGTCCGAAAATGCATTGCACACATAACTTATTTGACGGGGCCCTCGTAGGTGGCGAATGTACATGCCACTCGTAACATATTTGACAGGGACCACTTAGGTGGCGAATGTACACAGCGTTTATAAGCATAATAAACATGTTGCACAGCTGTAATACACTTACAATTGCTAAATGAAGGTGAATGAACACTCAACTACTAGCTTTATTCAAATAAACCTATGTAGAATCAAATAAAACCATTTAATAGGGATTGTCCATTATCTACCTACGAGGGCCCCGTCAAATAAGTTACAGATGTCATAGGAATATTCTTCCATTCCAAAAATGCTTTATTCTCATAACTTATTTGACGGGGCCCTCGTAGGTGGCGAATGTACATGCCACTCGTAACATATTTGACAGGGACCACTTAGGTGGCGAATGTACACAGCGTTCATAAGCATAATAAACATGTTGCACAGCTGTAATACACTTACAATTGCTAAATGAAGGTGAATGAACACTCAACTACTAGCTTTATTCAAATAAACCTATGTAAAATCAAATAAAACATTTAATAGGGATTGTACATTCGCCACCTACGAGGGCCCCATCAAATAAGTTACACATGTAGCAAACAAGACAAGGAAAAAGTCTAAGTCCAAAAATGCATATCACAGCATAACTTATTTGACAGGGCTCACATAGGTGGCGAATGTACATGCCACTCATGACCTGTTTTACAGGGACCACGTAGGTAGCGAATGTACACATCGTTTATAAGCAAAATAAACATGTTATACAGGTGAAATAGACATACAATTGCTAAATGAAGGTGAATAAACATTCTACTCTTAGCTTTATTCAAATAAACCTATGTAGAGTCAAATAAAACCATTTAATAGGGATTGTACATTATCTACCTACGAGGGCCCCATCAAATAAGTTACAGATGTCATAGGAATAATTCTTCCATTCCAAAATGCATCACTCTCATAACTTATTTGACGGGGATCATATAGGTGGCGAATGTACATGCCACTCGTAACATATTTGACAGGGACCACTTAGGTGGCGAATGTACACAGCGTTTATAAGCATAATAAACATGTTGCACAGCTGTAATACACTTACAATTGCTAAATGAAGGTGAATGAACACTCAACTACTAGCTTTATTCAAATAAACCTATGTAGAGTCAAATAAAACCATTTTATAGGGATTGTCCATTATCTACCTACGTTGGCCCCTTCGAACAAGTTACAGATGTACAAAACCTACGAATGACATTCATAACCTATTCAACGGGGCCTGCGTAGGTAAATGATGGACACACCGTTTTTAGGCCCCCGAAGCCCATCGGTGAGCTCCAATGCGCAGCACGGCGAAGGAGCGTGCCTCCTTTACGCCCCACGGTCTGTTTAACCCGCGTAACTCCCTGCAGATGCCAAGGATGGCTGCTTGCGAGGTCTGAACGTGGTCTGCCAATGTGGACCCCGCCGAACGAGACGCAGATGGGAGAAAGATCCCGAAAAAATGCATCCTTATCATCGGGAGCGCGTTCGTGAGTTCTGGTGTTCGTCGCCACGAAGGGCAGCGTCTCCTATGCGCTCTGCGGTCGGTCCGAGGCCTGTGACTCATTGCCAAGGCGAAATCCATTTCCTGCCTGTTCGGGCCCACCGCGTACGCGAGAGAGCTCGGTCGGGACGCGCGTGCGCCTTCGGGGGGCGTCTCGGGGCGTCTCGGGGCGTCGGGCGAGTTTAGGCGGCAAGGGGGATGCGTAGGCGCTCCGTGGATGGGGCGGTGCCCGGGGGACGCCCCGCCCCAAATAGGCTGCAAGGGGCACGGTAGGCGCCTCGTGTACGCCGGGTCTGACCCCCGGACCTAGGCTGCAAGGGGCGCCGTAGGCGCCTATTGGAACGTCTACTCGCCACCTTTTCGACGCGCCTCGAATAGGTGCGGGGCGTACGGCCGGTCGCCCTCAGGTGGCATCTGCCCGAACTTCGCCTTGCCCACGATCCGCAGCCCGGGTTAGGGGGATTTTTCCCGGCGCCCCAGGGCTTCGAGCCCGCCCCCGACCCTTCCGGATCGCTCCGGCGGGCCCGACCCTTCGATTCGGCGTCGCCGTGCGACCCACGAAAAATCCGGGGGCGCCGGCGCGCAGCGTCCATTCGAGGCCTACCATTTCGCGCTTAATAAGTTACGAGTGCAATATGGTGGCCTTAGGCAGGTAATGTACCAAAGTCTCTGTCTACCCTGTTTAGAGCGCAGGTCATTTCTTTGCCCGCTCTGACTTCTGAGCCATCGGCTTCGCATGATGCTGAAACTCTTCGGATTTTATATCGTTCCCCTAGCAACAATGTTGAGAGACCGCTCTGGAAAGGGAACGTCTCCAGTTACTGTCGTAACCTCGGATCCCTGAGAAGTGGGAACGAGACATTGCGTAAACCGCCGTGTTTACCACTCGTCAGTCGTGCTAGCATGTATGTTTGATTCTAAGGTATTGTCGCTATGCACCATACTTATACTGTCTAGATCAATCAGTATTGCATACTGTTACATGTCTGGCAACAATTGGCCAGTTTATTTACTGGCATTATCCAATAAGAATTCAGGAAAGTGGAAAGGGGAAGAGTTCCCCCTAGCAGAAATTTCCGCAATGTCCCGTTCCCGCTTCTCAAGGAACCGAGGTTACGACAGTAACCAGAGACGTTTTCTGCACCCGAGAGAGCTTGTAAAGTGTGCGGCTCTGGCTTTTCCTCACTCCAAATAGAGTGTATAACGTGCTGAGTTTTCCCTACCCGAGAGAGCTTCTAAAACATGTGGCTTGGGCTTTTCCTCATGCCAAATAGAGTTTATAATGTACTGAGTTTTCCGCATCCGAGAAAGCTTGTAAAGTGCGCGGCTCAGGCTTTTTCTCGCGGCAGAGTTTATAATGTACAGGGTTTAAGTTTTCCGGACATGAGAGACTTTGTAATGTGCGCGGCTCAAACTTTTCCTTCCAGGAATGTCTATGCGCGTGAGGGTTTAAAACTAGCACACGAGTAGTTCCCATTTAGAAATCAAGTAATAACAGTGCATGCGGGCATCAATGACATTGACTTACAGCAATAGTTTACTTTCATTTAAAAGGTTGCGGTGGGAAGTAACAATGTTTCTAGCTGCACTGAACTCACACTCTTATAGAATGCTAATCGCTGTCAAATCCGGGCATTTTCTAGACACGTTAGTTTCTGTTTTTTGTCCACAAATACAGCTTGTTATAGATAAATGCGTAAATTGCCCCGCCTCTTGATACTATCGTGTATTGGCAATCTACAGGCTGGCAATAGAACGATTGACTATAGAGAGTATCACCCAACACTAGTAGTGATGCACGATATTTATCGGACAGATATATTATCGGCCGATTTGGGTAAAAATGGCGTCATTTTAACTGCTCTTTAAATCTCTTATCGTGTCCGTTTAAATTTACTTGGCAAAAGGGACCAATAAAAACAACGTACATTTTTCTTTATTTGGCCCTTCAGAGGGCACTATATCCCATTTGTAACGCACAGTGTTTCATTTGAAAAAGCTAGTAAAACACCCTTTGAAAAAGTTATAACACACCCACATTTTACCACACTATCCCCCTTTTTTAAATACCACAGAGTTTATTATTTACTTTAATTAATTGAAGTTAATGTGCTAGTAAAATTATATAAAATAGGACTTATACTTAAAAAAACGTTACTTTATTAAATATAGTACTTTACATTTAAGTATACCTAAAAACAAAGGAAAAAAGAAAATGTATTAGTAAGATACTGGTTTATTAACATAGTTGTACATTATACTTCATTTTTATGGATTTTTCCCTGTATCATTCAAAGTATCAACTTTTTCTATTATAGGTTTTCCAATATAGTTTACAAGTGAACACTAGGCTGTATACTGAAGTTTTATTCATGTGGGCAAATTTATTACCATTGAATAGTAAAATTATAATTTTTGTTGAGCATGCACTTTTCATCAGTGCATCTTAGATTTTCTATTCTCCTGGTTGCACAAAATGCAGATAATATGAAAATTATAATATAAAAATATTAACTTATTGGTTATCAGTATCGAAATCGGCCATTAGAAGGACTTAACTATCTGTTATTGGTTAAAAAAGTTCATATCGTGCATCGCTAGTTCAGAGAGTAATTAAGCGCACAGAATTTGGTGTGACCTCCACGGTTCAATATGCATAAGTTAATTGCATTTTTCCAGTTTTGAGTATTGTGGCACCCCTACCTGCCACAGCACCTCTGATGGACAAGACGATTTTCCCCAATATTCAGATTTTTGTGCACCATACCTGCAAACTCGGACAAGGTGAAAAAGGTGACATACATACGAGGGGGGGATGTGTTCGATGGTGAATATTTATTTTTGGGTGGAATGAGTGGTGTTGGTTGGGTGATTGGGGCAGTTGAGCGGGTTGTGTTGGGTGTGATGGTATAGGGGCATCCTCCCCATCAGAAAATATTTGTAATTTTGACATGTAAATTATGCATTCTGGCGCACTCTGACAAGAAAAACGTTTTGCTGGTAAAATCTATTTCTAGTTTTTCAAGTGCACCACATGACACCTATAGAGCAGCAGCTAAACTAGAAGAGGTATACGCAAATAAGACCCATAATGCTGGCATAATAAGTCGGAACGTGCACGGTCTAATTTTGAGCTACAGGGAAAAAAAAGTGAAAACATGGATTTTATGTTGGATTTTCATGAAAATAAGTGCTTTGCCCTCATCTCGCGATCCCAATGCTCTGAGAGGTGCACCTACCAATACGTGTCCATCAGAAGCAAAGATACAAGATGCGAGATATAGGAGCCAAAAAAAAAAGTTATTAAGAGCTTTCATAAAAAAAGAATGTTCAAAAACCAGATACACGCAATACAAAAGTAATCCGCGTGGCTCCTGATGACATATTAATGTATTATGAAGCGAATTGACCACCCCACAGAAAAAAAACCTCTTCGGATTTACACTATTCACATAAATGACCCAATTTTGTTTTAAACCAGCGAATTTCGCCGAAAAGCGACCAATTTGCAGATATGGTGCGCCCTCAGATTCAAGATTTTCAAATAGTTGCATCTTGTCAAAATATTGTCCTATTTATTTGTCCTATATATATATATATATATATATATATATATTCAGCTTCCAAAAATTTTATAAAAATAAATAAATAAAAATTGTGATTGTGTGGTCCAAGTTCACATATTTGCATGAGAACTAAGTAGTGTTTCAGTTACATTTTAGTTTGGTTGATCTATGCGACATTTTTTGTCATTGAATAAGAAAACGGCAGCCTCAAGTTAAAATGGGTATTACATTTTGGGTTAAAGTAATTAAAATATTAATGTATTAATTCTAATGACAAATTTCACTAGAAGAAAGAAATTATAATGTATTACACATTCCTTTCAAACTAACTAAAACTAAATCCTGACATTCATTATCTTTTCAACCTTGCATTCACACGACTTCTATAATACAAAATACAAAACTACAAAAAAAATGGATTAAAAAGGCTGCATTAGGTTAGATCAACTGGAACCAGGAACACTGCATAAGAGTGTTGAACAGTATTTTGCTCTCAGTCTTTTCTCAATTGTTTCCAAGGTTACTATAATGGATAGCAGAATGCAGTCCGTACCCAGACCAGATGGTAGAGCTGAAAGCATGGGTTAAAGCAAAAAAAAAACTGAACCTGAAAGTTGAGCCTGAACTTTCTTTTGCGGGGTTGCGAAAAAAAACATACGCATGGTTATTTGCGATTACAGTATATATAAACATAGCTTAA
This sequence comes from Oreonectes daqikongensis, assembly GCA_026939265.1. NCBI lineage: Eukaryota > Metazoa > Chordata > Actinopteri > Cypriniformes > Nemacheilidae > Oreonectes > Oreonectes daqikongensis. Next base: position 267,616 of record JAOTQM010000537.1, on the reverse strand, counting down.
CATACCAAATTCAACTGAAATCATCATAATAAACAATCCTACTTTAAAAAAAAAAATAAAAAAAATAAGACTCACATTTTTTGTCCTATTGGGGATGGCATTTTGAGATCAAAATAAAGTGACTAGATCAATGATGAATTTTGTACTCTTGTAAACTATTTGTGATCTAGTAGTAATTTAATCAGTTTCAAATGTATTAATGGCGATGATAGGGCACAAGTCACATCCACAACACATAGTAATAAGATCACAGTTGGTCAAAACAGGCAGAGCATAAATGAGCCCTCAAAAAAGCAAAAGTGATAACCTTTTTGAGCTCCTTTATTGTTTTGTATAGTTAGTGGAGGCAGATTTATTATAAATTTTAAACTCCTGGCAAATTTTGCACTACAAACTGTATAATTCACTGTATAACTTCCTACTAAAGTTACAACGGTTACGGAGTCAGCAGTGAGTGTTTCTCTTTTCATTTGTTTCATTCATATCAACCACATAGAATAACAGGAATATTTGCCTGCGGTCACTAATGTATTGACATCCAATTCTCAACTTTTTACACTCACTCCAGACAAAAACGACCATGTTAATGACATAACTCCATTAAGGTGCAATAGGTTTCGAAAAAAGTTTGAAAACAAGTTAGACGCTATAGAAATAGATCGCCTTGCAGACCGCTTTGGTTTAAATATCTCAATTTCAGTTAGAGTGTATGTAACGCGGAGGTCTGATTAGATGATATGACAAAACAACACAACGTTATCAATCTTTGTCACAGTCTACAATTTGTATAAGTCATATTTGCAACAGACTTTACAGCTGCGCCCAGCTTCAGGCTTTATAAACTTACTCTCCATCCTGCCGACTATGCTTGTTACTCTCCAACGTGACAGCTGAGCTGGATCTCAACCACACTCAAGACCCACCCCATGTTACTTCTGATAGGCTAGTAATGTTTGTTTGGTTGAGACTGATAGCTCTGTTCCTCTCATACATTGGTAGGCAAACTTATGAACCCGAACTGATATCAAAAAGCTTTTATTAAATGTAATATTTTTTTCCTCAGCCAAACTCCGCAAGCCGGAGATCCGGCAGCAGCGACCCGACAAGTCCTCACTACAAAACTGCAACTAGCTACAGGAATATTAATGATAATCGTACACCTATATCTACCATTCTATTTGATTTTAGCCTAGTTGTGCAAGCACTGCCAAGCTTGTAGAGATGCTGCAGTTTTTGCCAGAGGGGAACTGGTTCCCCTGGTTGGGTCTGGGTTTTTTCTCTACTGGAGTTTTGGGTTCCTCGCATATTGTTTTGCACTATTTGCCCAACCGGGGGAGCTGCTGACATCAGCTTCAGAATTTAAAGTTTTTGTATTTCTAATATCACTTTATAAGTAATCATTCTGCATAATTTATTTAATTCATTTAATACTTCATATAGGAATTTCTAGTTTGTATAATATGTTACCTGTGTTACTCCTTCCTATATATTTTCTGTGTATGCTTCTCTGTAATAACACTGTTTGTGTGTGTGTGTGTGTGTAAGTTGTGTGCAAATGTGTGTTGTGTGCCTGTGTTTTCTTACATGTTCTTACATTTTGGTAGTGTGTGAAATTGGGGTGTATTCACTCAGTTTGTTGTTCTTACTTTCCTTTTTACAAATTGAATGCTTTGCTTGTAGTCATTTTTTTCACGTACAGCTGCTTTGCAACAATGGAAATTGTAAAAAGCGCTATATAAATAAACTTGAGTTGAGTTGATAATTAGCATGTTTAAAAGCATTAAAAACAGCACAATGGGAACAGCTCAACTCATGTCTGAACAAATACATTGTTAAGAACTCACATGTTTCTCCAGTAGCTCATTGTGGACCAGGCGTGGCTTGGAGTACACAAATGTCCCCATGGACAAGGAATCCTTGTAACTGGAGGTAAGGATCTGCAGTATGTCGGCAAACTCTCTTGAGTCTGTTGACACATACTGAAATAGAGCTGTGAACAGAGAGCAGAACCAACAGAGCATAATTACATTTACTATCATTATATAACAATTCCAGTTACACTCCAGAGAGCAAACGCATGTACATTTACGCTTGTAAATACACACAAAGTAGTATTTAAGTTACAACTTCAAACCCGTTTTGATTCTACTTTCTAAACATTTTGTATTTTAATAGTTTATTACCCAATAAAGCCATTCTCATGTAGATATTTTTTGTTTCTGTTGTCAAGTCATGATTTATAACCGCAACAGCGTCTGGCAAAATCTCCACACACACCTTAAAGAGCAGAGATTTTAGCCATAATATTTCACACTATTTACAGACAAACTGTATTCACGTTTATATATCAAACAGTCAGTAGCTGTTTTACGTTTTTAGAAACGCTGTTTTGTACTCATTTACGAGTCAGCCGCTGTACAGTAAACTGAATATACGGCAAAATAAATGAAGTCTACATTGTTAAGTCTAGGGGTGTCCCCGACTAAGGATTTACATAGTCGAATCAGAATTGTCATGTATTTCCTATAGTCGAATCGCATACATTTGTGTGTGCACAAGTGTATGTGGGGACGACACCAGGTAGTTAACAAGAGTACAGCGCAACATTGATGCACCGAAAAACATTCAAACATGAATTTACAGAATTAGTTCAGAACAGAATATACCTTTATAATAAATAAAAAAACGAAATAAGCCAGAATCAATGCGCAAAATAAATGTGTTCAAGCTAAATGTCGGAAATGCAGGGGAACATACACTATATTGCCAAAAGTATTCGCTCACCCATCCAAATAATTTAATTCAGGTGTTCCAATCACTTCCATGGCCCCAGGTGTATAAAATGAAGCACCTAGGCATGCAGACTGCTTCTACAAACATTTGTGAAAGAATGCCCTGCTCTCAGGAGCTCAGTGAATTCCACCGTGGTACTGTGATAGTGTGAAGTCCAGTCGTGAAATTTCCTCGCTACCAAATATTCCAGTCAACTGTCAGTGGTATTATAACAAAGTGGAAGTGATTGGGAATGACAGCAACTCAGCCAAGAAGTGATAGTGATAGACCATGTAAAATGACAGAGCGGGGTCAGCGGATGTAATGGGTTTCCATGGCCGATCAGCTGCATCCAAGCCATACATCACCAAGTGCAATGCAAAGCGTAAAATGCAATAGTGTAAAGAACACCGCCACTGGACCAGGTCAATGGAGACGCGTTCTCTGGATTGACGAATCACACGTCTCCATCTGGCAATCTGATGGACAAGTCTGGGTAGGGCTGGGCAATTAATCGAAATCGAATCGCGATTTGAGACAATTGCGATTTGCTAATCGCAAAGGCTGCGATGTGAAAAATATGAAACGCGTTTGTTCCCGTCAAAGCAAAAGCATGACTGCCCGGCTTGCCTTGAGTGACAGTCTTACTAACCAATTGAGTGAGCGCACCTCCGTTCTGCCCAATCAGCACTGCCCTAGCCTGCGTAAACACCTACCATTACAAAATAACAAACAGAACGCTGGAGGGAGAGAGAGAGAGCGAGTGGAATTGTGGCGTCTAGGAATGCTTCTCATACTTGCGTCTCTCTGCCACGCGTGCGCGGCGCGTATCCCGCGTTTCACGGGCGAGACTTTTACACTTGCCGCACACATGCAGCCTGTTTCGTAATGCGTGTAATGTCCAGCTCCGCACCGCAAGTCTCCACGAGCGCATCTGTGTTAGCTCGCGCCTGGCTCCACGTTTATAACAAATGTACATTCAATCTAACTGCTTTGCTAATTTCACAATAAAGTAGCCTATTTTAATAATTGACTAAAGTATTAGGCTACAGTTCTTTATTTATTCAAAATAAACCTGCTGAAAAAACAATAGAACTCCTCCCAAAACACAATTGAAAATTTGATGGTTATAATGGGAATTGTATTGGTTTTAATGTAAACTCTAATGGTGTCTACTGGTATTTGATGGATTCTTTTGGTGGGATGTAATCTGGCAGTTTACAATATCTGTCAAAATAATCGCAATTAGATATTTTCCCCAAATTGCACAGCCCTACTTTAAAAGTACTAATAAACAGCCAATATGCTAATAATAGGCATGCTAATAACAACTAGTTAATAGTGAGAATTGCCCCATATTCTGAAGTGTTACCAAATGTTATATTTGCATTTTAGGGGTTTTACAAATTTGATGACAAATTTGATGTTTTTTTATGTGCTGTTCAACATCAAGTTCACTTAAAACAACATCTTAATACAAAATCAAATCACTGCTTGTGAAAATGATGGTACCACGAAACGCTCATTTTACAACACACAACGTAGTGTGTGCATGCACATAATCAGAATGGTACCACCTCAGCCTCATTTTGAGCCAGGAAAAACCCTGAAGATGTGTAATAGACACAGGAGAATCGTTGATTTTCATTAATGTGCATTCGCGGGCGGACCTCGCGCCGCGTGTGCATTCGCGGGCAGAATTCAGAAATTTGGTTTAATAAATAATTCACTAAACTTGGCAATAAATTGTTTGTTATTTTGTTTTACAGGATTAGGAAATTATTGTTTAAATCAAGCCTGATGTCTTGTAAAGTAGGGATGCACCGAATGTTCGCAACCGAAAATAGCAAAATAAGCATGTTCGTGGAATAAGTGGAATATGGCCAAATACATTTTACCGAACATGATGTCTGATGCGATGGAGAAGCAACCAGTGCGGAGAGAAAGATGCACACGCTTTGTTAATGCAGCAAACATGTCAGCAGTGTGTAGAAGCATTTTAAAGTGTCAAAGACAAGACAAGACACAGGACCCATGGCGTGGCAGTCACTTTACGAATGAAAGCGTCTTTACCGGTCGGTAAGTTTGGTGTACTTCAGATGGGAGCGGGCGGTCTGACAGTAGCCTCTCTGCTCGCGACATCCTCTGACATCATACAGTGGTCGCGTGCACACAGGTCACTGTACTAAACAACTTGTCAGAGTTTGTTCTGTGCATCCTTGCCACAAGTGTGCCTTCTGAGAGAATAGTCAGCTTTGTGGGCAGTGTTTGTCAAAGTCAAAGGTCAAAAAGGAGGAGGAGAGACATGAACTGAAATGATTGTCTGTCAACGTCAGTCAGCATTCCTTGCATGGATGTTTTTTCTCTAAATCATTTTGCAGTGTAGCATATTAAAATCCAACAGTTTTCGTTTATTCGTATTTTTGGCTTATAATGTTAAAAGATTAGGCTATTCGAGAAGAGAGAGGGCTCAATATTTTGTTTTAATTGGCTTGTTTTGCTCAATTTTATTTTAAGTTATATTGTATTATATTTAAAAGCAAGACAAAATATAAAAATAACATTTTGACCATTCAGTTTACGCAATAGTGAAAAAATTGGCTATATAAATAGAAGAAATGCGAGTGTTTTAAGAATTTTCACTTCGGTGCATTAGGGCTTATTTTGACAGCTATTGCGATTGCGATTCGATTTGCAATTTAATTTTGCAAAGTTAAGCTTCAGCTCAGTACTGTCAATAGTGTGAGTATTGTTACCCCACTGAATAAAAAAACAATATAACCACCACAGTTATAGTGTGTTTTGGGCATTATTTTTACTGTTGTTTTATTGGTTTCCATCTGCCAGATTACATCCCACCAAAAGAATCCAACAAATACCAGTAGACACCATTATAGTTCACATTAAAACCAATACAATTCCCATTATAACCATCAAATTGTTGATTGTGTTTTGGGAGGAGTTCTATTGTTTTTTTTAGCAGGGAAGATATAATGGTATTAATACTCACAGAATGAACTTAATTACTGAATTTCACTGAAAATATTTGTTTATTTGAATAAATAAAGTACTGTAGCCTATTAATTTAGTCAATTATTAAAATATTGCAAATGTTACATAGGCTAATTTATTGTGAAATTAGCAAAGCAGTTAGATTTGTACATTTGTTATAAACGTGGAGCCAGGCGCGAGCTAACACAGATGCGCTCGTGGAGACTTGCGGTGCGGAGCTGGAACGTCTCGCCCGTGAAACGCGGGATCACGCGCCGCGCACGCGTGGCAGAGAGACGCGAGTATGAGAAGCATTCCAAAACGCCACAATTCCACTCGCGCTCTCTCCAGCGTTCTGTTTGTTATTTTGTAATGGTGGGCGTTTACGCAGGGTAGGGCAGTGCTGATTGGGCAGAACGGAGGTGCGCTCACTCAATTGGTTAGTAAGACTGTCACTCAAGGCGAGCCGGGCAGTCATGCTTTTGCTTTGACTGGAACAGATGCGTTTCATATTTTTCACATCGCAGCCTTTGCGATTAGCAAAAAGCAATTGTCTCAAATCGCGATTGCGATTCGATTAATCACCCAGCCCTACGGTGTAAAAGTAATGCATACAGCTTATCAAGTAATTCAGCACTTTTAACACTCAGTATCGGCCAATGCTGATTCTATACCTTTAAAAATTCTGCAAATATAATAATCTATTCAAATATAATAAATTAATGTCATATTATGTATGATCAATAAAAACTTGCTCATGCATCATGGCTTCGCTTGTTTTTAGCAAAACATGCTATGAGATTAACAGTTTTAAATGGGTACGGTAATAAGTATTAATAAGTATTAATAAGTGTAAATATTTTTTTAAACTGTCAGTAAAAGATAAATTAATGCCTTTAAACATATCATACTTTGTTTTAAAAGAATATAAAGGAAATGTGTTAATACAAGTGTTTTTAAAAGAATCACATTTGACATCTTGAAAGCAAGATTTTGTGAGAATCCCCCGTTTAGCAGCCTCATTTTACATGCACTTCAACTGAACATTTACGATCAAAGACACACACTGGGGTGTTTAGGGTTCCCCAGGTGAACACATGGGTGTGGCAAATCACAGGTTACCTGAGGAAGGGTACACAACAACCACAACAACAAACACTATCTCTCTCTCACACACACACACACACACACACACACACACACACACACACACACACACACACACACACACACACACACACACACACACACGTAGCTTATACAAAGACTCTGCAGCATCTTATATATAAAGTGTTGGTGCACAGCCTCTCCATTAAGCGAACTGCCCACCTAGACAGCGTTTATAGGCATCACAGACGTGCTGGACCTGATGCCCAGAAACGCTGTCTAGGTAGGGGGCTAACTATGAGTTATGAAAATGTATAACTAGAGTTATACAGCCTTTAGTCAGAATAACGGGTAAAGTGTCAAGTAAATGGTTCAGCGCACCTCTCTTTTCTCTGCTCTTTCGCGGAATGTGAAAGGCTCGTGTCGGCTCTTCGGCTGGTTTTGCAGCCCTTTCTTCATCAGGACCGTCCGCGCATCCAAACTCTTCCTCGCCGCCGCCATTTTGTCTACATTGAAGCGCAGAAGAATTCCCTATATCGCTCAGTTTCTCTCCTCGATGCTCCATTGCTAGTTTATTTAAGAGCTCAAGACATAAGGGGAGGTGGATTCTCCCAGCTGTGGTGTCAATCTCAGACAGCGCAGCGCTGATCTCTTTCGCACGCGCTTACCCACACACATACATAAACATACTCACACTCACCAGGTGTAAGCGGATGACTGCAGCGCCTCCAACAGGCGCCATGAGCACTGCAGTGTGTGATGGTTTCAATGCTGAACCGCGTTATGTTGGTTCACTTCAGAAAAAAATCTAAAATTATATTTTTAGTTTCCACAGTACACCACCAGTTTAAATTAAAGAGCGTAATTTTGGTTTCAAGATTTCTCTAGCAAAAAGGTTTGTACGTATTAGTAACTTATTTTACTTTAGGTCTAGGCTACTTATAATAATAACTAACAGTGCCCTTCACTAACATTGGCACTCTTGGTAAATATGAGCAAAGAAGGCTGTAAAAAGAAATCTGCATTGTTTCACGTTTTGATCTTTTATTTAAAAAATCTACAAAATCCCAACATTTCATTGAAGGAAAACAATTTGAAGTAGAGGGAATATCACATTGTAAAAAAAATCCCATATGCTACATGTTGGCCACAATTATTGCCACCCTTGTATTTAATACATTCTGCAAACTGTAAGAAAAACAGCTTTGAGTCTTTTCTTTTCAGTCTGAGGTTTGAGAATATATTGAGAGTCATCCGAGTCCATTCCTCCATAAAGAATGTCTCCAGATCCTTCAAATGTTGGTGGTCTCTCTTCTTTAGTTCACCCACTCATTTTCTATAGTGGTCAGATCAGGGAACTGGGGTGGCTATGGCAGGATCTTAATTTTGTGTTCAGTGACCTATTTTATGTTGATTTGGGTGTTTGTTTTGAACCAATGTGCTGATGGGAGATGACCCATAAGACATAATAAATACCTAGACACACTCAAATAAATATAAAACATTCAGTGATGCTCATGAAGTCAGCAATTCACACCGGTTATCATTTTCAGAGGTTTACACCCCCGTGACTTTAAATGAATGGTGTTGACTTCATGAGCATCACTGAATGTTTCTATCTATTGTAACAGTTGTGTATGATTCTTGATTGTCCTCGATGTAAAAAGATGAATCTCAACATCATGCAGTTACTGCTGGCCATGAGTCAAATGTACAGAAATGCTGAAAAAGTAACGATTGGAGGACCAGGAAGATTTTTCTGAAGATCAGTGGACTTGTTTGACTCAAGACAAACAAGAAATCTTTAAACAACTATGACAAAACATAAAAACTGTTTGATTGTTCAGGTAACATCATATTAAGAATCAGGGGGATGTAAACTTTTGCACTGGGCTATTTTTAGAAATTATCTTATTATTCTTTGCTGTGAACCTTATGTTAACATTTCTTTTGTGAAATAACTTGCTCATGGCAGGACTAAATTAAAAATAAACCTTAATTTTCAAAATTCCTCTTATTTTTCCCAATTTTTTTGCATTTTCCAGATTCTGCAAGGGATATGTAAACCTTTGAGCACAACTGTATATATTATATAGTAAATTCATTTAAATAAATCTTAAGGAGACTGTGATCACAATGATGTTTAAAAGAAATGTCACAACACTGTCTCTTTGAAATAAACATACAACACATAAACCTCAAATTATTCAATACCCCATTCACTTAAATGTAAAAATAAGCATATTTTATGTAATTTTAACTTAAAACTAATTCCACTAATTAAAGCAGGGTGAAAACCTACATTTAAAATCTTTTTTGTGACACCTGATGAAAAATCAAATGGTGACACAGCAACTGCCATGACGTTCATTTGTCATGTATCATTGTTCTCTGCCCTCATGGTCTATAATTATCCATATGCACACATCACATCATTATGGGAACAGGGGTCTTACCCAGAGTCTGTGTCACTGTCAGGGGAGCACCAGACAAAAAAAATCAAGATAAGCACTCTCTTTAGGGAATATTTCTAGCCATATGTCAGACATGTTATTCCACTCAGAGATTTCTTCCCATCTGCTCCTAATAGTCTTGGCTGTGTGGTTAATAGTGGGACTTGTGTGATTTCAAACAGTGCTTTGGAAATAAGCCTTCCAACACAGCAAGTATTCAGCCTTAGTAAATGAAAATGGCATCAAAAATTAAAAATGCTCCCAGAAAGGGGCATGGCAACTTAAATGTACATATTCATTAAAATAATGAAACAGAAAAAAACGTACTGTTGCATATTCGTTTTCGTATGCTAAATACAGTGTTTTTAACATATACTGTTCAGTTCCCTGAGGTCCTCATTATAAACATCTGAGTTAAGATAGACAGAGAGACGCTCCAGAGGAACACTAGCGGGACTCAGCAGTCCCTGCTCATTATTTTACATTGTTTAAAGATGATAAACATGTTAAATGTAACTCAAATATAACTCAAACTTTGTACCTCTTCAAAGTACATGTCTACTTTAAACCCATGGGGAACAACAATAAGGAAATAATAAGTTTTATTGCAGTCTCTTTATTGAGTATCTCTCTGCAATTTCCAACATACTGTATCTCATTTAAAACTCAAATCATTATTTCATATCCATTATGTTTCATGCTGCATAGTTAAATTCAATTTATGTTTTTGTAGATTTTCACATTGTGCATTGTTAAAGCAGCTTTACAGAAATATTGTCACTATAAAAAAAAATTTCACTTCAAATTGTTCTCCCAACATAGGTAATAAAGTAGGTCAGAGATTACATATTTTTGTAGGCCAAGCCGGAAGTTAACGTCGCATGGGTTCCCTTGATCATGTCAGGTCACTCGCTATCAACGTCACCACCACAAAGCCTCCGACAACTTTCTCAAACTTTATTAAAAGCGTGTTACTTGGTAAGTAATTACTCTGAGAATGAATCCCCAACAATGATTTAAGAGATGTGTGCCCATGTTGCATTATTTATTATGACGTCTAACGTCCCCGCCAAAGGAAGTAGTCGCTTTTAGCAACCGCCGTTTTTAAGACACAATATCACAAGCGGTTTATAACTGGTATGTTTTATGTCATAGATCATAATGTGAAAATATTTAAAGGCTTTGTTAACCACAGACCTTATTTCAGGCGATTTAGCAAAAACCCATTCAAAAAACCCATATGATGCATCCCAATTCGCATACTATCTGTCCTAAATAGTATTCGAAAATAGAATTAGTATGCCCCAAATCATAGTATGTTGAAATTAGTATTCCAAAGATTACTGAATGGTCTACCACTTCCGGTAGAAATTCAAAACGATGCACACTCTGGCTGATACTACCCACAACTCACCGCGAGTAGGCGGAGTTTAGTGACGCTCCACTGTATTAATAAAATTAAATAGCCTAACTGATGCGTCGCTAAATTAATAAATATAACTATAGAGTTAACATTACATATGAAACAATGAATGAATAAATACTTAAATGGGATGAAGAAATGTATTTTGATATGTGTGACAGTTATTGGCCACAATGTTGTCTAGGCCACAACGGCCACTTCCGTTTCCTGTTAATATGTCCCAGTGCGTGCATATTGTTTTGCTACACACTTAAACATATATACTTTTCCATAACAAAAACAGTACTTACGGTGTATAATATAAGTAGACAAATTGAGACGAAGAAACAGACTTTATGGCTATGGAACGGGAAGTCTTTAAATGCTAACTCGCTACCGGGTTTTGCATATAAAAATGTGTCATCTCTGAGGCTCCCTATTAAAAAGCACTTTTGACTTTTAACTGTGGATGTGCGCACATACATACACAACATCGCCATCCACTGGCCTGGCATGCATACTACAGCGTTTTTATCTGTTTTCCTGGATCCATGTAAATGCTGATCGTTTTGACATGTGTATACATGAAACTTTTCAAAAACGCAAAGGAAAAAACTTTTCTGTTTTTTATCGTGTAAACAGCCTCTAAGACATGCAATGCATGGATTTAGTAAACGACCCCCCCCCCCCCCCCCCCCCACGGTTAACATTTACTTAAGACATAACTGACAATATTTACTTGGCCAGATCTGCATTTCAACATGATGTGTGTGTGTAATTTATTTCACCAACCAAGCGTAAAAGAACTTGATTCGTCACTGATTATGATGATGCATGATGAGGGGTTTAGCGTGCCAGCTTTAAGTGTGTTTAAGGAAGACATTAATTCATTTCTTATCTTAATTTTATGCTGAATTTTTATTTCACAAAAAAATCTAAATAAGGACTCGACTGTACTCGACTACAAGTCCGTGACATTCATTCAAAATTGGACTCGAGTCTGGACTTGAGTCCGAGTTTCAGTTTGAGTACCCCAACTCTAGTGATACTATTCTCTAAATACTCAAGATTAATATGAGATTAGAAACTTTATGAGTTTATGTATTACTTGCAGTTCTCGTGTATATTGCCTTACTTAGACAAATTGCTTGTTGTTTCCTAAGTCGTTTTGGATAAAAGTGTCTGCCAAATGAATAAATGTAAATATACCTATTAAGTTTTTTAGTAGTCTACAGTAAAGAGAAACTGATTTTGGCAGCATTAAAATAATAAAGTAAAAGTGTTTTTCATCACCGTTTGTAAATTACATTACCACATTCATCAGTGATGAACTTGTCAGAAGAAGTTCTTTGCTACGTCTCTCAGGTGAACACAATATAAAACTTTTCTGAGTAAACGCAAAAGCATCAAAGTATATATATTTTTGTTTCCCACCTCATTCATATCCCAGAGCGTTAATAATCCAGATTTGTAATCTGAAAAATGTGTGTTTGGATCAGGGTTATTCAATTTAGCTTCAGCCAATTTTGCTTGGAAAAAAACCGGCACAAAAGTAATTTTAAAAAACATTTATTAAAGGAAAGTAAGAACAACAAAATGGGGGTTTGGGTGGTGTTGGGTGGTCTGCTGACATCAGATCTAGAATTAAAATTTTTGTAATATCACTTTAAAGTTTTTTTCAACTGCTAAAAATCGTTTTGGCATCCTCAGCCTTGTCGCGGGTACAGCCGGCATCCTCAGCCTCGTCACCAGTACAGCCGGCATCCCCAGTTTCAGCCTCGTTGCTGGTACAGCCGGCATCCTCAGCCTCGTCGCCGGTACAGCCGGGATTTCTTCTGTTCTGTGTTTTTGGTGTGTATCTGTGTTCCAGTTTGTCTTGTCTTCCCAGTCGTGTCCCCCTTGAGGCCGCCAGGTGGTGTCCCTTAAGGGGGGGGTACTGTCATGGTCCCGCCCTTCTTGTCTAGTAAATCCCTAGAGCCTTGTGGGCGGGGCCATGACAGTGGCGTGTCTCTGTGTTTATGGTATATGTGGAAGCTCGTGGCCTGGGCGGGGTTCTCCTGCGTCACGCGCTCTCCGGTCATGCGTCTTAGCCACTGTCACTGTCTTGGCCCCGCCCACAAGGCTCTAGGGATTTATTAGACAAGAGGGGTGGAACCATGACAATAGGTTTCATCATGGTTCTACAAGTACTTACAATGCAAAAGAACTAGACAAGTATAGTATAGACACAGTGGAATAATTGAACAAAAATGTAGTTTAATAATGAAACCATCACAACCTTTTTTCACAAATGGAATATTTGAAAGCAAAAAAACGAAACAAACAAGCAAAAATGAAACAAAACTGCACAACAGGAACGTGTCATCTGACACGTTCACGTTCCTGTTGTGCAGTTTTGTTTCATTTCCAGACTGGAGTGCTCCTCACTGCACTTCTAGGTTTTCATCAAGCCTTTCTTGTAGATTTAGCTACGGTTTCTCATCCACATCGCACTGGATGTTTCCATTAGCTAGACATCTAGGGAAAAAATATTCTGGCATGGCAAATCCAAGCCTGACATTGGTCTGCCGTGATGTCATTGCAAGCATCATCCATGGCCTAGAGAAGTGTGACTTGTTTATGAGAGTGCCTGTCATATACAGTCATGTGAAAAAGTTAGGACACCCCTTGGTAAATATAAGCAAAGAAGGCTGTAAACATAAATCTGCATTGTTTCTCGTTTTGATCTTTTATTTTAAAAAATCTACAAAATTCCAATGTTTCATTAAAGTAAAACAATTTGAAGTGGGGGGAATATCACACTGTGAAAAAAATGTTTTTCTCTAATACACCCTTGACCATAATTATTGACACCCCTAGAAATTCTTATGAGTAAAATATCTCCTATAGTATATTTACATTTTCTGAGCACACCAAGGTGACTAGAAACGTGATGTTGTCCAGTCATGACTTCTTGTTGCACAGGAAAATAAATACTAATAACACAAAGCCCAAACCCCCTTAATCATTCATCACAATAGTTAAAACCAAAGAAAATAGATCTGATGTGCAGCAAAAGATTGTTGAGCTACACAACATAGAAAGTGTATTTAAAACTAAATGGTTAAAACAATACAAATTCCCATTTCCAACATCAGGGCAATAATTATGAAGTTTTAATGGGCTGGAGATGTTGCAAATCTGTCTGAAAGAGAATGTGTGTCTGTTTTAATGCACAGCAAAGAAAAAATTATGAGTGGCCAAAACTCCTCAAATATTACAGATGGGAAATTGCAGAAATCTGTTTATTTTAGTGTCAAGAAATTAAATAAAAAATAGCATTTGGGAATTTATAAAATAACTATAATACAATTTTTTTTATTTATTCATTTGGGATTCTAATTCTTTCTAACGTTCACACACGGCAGTCGTGGTCCAGTGGTTAGAGAGTTGGACTCATGACCAGAAGGTTGCTGGTTCGATTCTCAAGGCTGAGGTGCCCTTGAGCAAGGCACCTAACCCCCACTTGCTTACTATACAAAATGTTCAAACGTATAGTACAATGTAATGTAAGTCGCTTTGGATAAAAGCGTCTGCCAAATGCGTAAATGTAAATGTAAATCCAGTAGGTGGCGGTAATGTAACATTTAAGCTGGTTTGCCAACCGCCAATAAAACATGAAGAAGAAGAACTTCCAACGGGACCGGTGTCGTCAGAGTTGCAGCCGGTAAATTGTGGTTAGTGGCTGGATTTACCTGTGTGCGATTAGCCATGGTTATGTGCATTGTAAAGGGCTGTGATAGTAAGTCGAAGCTGTACTCTACTATCATGTTTCATAGAATTCCAACAAAAAAAAAAGTACGAATGAATCAATGGCTGGCTGCTCTGAACATAGATCTCAAAACACCGTTAGAATCGATCAAGAACTGGCGCGTTTGCTCAGAGCATTTTGGACGAGATGTCTATTTGGAAAACATGGACAGTGTTACCGGGACTACATTACGGCGTCTAAAGGATACGGCCATCCCAACAATCTTCAGAGTACAGACAGGACAAAGTGGCTCATCAACCATGGCTGTAAGTGTAACATTACTAATTGCTATTGTTGTTGTTAGCTAACTGTGAAATCGCACATTTTAACAACAGTATACGACCAAATTCCACATGTGAGATTGCAAAAGAAAGTTGTGGTTTCTCTCGATGGTGGTTTAAAGTGAGATTTGAGTAAAAGTGTACTAGTTTTCTCATAAATTTTCTTATGTTACCGGTGTACCTCTTTTTCATAAAGCATTTGATCATAATCATTCACGTAGTGAATAATAGTTATAATAGTTGTGTAAATGCATATTGGGAACAGTTTTTTTTTTTTAGCTTGCATCTCAAAGAAATTGCCTTAATAGAATTATTTTATTTTTTCTGTCAATTATCAATCAGGGTGAGCTTGGTGACATAAGCTTCGATCCACCTGAACAACAGGATTCCTTCAGCCTTTTTGCTGACGTACCACAGTCAACCTCTCAGAAATCCAGACCCGCTACAGAACTTCCAACGAAGTTCAAAGTTCTGTTACCGTTGCAGCTGACTAGTCCTGCACAGACAGTGACATGCATAAAGCCATTTGCTGCCCTGGCACCCACATGTACACAATTGGTAGGCCAATGAATCTTTCCTCATGTTCTAGTTTTGTGAACTGTGTTATGAATGAAAGATGTAAAATTATTAGAAATCTATATCATTCATAGGACACCGCATCTTCATCCAGTGTCATGCACTCTTAAGAAAAATGGTTCTTCAGCTTGTAACAATAGCAGAACCCTTTTTGGTGCTAAATAGAACTCTTTTTATAAGGTTCCATAAAGAACCTTACATTGAAAAGTGCTATATAGAAACTCAGTGGTGCTATAAAGAACCCTTTCATTATCAGAAGTCAGTAGGGGTTTTTAGTTTGTATTTTTATTAATTCATTTATGTACTTTTTTTATATAGGCCAATTTTATCTACTTTTCTATTTCCAACAATAAGCAAGACATGTAAATCAAGTAATACTTTTATTTCCTTTTGGTCAGAACATGAAATGTCATGCAACATTCAATTAATTTGTACATATTAATGTCATTGCAAGTTCCTTTCACAAGTTGCAGCATACAGAAAAAACATATTAGCCCTAAACAGAGACATTAGAAAAAGTAAGTAAAGTAAAAGTAAAATGTTAGAAAAAAACTGTATATAAGGAAAATTGTAAAAATGCATGATTGCTATTTCAATTAAGCAGTCAGACAGACAGTAAAATTATTCCATTATATATTAGATTAGATTAGATTCAACTTTATTGTCATTACACATGTACAAGGCAACAAAATGCAGTTTAGGTCTAACCAGAAGTGCAATAGCAGCAAGTGCATAATATACAATGGTTGCATAAGTTACATAATAAATATTATAGAAGTAATTTACAGATGGATATGTACTATGACCATAGTATACAGATGTCTCTTACTATAAGCAGAAATTAACAGATGGATATATATACTATGAACATAATATACAGATGGCTATTACTAAAAGCAGAGATTTACAGATGGATATGTACTATGAACATAATATACAGATGGCTATTACTAAAAACAGAGATTTACAGATGGATATGTACTATGAACATAATATACAGATGGCTATTACTAAAAACAGAGATTTACAGGTGGATATATACAATGATAAGTTAGGCTATGGTGAGCAGCAGTGCAATGGATCTAGAGTAGTGCAAATAAATTATGGACAGAAGCTAACAGTGCAATGGAAGAAGTTATTGCATATTCAGTTAAAGTGTAGGAGTGCAAGATGTATAGTAAACAGCCGGTACTGTAAATGAGCAGTCTGGTAGTGCAAATGAACATACATGTTATGTATAGACAGTCCAGTAGTGCAAATAACAAGTGAAGCCAGGTGTGCAAATAAGGGGAGAGAGAAGAGTGTAGCAGTATATGAGGGGCAGTGGGATCAGGGAGGGGCAGAGTTCAATAAAGAGACAGCTCTGGGAAAAAAGCTGTTCTTCAGTCTGCTGGTCCTGGTCCGGAGGCACCTGAAACGCCTGCTGGAGGGCAGGAGAGAAAACAGTCTGTGAGCAGGATGAGAGCTCGACACAGACTGTGGCACAGTTGGTCAGGATGCTTTCTATTGCACAGCAATAGACCAGCCGCTCAAAGCACTTCATGACAATGGGTGTCAGTGCTACAGGGCGGTAGTCGTTCAGGCACGTTGGGCTGGAGTGTTTTGGCACTGGCACAATGGAGGTGCATTTAAAGCATGTTGGCACAGCTGCTTGGGCAAGAGACAGGTTGAAGATGTCAGGAAAAACCCCAGTGAGCTGCTCAGCACATCACCCGCAACAATAAACGCAGCTTCCGGGTGAGCAGTCTGTTGTTTACTGATGGCCGCATGAAGTTCTTTCATAGCAAGCTTGGCATCAGCATCCGGGGGAATGTAAGCTGCAGTTATAATGGTGAAAGTGAACTCCCGTGGCAGATAAAACGGTCTACATTTAACCATGAGAAACTCAAGGTTAGCTGAACAATGTCTCCCAATAATAACAGAGTTCGTGGACCAAGCTTTGTTAATGTAAATGCACAATCCACCACCTCTGGTCTTACCGGAGCCATCTAACGTTCTATCCGCCCGAAGTGTGTGGCGTCCCGCTAGCTCAATAGCATTGTCCGGTATGCCGCTGTGGAGCCATGTTTCCGTGAAGATCATAACATTACAGTTCAAAAGTCTCTTGCTGTAAGTGATGCTGAGTCGAATCTCCTCCATTTTGTTCACCAGTGACCGAACATTGGCAAGGAAAATGCTGGGTAAAGAGAGCCGGTGTGGTGTTAGCTTTCGCTTAGCTGTTAGTCCTCCGCGCTTCCCCCGCCTTTGTTTATGATCTCGACGCCGCCTGCGAGCACTTCCGCCTGGCCGGGTGAGCGGCCTCGGGTGTTCTGGCGATCTCAGGAAGGAGTTGAAGGTTGTCGATAAAACTGTTAGGAGGTCGCAAACCAATATCCAAAAGCTCATGTCGGGTGTACGATGTAAAGGCACAGCTTTGAACAGACCCGAAATGAGCAAGAAAAATACCACAAAATTGCAGAATCTGGAGAAAGCCTGAGCCTCGCGATGTGATCGCACCGCCATCTTGGATCTAGACTTGGATATATTGTTTGCTGTGGCAGATACTACATCCATTGACTTTTATGCGTGGCAATGATGTTGAGTTTCTGGTCAGATAGAAGGGTCTTGTAGATCACAGGGCTTAAATGCGCAGACCACTAGATCATCATAGATTCCCACCATTTTCCAGCTATGTCTGTGGTCATCATCCTTGAGCATCAGGCCAAACCAGAGCTGGGTCTGTTTTTTGCCTCAACCATTAAGTGAAAGTTAGACCTGCAGCTGTTTAGAGTTTGGCTTATGATTTCCCTAAAACAGAGACATGTACATGTGTTATAAGAACACACACAACTTCCATTTCCAAAATGATTTTTTACAGTAAATTACTGTCATTTTAATGTGGAAATGGTATCAACTTTAAAAGAAACATGAAAATATCACGTATAAAAGGATTTCTGAGCTGAACTGATGCTTGGTTAGCACTGTGAGAAATACACGTCTCTTCCAAACTTACATACAAAACACTGAAAAATCAAAAAATAAACCTAAATACATGTTGTACCAAACACTGCTCAAGAAACATGAATGTGCATGAAAATATTTGATGAGAAAAATATTTTTTGGCAGTTTCTGAAGTAAATAATGATTGATATAATTTTACCTGATTTATTATCGATGTAGGCTATATGCTTAACATTTTAACAAATTATTATCCTAAATAATTGTTAAAGCAGATTCCCATGAATTATATAAGCATAAATATATGATTCATAACTGAATAACTATAAAATATATAATTAAAACAGTCTGAAGTTTACCTGTGTAGTGTTATCAGCTCAGCAGGACTGTTGAATCAGGACTTTGATGCAGGAGAAACAGCCAATCAGGAGACAGCTTCCAAAACTGATTTAATTTAAACCAAAAAAGGCGTGAATAAGAACCCTTTCCCAATGCAAAGAACCATTTCAGCAGAAAAATGGTTCTTCAGAAGACATGGTTCTAAATAGAACCTTTTGCATCTTTAAAGAACCTTTCAAGAACCATATTTTAGTGTGGCTGTGTGCAGTCCAAGGAAAAGTTTAATCTTTGATGTGAGTTGCCAATTTATATGTCCACTATCTATAATTCATAATTAATAAAGTTTTTAATTTTAAATTTGAGTTGTTTTTTCATCATTCTGCTGACACTTATCTATAGCATTATCAAATGCAATCATAGAACAGTCAGATCATTGTTTATTAAATTTTTTTTATGTGAGATGACCAAAACTAGCATGCAAAATTTGAGAGGAGAAACGAAATATTTCATTGTTCAATTGTCAATAACAGGAAACACACACATCATCTGTAATGGACATCAGTTTGACATCAGCCTTGGACATCAGCATGGGTTCAGAGCCTGCTGCCGATCCTGCTGATACCAATTTTGCTCCATTCACAAGCCCCTCCACCTCTACCATAGGAAGTACGTCAAGCAGCTCTGAAAATCCCAGAGTATGGAAGGAGAGAATGTGGATTGTGAATGAGTCAAAACTCATGGATCTCTTCCAGAAATGCTCCACTTGTGGAGCTCTGATGTCAGTGGAAGACCAGACCATAAAAACAATTGGTAGCAGAATCACTGTGAGCTGGAAATGCAACAACGGACATACTGGACATTGGGAATCATGTCCAAGAGAACTGGAGAAGCTCTTGGATGAAGGCATTGACATCAAAGTGGCCACAACAGATAGACATCCATTCATTAGAAAATTGATGAAAGAGGAATATCCTAACATCATACATCAGTTTGATCCATGGCATGTGGCAAAAGGTTAGTCTATTGGGCAGTAGAGCACAACCTTTTGATAGTTATTGTGGGAAATTGATAGTATATTAGCAATATTAATGGCATTGTTGATCCTGCTTTATCGGTTTGATTCTTTATCAATTTTCTTATCAAATCCTTTCAGTACAGAGGTTTTCAGTATGAACACATTAACCTATAATGTAGCCTATGTTACTATGATGGCCATAATGGCGTATTAGAATAAGGTAAACAATATAGGACTGTGTTGTATATTTCAAATTTAATTTAAAAACGACCAATTGCCCATATCATATGCCATTTCAAAACATGCCAACATTGATGGGAAGAATCAAGGTCAGATGAATATTATTTCAGTAGATTGAAGGATTAGATTCTCAGTTCGACTTGATACTTGGTTCTCGATTCCCACCCCTAATGGTTAGGAAATAAGCCTAACCATTAGGCGTGTGTGCATTATCTGAAGTTGTCTTACATGATAATAATGTACCCTTGTAATTCAGGAATAAAGAAGATGCTGGTTGCTGCATCCAATCGGAAGAATTGCAAAGAACTTGTCCCTTGGGTGAAGAGTGTGAGCAACCACATGTGGTGGAGCTGTTGCTCATCCAAGGGAGATGCAATGGTACACAAGCATACACACACAACTCCTCACAAAATAAAATTCTGATTGATTGCTCATATGCATGCTGTGTGTAGGTGTAATGCATAGTGACACTGCTGGTTAACACAAATCTTGCACAATAACCTAATGCATGCAAATATTGTAATGTTTTACAGATACTTTAGAATGAATGTGAGTACTAACCCAAATTTCTACCTGGTCTCTTATGTTATTGTCAGGAATTGCACAGACGATGGAAATCAATACTTCATCATATCTCAGGGGTTCATCGCTGGGAGGAAAATGGCATGGAGTACAAATGCTACCATAAAGAGCTGACAAGAGACCAGCAAAGGATGAAGAAATGGTTGTCCGTGGACTCCCCTGCCTACAAAGCCCTGATTGAAATAGTGATGGATACATGTCTACTGAAAGACCTGGAGCAAATGACGTTGTTCAAACACACAGGTAGGTTTATAAAAAGTGCAGGTAGTGTAATGGCCAACTAAATTATCATTTCAGTGGGAATTGTCTGTGAAAGTGATTTATAGGGCTGTGACGATATATTGTGTAATTCTTTATGCTCAGTTTCTCAATAAATTACGGTTAAATGCCGTCATATCCGAAAGCCAGAGGGCGCTCTCGCGCAGAAACTCCAACTATGGGCCACAGAAGAAGTCACGCTGGGATGTGATTGTTCCGTATAAATACGGATTTCCGTATTTTCTGACCTTGTGAGACAAGCAAATCCAATCTATTTTTTCATGAATGGGGGGGTTGCGGTGCGCACGTCATTATCATTCAACCAGTTGTGCGCGCAGAAAGACTGCTTCATTTAAAGCACTATAATAAGTTGTGTTGGATTTTATATGGTGCTGCACAGACGGATCGGTGTATGACATCATCAAATTGAACCGACTGCTCTGTATGGTTTCGAAACACACTTGCGGTACTTTTGTTATAGGCTACTATCAGTCTGATGCAGCACCGCATAAGTCCAACACACTTGCATCCAAAGAGTCCGTGGAAAAGGCTTCAAATATAGGCTACTGTAGATTAGCACTTTTAAAAACATGTACTATTATTTTTTACTAACATTCATTTTAATTTTAGTGAAGAACTGAACTGTTTTTTGACAGTGTATATCTTGTTAGTTACAAAATGCGGTTGTTTGTGGAACTCTCATAAGCTCACAGTGTTCTATTTTAATGTGTACGAATTATTAGGGAAATTAATTATTGCTGATAAAAATCAAATATAAAGTAACTTAAAGTACTGAAGAGATTACATATTTAAATCATATTTTACATCAGCATAAGACTGTTTTGCAAGTATCATCTATTTGTTTAAACATTATTAAGGGGACTTTTAAACTATTGAAAATTTAACTGCTAAAACTAATATTGATAATCAGTATCAGGTAATTATAATGGTTTGTATATTGTATGGCAAAGTATAAAATATTTGTTTCAGGACAACAGAATTATAGTATTATAGTATTATAAAGCTGAGCTGTAGTCAATGATCAGCAGCCTTACATAATTCCCATTTTTGCTGTTGATGTGCGTGAGAGAAGAGTGCAGGACGTGAGATTATCAGTAGATCTACTGGGACGATAGGCACACTGAAGAGGGTCCAGCGTATCAGGGATAAAGGAGCAAATTTTGTTTTTCACAATTCTCTCAAAGACCTTTATGACTGTAGACGTGAGGGCAACTGGACGATAGTCATTCAGGCAAGAGGGTTTATTGTTCTTAGGCACAGAGATGATGACACATTTTTTAAAGGAGGAGTGGACCACGGAGGTAGCAAGATGGATGTAAACAAACCGGCGAGCTGATCAGCACAGAACCTCATAACGCAACCAGAATTGCCATCAGGCCCGGCTGCTTCCTGATGTTTACTCGCTTTAGCGCCCTCCCAGTCGATGTCATCAAATGCCGTCTGTAGCCAAGTTTCTGAGTGGGAGGACCAGCGCGTCACTACTTTCTGCACCGGGAGTTCTTGGATGAGCCTTTGTTTATATTCCGATGTGAGAAAAATGGCGGCATGGTCTGATTTGCCAGTAGTGAGCGGGCTTTGTAGGCATTTTTAAACTGAGAGTAGGACAGGAGGCGTGTTGATAAAAGTTCGGCATGACTTTCCTGAGATTGGCTTTGTTAAAATCTTCCGCGATGATAGAAGCAGGATTAGGGTGTTTGTTTATGTAGCCACGAAGCACATCATGAAGTTTAGACAGTGCTGGCCTGTGGTGGAATGTAAACAGCAGTAACGATGATCGATGACAACTCCCGGGGTAGATAAAATGGACAGCAAGAAATGGATATTGTTCCAGATGAGGTGAGCAGGAGTGCGACAGAGTAGAGATATTCCTGGGGTCGCACCATTCGTGGCCACGAAGAGTTCGAGGATAAAATGTCCCAAAACAGGTCAGTACAGCGCTAACCAATATCCAAAAGTGTTATTTTGTCATAAGTAATCAAGCTAACAGTGTGCATTCAAAATACTTGGCCATCAGGTCCACTCGGCATGTGGCGTTTTTCTACCGTTGTTTGGCAAATAAATAATTTTACTTGCTTATTCCCAACATTTCATCATGTAAGCTTTAAATTACATCTCAAATGACAAGAATTAATGACTAACATTAATTAGTCAGTCCGCAAAATTATTCTCCCAAATGGCCTGGGTATGCGGAGCATTAGCAGCTTATATGGACCAAACGCCACTGATTAGAAACCCTATGCATTCGAGCGTTTAATGAGTGTGTGTTGTGTGCCTGTGTTTTCTTACATGTGCACTGTGTGAGCATGAGCGTATGTGGTTGCATGTGTTTGTGTGTGTGCCATATTCTTTTATCTTTTGGGTAATATGTGAAATTGGGGTGTATTTATTCAATTTGTGGTTCTTGGCGAAGAGCCTTTTTAACCACGTTTTTGTTATTTTTGGAATCCCTGAAGATATTGTGTCGGACAGGGGCCCTCAATTCATTTCCCAGGTGTGAAAAGCCTTCTTAAAGCTCTTGCATGTAACAGTTAGTCTTACCTCCGGGTATCATCCCCAGGTGAATGGACAGGCTAAGTGCAAGATCCAAGATATTAGATTAGATTAGATTCAACTTTATTGTCATTACACATGTACAAGTACAAGGCAACGAAATGCAGTTTAGGTCTAACCAGAAGTGCAATAGCAGCAAGTGCAGGATATACAGTGGTTGCATAAGTTTACATGAATAAATCAATATTATAGAAGTAATTTACAGATGGATATGTACTATGACCATAATATACAGATGGCTATTACTATAAACAGAAATTAACAGATGGATATGTACTATGAACATAATATACAGATGGCTATTACTAAAAACAGAGATTTACAGATGGATATGTACTTTGAACATAATATACAGATGGCTATTACTATAAACAGAAATTTACAGGTGGGTGTATACAATGATAAGTTAGGCTATGGTGAGCAGCAGTGCAATGGATCTAGAGTAGTGCAAATAAATTATGGACAGAAGCTATCTAAGTAACAGTGCAATGGAAGAAGTTATTGCATATTTCAGTTAAAGTGTAGGAGTGCAAGATGCATATGTAAACAGTACTGTAATTGAGCACTCTGGTACTGCAAATGAACATAAATGTAGGGAGGTACCTGAGGTCATACTGCCATGCCCACCAACATAGCTGGCACCGGTTCCTACCCTGGGCCGAGTATGCACAAAACTCCTTGAGACAGTCGTCTACTTGACTTCCTCCCTTCCAGTGCGTGCTCGGCTATCAACCTCCCCTGTTCCCCTGGTTCCGGGAGAGCAAGAGGGTCTGGGACTCACCTCCAGCAGGCTGTTCGCAGACAGAAGACCTATGACGACGCTCACCGCTTCCCCACTCCTGTCTATCAACTCGGAAAGCGATTGTGGCTATCCACCCGAGACCTGCGTCTGCAACAGCCCTGCCGTAAGCTGAGTCGCAGATATGTTGGCCCCGTCCTCCGTCAAGTTAACCCCGTTACCTACCCGGGTTGAGCTTCAACTCCCTCCTCACTACCGGATTGCCCCAACCTTCCACGTTTCACTCCTTAAGCCTTTTATTAATCCTGTTTCTGTTTCTTCCTCAGAGCCTGGTATAGTGGCGGATCAGCCTCATACTCCACCGCTGGATGCCGTCTAGCAGATCTACAGGGTGAAGAACTTCTGAAGACAAGGCGGCCGCTTAGAGTACTTGGTGGATTATCTGTTTTTGGATACTTACCTGTTTGGATACTTGCCTGTTTAGGAATTTTACCCTATGTAAAACCTCTTTATTGGACTGTACCGTGTTCATAATTCCCTGTTATTGGATTACCTACCTATGTCTATTCACCTGAATGTTCTCATCTGTTTGTCCTTGTACCACCAGTAGTCTTTGCTTGCCTCAGTTATTTCACCCGTTGAATGTATTTTGTTCTGCCAAATAAACTCCTTACACGTAACAGTAAGATTTTAGTTAATATGTTTATAAGTTAATATAGTTTAATATAGTTAAGTTAAAATGTTGCTTGATAGGTAACCAGTGGTTTGGCTAGGGCTAATATGCTCATTCTTTTTTTGTTTGTGTAAGAACTCGAGCTGCTGTGTTTTGAACTAGCTGGAGTTTTTGAAATAAGCTTACAGCACAGCCACCTAATAGTGTGTTACAGCAATAGTCTTGACATCATGAATTAGCTTTTCTGCATGTGATAGTGACAGCATATGACGTAGTTTAGATCTATTCTTAAGATGGAAAAACACTGTTTTACAGGCGTTGTTGGTGACATGGCTTTGACAGATTACTATATAATATACTATAGAATGCAGCATAGCAGTGAAAGTTAACTCTGTGTCTCTTAATTATATATCCTAGAGGAGCATGAAGTCAACTGCAAATAACACACAAGCATAATTTGAAATTTAAAAAATATTTAAGGAAATGGGATTGAGACTCGATTTTTCAACAATGGCATTTCTCAATAGTAATAGTTTAAAAAAAATATATATACAGTGTTATTCGAAAGTTTGGGAACCCCTGCAGAATCTGTGAAAATGTGAGTTAATTTAACAAAATAGAGAAATCATACAAAATGCATGTTTTTTTTATTTAGAACTGTCCTGAGTAAGAGATTTTACATAAAAATGTTTACATATAGTCCACAAGACAAATTAATAGCTAAAATGACTAAAATAACCCTGTGCAAAAGTTTGGGCACCCTTGTTTCTTAATACTGTGTGGGGTTACCTGGATGATCTACGGCGATTTTTTTGTGCTGTGATGGTTGTTCACGAGTCCCTTGCTTGTTCTGAACAGTAAAACTGAGCACTGTTCCTCAGAAAATCTTCCAGGTCTTGCAGATTCTTAAGTTTTTCAGACTATGAGATCCATCGCTTCACACTTGGGACAACTGAGGAACTCAAACACAACTATTAAAAAAGGTTTAAACATTCACTGATGCTCCAGAAGGAAACATGATGCATTAAGAGCCAGGGGGTTCTAAATTAAAAACATGCATTTTGTATGATTTCTCTTATTTTGTTTAAATAACTCACATTTTCACAGAAAGATTTCCCCAAACTTTTGCATAACACTGTATAAGATTTTCTTAATTGTTTTTCTTCATTTTTGTGAAACACATTAGTCAATCTATTTCATTTATTAAACAAACTTCCAAGTGGTGTACTTTTTCTTCTTGCCTTCTGATTCCAGAACAACAGAATCCATCTTAAATTCCATATATTAATAAACACTGTAACATTAACCCAACTGCAGCCAAAACAGACAAATATATAAACATCTTCCAACATTTCAATACAACATTCTTGGAAAAAAATAAAATGAAAAAGATAAAAGAATAAAACCAAATACTGTTTGGATTTCTTTTATAATCTGAATCTTAAACAACGCAAAACAAGGGCTGGTGGTTAAACCTGGACACAATTAAAATAACAAATTTCAAAATGTTTGTCTGTATGTGACTGTGGTTTAACTTTCAATACGTATCCTCAATGTTATACTGTATGGTTAGCATAAAAACATTGATTACTGATTGAGTATTGATTACTGACCAAACATCAACATTCAAATCTAGTGATGTAACGCATATGTGTGAGGGTTCATGAAAAAAAGCAACGTTGTCTATTCATAAAGTGATTGTGCATGGATTCTGCCCTGTGGATAAATTCACACTCAATATTGTTGTGAAAACAATTTGTTTTGGTCAGTCTTCTTAGCCAATTGAATATTAATTGGTTGAACAGGGAAATGTTGATTCAATATTCAATGTATTTTTTGCTTATGCAGACAGCAGAGCATGTGAAAAGTGTGTATTCAGTATGTAGAATGACATAAAGCTCATCCTCAATGTCAGTGTCTTAAAGATTCAATTTCCAACACAATATCACAGTGAAAAAAGGCACAAGTAAAACATGATAGTTGAGAAACAAAGTTAGGGTTAGTCAAGAAAAGTGCTTTCTGTACATGCTGCGACTCCATAAGACAATACTGAACAGGATCGCTGGTTAAGCAGAGATCATCACAAATGTTAGCCGTATGTGTACAATGTGCTGTTCACACTTCTACAGGGGTTACGTTTAGACACGAGAGGTCCATCTGCAGACATTTAGTGTCTAAATCTAATCCCGCCTCAACGATGTCCATCATATTACAGTCTGAACAGTCACTGCGCTCCGTGCTTCGCCCCACTTCAGCCACAGGCCCTGGCGGAAACTGGGCATTGCAGGCCGATCCAGAGTTGGATCCCACAGCTTCTTTGGCCTGTCGGATACAGTTTAGCCACTGCTGTTTGTTAAAGGCATCGCTGGCTTGAAAGCAGTGTGTCTGAAGTTGACCCCCACTGCTAAACGTCACTCGAAAAAAGTTCTTGGCTAAAAAAAAGAATAGAGAAATTGTTTGTTTTGCTTATGTGGACTAAAATAACATGTGACATTATAAAGCATTTTTATTAATATATTTTTATCTAGTATTTTTTTATTGCCACATATATCAACAATTACAACCATTAAATACCACAGATGAAATACAAAAGCATGTTCTGTGTAAGTGAACCCCAAGTCTACCTCAGACATATTGCCAAACCATTTGAAAAATGAATTGCAGTGGACAGCAGTGATAAACAATGAAATGAAAAAAAAAAACGTATTAACTAACAACTTAAATTAAAGAATTTAAATTTCTATGTAATGGCTTTAACCACCATAATAATGTATGTAAAAGCTTGAATCTTAATTTGGGTTATAATTGGAGTTTTGCAAGATTAATATAAAGTCATGCACCGTTTTAACGATAGGGAACGTTCTTTGCAGGCTACTATTTCAATGTAATACAAGCGTAAATAAACAAATGCCATGCAGCTTCTGCAGTGTAACAATGTTTTTGTAAATGAACAGTCTTTAATATCCCTGCTGAAAAAACCCCCAATAGAAACCCAATAGAAACCATCACAGAATTTTAATGGTTGCCATTAAAATATCACTATCAATCATTACCTTTTTTCCCATTGAGACCATTACAAAATTCCTTTCTGTAGTGTGTTTTTGGCATTATTCCAATAGGATTAATCTGCCAGATAACACCCCACTAATAGAATCCATCACATACTGTACCAGTAGATGCCATTATAGCTTCCATTAAAACCAGTACATTTTCTATTGTGTTTCAGTCAGGATTAATATTTTTTCAGGTCTTTATTTTGGCTAGTTGGCAAATTAATTACAGGGGACAATATTGGATTTTAATGGAAGAAAATTAAAACATCCAAGTCAATTCTTTTATTTCATGACAGTTAGCACTTCCATATATATATATAATACAGTCGTAAAATATTAACACAAATTCAACATGATTTTTACTGTTTTGTTCAGTAAAATAAGTTAACAATATTTCTTTTTAATTATATAGTATATTTTATCTCTCTACTTTGGTTTTATTTGATATATAATAAATCATTAATGCACCCATTTAGACACAGTAAAAAATATACTTGTTAATGTATACATTGCAATAACAGTACGTAATTTTTAAGTGCCCTTTTTCGGTCCTTCAGCCCCTGCCCCAGCAGAGGTCTGTGCACGCCACTGGCGCAAACGGTTATTTTGGCGTAAAAAACAACTGCCGTTATTTACTAAAGACATGCAGTGAGAATTAGCACTGAAAAGGTGACAGACCTTATTACATCATATTATGACCCTAGCCACTCTGCCCTAAAAGTACTACTCCCCAATCTTAGTTAGTAAGTGCTTAACATGATCTGAATTTTCTTTACTGATTTCCAGTCATAAGCTTCATTTCTGTATTCACTGGAGTTGTGGCCTAATGGATAGAGAGTTGGATTTGTAACCAGAAAGTTGCTGGTTTGATTCTCAGGGCTGGCAGGTAACGACTGACGTGCCCTTGCGTAAGGCACCTTACCCCTGCTTGCTTCCCGGGTGCTGCAGTGATAGCTGCCAGCTGCTCGGGGTGTGTGTGTTCACGACTTGCAGTGCGTGTGTTCACTACTCACTAGATGGGTTACATGCAGAGGTCACATTTTGGTTATGGGTCACCATAACTGACAAATAGGTTACTTTCATTTAGAGAGTACTGTGTGCTCGGCCATGTGTCAAAGCATGTGGGCGTTATACAGTACCTGCTGATAAATTATTAATGTTTTTTTATGTTGGTAAACATAACATGACTAGAATTCAGTAAGTAAAGTCAGAGGTAAATGTTTCGACCATCATATCTTCCTCTGTTTTAGTTATGGGTATGTACCCAGTTAAAACAGTTACGTTGTGAGGACAATTCAGGATCGGAACAAAACTGTTCCACTGACATACCAAATAACGTTCCAGCAATGTTACTTTGTGATTCCCATATTCGCTGTGACAATGTAATATTGAAGGTTGTTGGATCGGGGTGATTACGCTTAAAGGCTCATTCACATTGCGGGCGATGCGAAAAACCGAAACGAATGCCCGACGAACCAAGCTTTTATATCAAGAGCGAAACGATTATCGTCAGCTGCTATTTCCCTCCGGTAAGCCATATGGCGCTGATGGGCAATGAGTCCACTGTTATTGTTTAGATGAAGAAGGATGCAGAAGGCTACGCTGATGCGCGTCCCTGAGAAATGTCGCTAAAGATGCAGCCGGAGACATACAGACTCATGTAAAACGTTGTACAGTATACAAGTAAACATGACTTGAGTATTTTTTCATGCCTGTGTCATATTTTAAATAGAAAATGGTCTTACTGGTTATGATTGTTGTGTTTTTAGCACTACATAAGCATATTTTCAACAGATAGATAATCTACATTACTTCAGCAAAGATAATGTACGCAGTTATGTTTTAAAGTAATCACGCGGATCATAGACATTTTTCTGTGTGACATTTTACTGCTGAATTTATTGTTTTTAACTGTTTTAAATATGAACCACTTTGTACTATTGTTATTCTACTGAACATCTATTTATTTTGAGCTAAAAATCACAATGTAGGCCAACATATTTATTATTTTATAGACTTGTAGTTAATATTGCAGTGCTTCAAATAATTTAAACAAGCGTACTGATGAATATTATTAAATACATACATTATGTTGGTGTATGCAACTATGATTAACACCAACCCCAAACAATGTGACAATTCTTACCTAAAACTATAATCTAGAAAAAACACAAATAATAAAGCTAACTTAGTACACATTAGTAGTATAATTTGTTCCCCTGTTCAGAGCCGCTGTCCTAATCTACCGTGTGTTTTTTGCTGAAGAGTTTTCAGTCAGTTTTCACTGCATAGCATCACCGCGTGGCCCGTAACAGCGGCGGCTCCAAGCACGTGATGTAAAGCTCAAATCTAGTTGGACGGCTTGTGTCTTCGTCCGGCGAATGTAAAAAAATTTGTCTTACTGGACGAAATTAGCTTTTTTGGCACGTGAATGTTCATAAGAATCTATTGTTTTTGTTCTTGAACGTTATCGCAACGAACATTCGCACCGAATGGCCCTTAAGATCTAAGACCGGACCATATTCAGCGCAACAACGGAACAAAAACATTTTCTGGGACGTGTTTCTGGGAGTACTTCCCAGCAACCAAACAGACACGTTAACATTGGTTTTTAGCCTTTTTAATAGTTTTTGCCAGGCATTACAGTAGAGACTAGAGAGACATGAAACGATGGGATGTGATAGTGTTACAGGAGTCGGGAAAAGAACCACATGCAGCATGTCAAATGAATAAATGTAAATGTTAATGTCAGCTGACAGTCCACTGGACCACCTGCAAAGATGTTAACTTAATTTTTCTCATTTAATTTAAACACATTGTCCCTCACAATATAAAGGATTACATTTTTCTATTAAAGATTCCACTTTTTTATTTAAAAAATGTATAACACACAGTATAACGATTGATAAATCTGCACTGTACATCAGCATGAGCAATTGAGCATGATATTGTATTTAGATACTGAAGTAAATTACATGAATAACCAAATACTTCAACATAATATAGAGGATTTAAAGAAGATAGAAGAGCACGGGGCACAAAGTAATGCGGGGTTAATTGTAACAGATGTTTTTCATAGTTACACAGGGTCGACCAGGTTGTGCTTTCTGTCTTTTTCTCTCACTGCCAGATGACGATCATCAAAGTTCTGGTGTGTTTTAATGGAGATATGGCAGCATGGATGTATGGATTTATTTATCTTATGTTTTTTTTTCTGATTTCTCACTTGGCTGTGTGTTACCAAATCCAACCTTATATTATCTTAATCACTGTCTGAAACATGTCAGCCACTCCTAGCAACTGTTAACTAGGCTTCGAAGAAATGTTTACACAGCGGGGTTAGTTGTAACACAGTATTACAACTAATCCCAATAGTGTGAAAATGTATATAAGACAATGAGATGAAAACAATGTAAATTCCATTAATCAAAATCATTACTGAAATTACAATATTAGTGAGAGTAATTGACAGTGATGATTTTTTTGGTTATAATTGTACAGCATTTTCTCACAAATCTATACATATGTATTGATCTATAATAAAAGAATGAATAGATGAGGGATGGCTGGATGATAGATGTGTAGATATATGTTTGTTATTGACAGATGTACAAACAATTAACAGTTTGTACATTTAGTTCACAGAATAAGTTATAAATTATAAGCTTTTTGTGTTGAAACTGAACTTTCTAGCAAGTGTTTCAACTAAGGCAAGGCAAGGCAAGGCAAGTTGATTTATATAGCACATTTCATACACAAGGTAATTCAAAGTGCTTTACATAAAATGCTTGAAGTCAAAATAGAATAAAATTCATAGGACATCTTTAAAAAGCAAATGATTTAAAAACACAAATAAAAAGAAAAATGTTTGCACATATAAAGGGAATAAAAACAAGAAAAGATAAATCAAAATGCAGCACAGTGCTCAGGTTGTATACGCACAGCTAAACAAGTATGTTTTTAATCTGGATTTAAAAATGTCTACTGTTGGTGAACATCTGATGTCTTCTGGAAGCAGATTCCAGTTACGAGTGGCGTAATGGCTAAATGCTGACTCTAACCATTTCTCTGTTACAATAAACCCCACCCATGGGGTAAGTAGTGTGAACGTTTGCACTTCTGTCACTTGTGCTTTAATTGCACAAGAATGGTATGTTCTAGAAACAAAATTTAAGTGTTCATTTGCTTGTGTAAAAATCTTAGTAATCAAACTTAAATATTCTTTGAGTGATTGAGCCATAACCCAAAAGCTTTTTGGAATCAATTCCCACCACTACAGTCAGGTACTGAGGAGCTAAACCATTCAGAGCGTTAAAGTAATTAACAATATTTTAAATATTTTATATGTTGCTTAATAGGCAGCCAATTCAAAATTGACATACACTATATTGCCAAAAGTATTGGGTCACCCTATCTAATAAACAGGTTTGATGACTTAAGTCATTTTCATGAGTACAAATCTTAATGCTGCAGCATATCATGATATTCTATGGAACTGTGTGCTTCTATTTTAATAGCAACCGTTTGGAAACGGCCCTTTTCTATTCCGTCATGACAATGCCCCTGTGTATGAGACAATGTTCAGAAAGAAAAAAATTATTCAGTCAGTGTGGAAGAACTTGACTGGTCTGCATAAAGCCAAGTCCTGAACCCAGCTGAACACATTTGGTGTGACTTTAAATGCAGCCTTTGAGCCAAAAACTCATCACTCCACATCAATGGCTTGTACACAGGGGTACAGCCAATTTAGAACAGAAAAAAGGCGCTTCCAAAACTGTTGCAACAGAGATGGAAACAAAATTACTTATAATGCCATTTGTAGAAAATGCAATTTAAAACTGTTTCAAAAGCCCCTTTTTCTGTCCCAAAATGACGGCTTCTGTGCACAAGTGTTTGGTAATGAGTTCTTTGCTCAAAGTTTGCATTTAAAATGACACCAAAAGGTGTTCAGCTGGGTTCAGGACTTGGTTTTATGCAGACCAGTCAAATTCTTCCACACTGACTGAATCAATTTTTCTGAACATTGTCTCATACACAGGGGCATTGTCATGATGGAATAGAAAAAAGCTCTTCCCAAACTGTTGCTATTAAATTAGAAGCACACAATTCCATAAAATATCATGATACGCTGCAGCATTAAGATTTGTACTCATGTAAATTACTAATGTCATCAAACCTGTTTATTAGATAGGGTGACCCAATACTTTTGGCAATATAGTGTATATATTATTCTGCTTTTTGTACCAACTGGAGTTTCTATATTAAACCTGCAGGACATCTGCCCAGCAAGTCATTGTAATAGTCTAGTCTTCGGGCCAGATTTACTAAACAGGGCAAAATAGCGCGAGCATGCAATTTAAAAAAGAGAAGTGGAAATGTCAGCGGGTGATTACTAACAAGGCACACATTAAAAAACAAAGGTGCAATATTTCATTCATATAATGATCAAGGCAATCTACCAAAAGCAGCACAGGGTTTAAGACGTGCTTTTTTGGGGGCATTAAATAAAGCCGCAAATACCAGTGCAATGATAAGCGCAAACCTTAGTAAATCCCATTGCGTGATTCATTTAAATATTTGTCTCCCATGAAGTTTGCGTCTGAAGAGGAAACTCCTACAAATGCATATGGATATATAAATAGATCGGGACGAAACTTACTCCGTTCGTTGTTAGTGAAGGCTCCTCTAATGGAACCGCCCAATCGGATCTCTCCGTCCTGCAGGTCTTCCCACTCCAGATCTCGCACTGGGATCGGCTGCCGGTAAAGCTGATACCACAACTGCTCATTATGTGAAATTGCCCGTGTGATCACCAAAATGTCCTGAAACAGGAATACGTGCAGCTTCTGGACAGAGAGATTTGATTAAAGAGTAAATATTTTGTGATTTTTAAGGTCCTACTTTGGTTTATGGAGTGTCCAACAACATGTTTACGTACATACAAGGTGTAAAACACTTTATTTTTCTAATAAAAAGCAGTTATTATTACCTTGCTTTTTGACTGACTCTCAAATGATTTGTTCTGCGATTCATCTGTCTAATCCCCTCCTTTCTGTCAGCCTACTCTGATCTGATTGGCAGATGGTCTAGTCTGCTGTGATTGTTCTACCGCCATATAGCGTCGCAGTGTTGAAGTGTAGCAAATGGAACGTAGGAGGGCATTGCACTGAGTGACGCACATTTGTCACGAAAAGGAAATAAGAACGTCCAACAACTTGTTCGCGTGATTCTGACTCGACTCTTTTTTCCATAGCCACTAACTTTTTATTAGTTTACTTTTAGCTTTACAACTTGGCAGACTGCTTACGTGCACACACAGCAACATTACACGCTGCATGAAATGTAATTTTAAGGACATTGTAATAGTTACTCTTTAATACTGGGACAGACAGTAAAAACAAGTTAACATAGTTAAGATGGGTCTACATGTCTAGATTGATGATCTAGTACACTTTGGGGTGGTTTCCTGGAAAGGGATTATCTTAAAACAGGACTAGGCCTTAGTTAAATTAGGATATTAAAATTAGTTTTAAAAAATATACTCTACAAAAAACATTACTGTGTGCATCTTGAGACAACACAATCGAACTGAAATGTTTTAAGATATGTCAGTGTAAGTTGTTTTCAAGACACCTCTAACATTTAGTTTGGGATATGCCTTGGCCCTGTCCAGGAAACCACCCCTCTTAAATTTTAGCACATAATGAACAAGTCTGGAGATTCTGTATGGCCCAGCCTAGCAACTGTCATAGCAGTTTAATGGCAATATATGTTTACACAGTGATGATGACTGATTTTCCTGGCCTGACTGGCAACTGAGTAGACCCAAAGGCAGACATAGAAAAACAGAAGTTCTTAC
This sequence comes from Oreonectes daqikongensis, assembly GCA_026939265.1. NCBI lineage: Eukaryota > Metazoa > Chordata > Actinopteri > Cypriniformes > Nemacheilidae > Oreonectes > Oreonectes daqikongensis. The sequence continues at coordinate 232,978 of JAOTQM010000537.1, read as the reverse complement.
GGCTCCTCTGTTATTCTTAAGTTCTCCATGGCAGCTGAGGACTCTTGATCTGTCAATTAACAGATCCCTCTGTCCGTTCTCCAGATACAGCAAACGCTCTTTATAGTATCGGCACTCAGACTCGCCTGTCTGTGTGTTAATGTCAGCCACAATGCTTTGGATCATGGAAATCTACAGAAGTCCAAAAGCAACAGAGAATACAGATATAGTAGATTCATGAACCGATATAATAAAATGGCAGTACAGCTACAGTGAACAAAATGCCAAAGACAAATAAGTTTATTGCAAGATGTAATGAACTCACAGCTTCATCGAGGTGTTGGCAGTCGGGGTGGACGTTGGGTGTGTGTTTTAGGATCTCTCTCAAGAGCAGCGGGTATTTGACCAGTCGACTGCGTGGGATGTCCAGAAAGTTCCAGAGATCTAGTTTGCGGCTGAAGGGCGATTCCAGACAGCGCTGCAGGAAGTCATGAACCCGATGGTCTTGTTTCTTATGATCCAGCAATGCTTTTGCTGCTACCTGGTTACTGCAGTAACTATTGTAACTTTCAAGACAAGGTAGCTGCAAAGAAACAAAAACAACGTTCTGCTGATTTCAAAGCAAATGTTTACTGAAGTTACAAAACTTGCACTAGACAATGTTGATGGGCCACAAGTTAAGACTTTCAAGGGCTGGTTAGGATGATATTAAAACACACTGCCAGTTATGTGAATCCACATAATCCAAAACAGATGCACAAATCAGTTGAGACTGAAAACTTAAGTTGTGTAACATAACCTCAAATTAGTTTGGACATGAATGAAAAAATAGGCTGGATTGTGGGAGATCCACTTAACCCTAAATGTTAAAGCATCACATCATATCTTCTTCATGTCATCACTTGCTCTGAATCATTTCCTTTTTTATACAAAAAGTAATTTGATTTGGCAATGGGTGTGCTCTAAAGAAATGTTGATTTATGACAACCTCTCAACATTTTATATTGTTTTGTTTTTTTAAGTTTGAACAGTAAAATATGTGAGATAGTGGGGATGCTCTTACCCAGTTCACTAGAATGTGACCCACATGATCGGTTGAGCCATCCGGCTTCCTGGCATCTCTCAGTCGACTTAGCAGATCTACAAAATAAGAGATGCAAATTCAAAGCTTTTGTCATATGCACAGTTCCCTGTATAATTACATTTTACTTTGCTTTCCACTGTACATGTGGTTAAAAGAATAGGAATCAAGAATACAGACCCTTTATTCTGTTATGCATGTAAAATGTGTATACACTGTGTCCTAATGAGGCGTGAAGTTATATAAAACAATCTATTGTGTGTTAGTCTAAAGTTTGGCCATGTGGTTTATATTTCTGTGGCTTTACACTGAGTAGCCATGTCTATAAGGGTGGTCTCACATTTAGTTCGATTGCCTGGTCCGAACCCTAGTTTGATTGCTTACCCCTCCCCTTGCCACCGCAGGACTGCATTCATATTATTTTATTTGGGTCCGAACCGTGGTTCGTTTGCATCATTAACCAGCAGCTGTTTACCCTGTCACTTGCAATGATGACGCAGGAGAATGTGGCAAAATGCATAACATGCTCTCTTCACTTTTATATATTTATGTCTTTAAACCATTAGTTGTGTTTCCAAAGCTTCAGTACATAATGGCACTTTTGTCTATCTTACGAATGTACTGCAAATGCTCTTTACAACGCTGAAGGTAAACAGAAATGAAATATACAGCTCTCTGCTTGGAACGCGTCAGTCACGCTCGTCAGAAAAGTGAGTGAAACAAACACAAACACACATTTTACCAAATAATATGTAGAGATTGGCATAGCTGAATTATTGGATCTTGTGTCTGGATCATATAAGAGAGACGTTAGAGAGAAAAAGTGTTTGTTTATGAAACCCCCCCTTACCAGAAAATCTTGATAACATGGCTTTAAAGGACTAATGTCTCCTCCCCACCTAGGTTGCAATCAACAGCTCTAACGCAAAAAGTACACTTTACAACCCTTTCTCTGGTACCTCAAAGAGAGTAACATGGGAGAGTGACAGCGATGAGAGAGGACACACACTCCTGAGCTCCTGCAAAAACTTATTTTAATACTGGATTAATTCAAGATACCTTGGATATTTTTACAAGGAGACACACACAAACCTTCAGCTATTAGAATCACTTGATCTTGGTTTAAACTTTTTGGAACAAAATACCTGAAAAGGACAACAAGAACAGCATCTGACTAAGGACCCTACACTGCAAACAAGCCAAAAAACAACAAAAGAAAAAAGTTCAATCTTATTATAGAAAGTGAGAAAGTGACCTATTTGTCAAATATGGTGACCCATACCCAAAATGTGACCTCTGCATTTAACCCAACCAGTGAACACACACACTTCAAGTCGTGAACACACATACACCGGGAGCAGTGGGCAGCTATCACTGCAGCGCCCGGGGAGCAAACGGGGGCACGTCAGTTGTTACCTGCCGGTACTGGGAATCGAACCGGCAACCTTCTGGTTACAAATCCAACTCTCTAACCATTAGGCCACAACTGCCCCCCCATCATTATTAAGGACTATCAAAAGACTATCTGTTACCAGGTACCAAAATAAGTACTCTGCAACATTTTATGCCAAAATAATCTCAAACAAAAAAAAAAAAAAAAGAAGAGAAAAGCACTACTGGAAAAGTTTTACCCAAAAAGAGACAATAGTGCTACTGAAGCCAACTCTGCTTAACCACATGGGCCACACCTCAGACGTGTGAATTGGAAGGTGATAACGTGACTTGGTCAAAACAATAGTAAAGGAGACTCTCAACCAACCCCCACACAGGTGCAAATGACCCAATCGACCATGGTCGCACAATCTCAATGTGTTGAGGCCATTCCTCTACACCAGTGGTTCTCAACCTTGTTTCTGGGGACCCACTGCTCTGCACCTTTTATATGTCTCCTTAACTGGCACGTTTGCTTCAGTTCATGGATTTCTACCTTAATGAGCAGATAATTTGAATCAGGTGTGTTAGATAAGGGAACCATGCTAAATGTGCAGAGCTGTGGTTCCCCAGGAACAAGGTTGAGAACCACTGCTCTACACTACCCAAAAGAGGTTACAAATGATACAGCACAGAAAGTCTTCAAAAACAAGAGACTCACAGAAAACCCAGAGTCTTTATTCGCAGACCTTTATAAAGATGGCAGCACCAGTAACCTGATCTTCTACACCAGGGGTAGGCAACGTTGGAGTGCTGCTGTCCTGCAGATTTTAGCTCCAACTTTGAAAAAACTCACCTGTCTGTAGTTTTGGTAATCCTGAAGACACCGATGAGCTTGTTCATATGTGTTTGATTAAGGTTGGAGCTAAAATCTGCAGGACAGCGGCACTCCAGGGCCGACGTTGCCTACCCCTGTTCTACACCAACCGACCTCATACATGGCACAAAGTCATCATCTCAGAATTCCCAAATACTGAAAGAAAAGGCATCTGTGGGGGTTTCCAGCTAAAAAATGAGGATGACATAACAACTATCAACGTCAACATTTACAAAACAACGGGGATAGTTGTAGTGAAAAGCATCCAAGGTCTATTCGAACAAAACTTCCTCAGAATCAAAGAAAGATTACAACAAGAACCCAACAATGAGCAACCCACCACTCTAGAGGAATCAGAAAGAACCCCAGATCCAGACAAACAGCCAGAACAAAGAGACACTCTTAATACAGAACAAACTAAAGACCCTCATTCACACTGCTACTGTATGGACATGAGGGAGAGATTCACAGCCCTGGAGGGGGAGCTAGTACAGCTCAGAGAAATAACTCTTTCTCTTCATACGATACAAAGCCCAGACCAAACCAGCAACAACACCACAGCCAAGCAAAAAGAGAGAGACAACATCAGTAAAGAACTGTCTTCACTACAGGATGAAGTCAAGCAGCTACAACAAGAGAGGGAGAGGCAAAAGGTACAGCTGGCATCACTGGAATCCCAGCTCACACAGCAGACAGAGAGACACTGGTTCCAGCTAACTACTCTAAGAGAGGAGATAAGAGAACTGAAGCACATAAAAGATACCTACTTCAAAGATCTCAACTCCACAAAGGATCCCACACAACAGGTCACCCCCCAAACTGACCATAGCTCCCAGACCTCAGTGACACATCCCAGCCAAAACCTTCCTTCCTCATCAAACCCCGTACCTAGCACACAACCAACTGATGAATCAGACAACGCTTCAACACCCACAGAGAACTCACAAAAAACAGACATCGTCCTTTTAATAGTTTATAGATGAAAAAAGCTCTTCCCCAAACACAGGGTGGCCAAACTCTGGTGCCCAAACACCCACAGTGCCCTCAGTCTGCTAAATGAGGACTCACTAGGATCACCAAGCCACATAATAATTCACACGGGCACAAACGACCTGAGAGCACAACAGGAAAGAGTGGCCACAGCACAGGTGGAATGCTGATCTGGCATAAGTCCGATCTTGCCCACTCAATAAAAATTATTAAAACTGGCCAGTTTTATACATGGATAGAAATAAACAAGGCCATAACTTCAACAGAGAAGAACATCTTCCTGTGTGCAACCTACATCCCTCCAGCAGAATCACCCTACTTCATTGAAGACAGTTTCACAATCCTAGAAGGAGAGATCAACTATTTCCAGTCACAGGGCAATGTTCTGATCTGCGGAGACCTAAACGCCAGCACAGGTGAAGAATCAGACACACTTCACTCCCAGGCAGACAAACACATTCCAGGAGGAGATGTCCTTCCCCCACCTACACACACAAAGACTTAACTACGATAAAACAACAAACAAAAACAGATTACTTCTTCTCCATCTGTGTCGTACACTGGGTCTGTACATGGTCAATGACAGACTGCGAGGAGATTCATACGGTAGGACACTTATAGTTCAAAGCTGGGTAACAGTACAGTAGACTATTTCATTACCGATCTAAATCCAAACTCTCTCAGAGCGTTCACAGTCAACCCAGTAACCCCATTATCAGACCACAGTAAAATTACTCTCTACCTTAACAGATCAAAACCTAGCACAGAAGCATCAAAATCCTCCATACCCTTAAATACGCATACAGATGAAAAAAAATAGTGAAGATACATAACAAAGCATAATTCGCGGAAATTTTTTTTTAAAAACTTATTTAATAAATTCCTAGATATATCATTCCCACATAATAACGAAGGTGTAAATTTAGCATTAGACAGGATTAACCAAATATTTACAATATCTGCAACATTATCCAACCTAAAATCCACAAATACTAAAATACACAAGAAGCCTGCAAATGATAAATGGTTTGACAATGACTATAAAAACCTTAGAAAAGAAGTAAGAATTCTTCCAATAAAAACACAGAGATGCAGACAATGTAAACACACGCCAACTCTACCATGAAAAACTTAAAGAATATAAAGACACCCTAAGGAGGAAAAAGAAACAAGATATACAAAATCAGTTAAGAGCAATCTTTATATTGAACAATCTTTAGAAACAAAGCTTCTGGGAAACACAGCTTCTGAGAACATTGGAATGCACTTAATAAATCTCACCATGATGAATTACCCATTCAGAACAGAGATGTATGGATAAACCACTTCTCTAACCTCTTTAATAATATAAACAAGAACCATGAACAAACTACCCTATACAACAAACTATGCACTCTAGAGTCAACTATTAAAGATTACCAAAACCCTTTAGATTCTCCAATGTCATGGTTCTGCCCTTCTTGTCAGGCGATCTCTTAGAGCCTTGTGGGTGGGGCCATGATAGTACCATGTCTCGTGTTTGTTATTCGTGGAAGCGCGTGGCCTGGGCGGAGATCGCCTACGTCACGTGCTCTCCGGTCTTGCGTCATGACCACGCCCCCCGGATACTTCCGCAATCCTGCTTTCCTTGTTTGTGTCGTGTTTTCATGATCTAGTGGGCAGGATTGCGTCAGTATCTTGTCTTTGTGTTTACGTTCTGTGGTTTTACGCCGCGTGTTTTCATGTCGCGCGTCTAAGCTCCGCCCCCTTGTTCTCCCGTAATCGATCCATCTGTGTTTCATGACTCACACCTGCACCCTGTGTAATTATCCCTTGTTAGTGTCCCTATTTAAAGCCGGTTCGCTTTGTAAATCTTTGTGAAACCTTGTGTCCTGTTGTGTACATTCCCGTGAGTTTTGCCCTTGCCCTGTTCTGTCTTAGCTACGTGTTGTATAGTCTTTGTTCTAGTTTTTGGAGTCTCGTTTTCGCCCCACTCCGTGTGTTTTGGTTCTTGTCATTTCTGTTCGGTTTGCCCCACTGTGGGTCTTTTGTTTCTGTTTTTTATATAATAAAAGTCTTTGTTCCCCGTTCCGCTGTCTCTGCATTTGGGTCCTCTGTCCTAACCATGACATCCAATTACACTAGAAGAACTATGCGATAATATACGAAAACTTAAATCCCAAAAAGCAAGTGGTATCGATGGCATTCTAAATGAGATGATTAAATATACAGACCAAAATTCACACTTGCCATTCTTAAACTGCTTAATATCATCCTTAGAACAGGTATATTTCCCAGTATCTGGAATCAAGGTCTTATCACCCCAAACCATAAAAGCGGAGACAAATATGACCCTAATAATTACCGTGGAATATGTGTAAACAGTAACTTAGGTAAACTCTTCTGTAACATTCTAAATAGCAGACTCCTTCATAAACGACAGAAACATTCTGAGTAAATGCCAAATTAGTTTCCAACCAAAATACCACACATCCGATCATATATACACTCTTCATACTTTAATTGACAAAGAAACCAACCAAAATTAAAGAAAGCTCTTCTCATGCTTTGTTGACTTCAAAAAAAGCTTTTGACTCAATCTGGCATGAGGGGCTTTTTCTTCAGTTAATTCAATGTGGCATTGGAGGAAAAACCTACGACATAATCAAATCAATGTACACGAATAACAAATTCGCAGTAAAAATAGGCAACAAGCACACAGACTTCCTCTCCCAGAGTCATGTAGTAAGTCAGGGCTGTAGTCTAAGTCCTACACTATTTAACATATACATTAATGAATTAGCTCGAGCTTCAGAACAGTCACCAGGACCCGGTCCCACCTAACTAAACACTGAAGTGAAATGCCTTCTGTTTGCAGATGATCTGGTGCTGCTGTCACCCACAAAAGAGGGTCTACAGCAACATCTAGACATCCTGCACACTTTCTGTCAAACATGGTGTCATGATCCCTGGGTTATCGATCTCTCTCCTGTCTCTGTTGTGTCTTCTGTTCCGTGTCGCACACGTGCATTTTGTTTTGACAGTTTGCCACGTGTGCAGTGTCTACGTCATCGTCCCCTCCCCCGTGTCTCCTCTCTAGGCTTTCCCCACACACCGGTTTCTAATCACTACTCACCCTACTCACCTGCAGCGCTTTATGACTTGTTATCTCTATTAGGTTTCTCCTATTTATTGCCTTTCGTTTCCTTGTCGGTCCGTTGTGTTTGCACGTTCTGATCTGTGATACCATAGTTCTTGCCTTGTACTCTGTCTTAGAGGAAGTTTTTTGTTTTGTCCGCCTTGCCAAGGGTTTTGTTAGAACTCTCGTTTTACCCCTGCTGTCCCTGCTTGCTCTTCTCTTCCCCCACTGGCCAGTGTTCCCGGTGGTGTCCCGGACCTCCCATCCGCGGCAGCGAGATCACCTCTCTCCCCCCGCGGGGAGTTCTCCGCCTACCGCCTGAGACGACGGAGTGCCCAACCATCTCTTCGGACCCAGCCAGATCGCACAATTCTCTCTCCATTGGAGTTGCGGGTCGAGCTTCCTTCCCCGCCACCGTGACCTCTCTCCCCCCCGCAGGGAGTTCTCCGCCTCGGATATTCGGCCTATTGATTCAGTCGTCATGTTAATGAGATGTAAAGGTGAAGAAGAATTCACAGTACAAGAGATGTATAGTCTAAGGAAGTTTGTTTCTCGACTGAAGCTGGAACTAAAGAATGAAGATGGCTTTGAAACTACATAGTGTCTTTTTTCTTAAGTTTTTGTGTTTTTTTTCTCTGTCTTGAAGCACACAATCAGATGGGTGCAGTAAGAGTAGGCACTCTTAACCTGAATGGTGCGAGGTGTATGCAGAAAAGAGTATTGCTGTTTGAATTAATACATCAAAAGAATATTGATGTGACTTTTAAATGAAAGTCGATGATAATTTAAATGAAATTGATTGGAGGAAAGAATGGCAGGGTGAAGTGTATCTCACACATCTTAACTCAGTTAGGGGAGGGGTGGCTATACTTTTCACCAAGAATTTCCTGCCAATTTCATGTGAAATAAAGCAAGTAATACCTGGTAGGCTTTTAGCCCTACAAGCTAAATTTGAGAAATTTTATTTTTCTGAATGTATATGCTCCTGTCGGGTGCTCCTGGTGCAGAAAGAGTGTTATTTTTTTAGAAATGTTGGTGTTTTCTTACAAAATTGTGGTTCTGACGATTACCTTTTTTCATCACCTTATGTGATGTATGAAGAGAAATAAATGGAAATGCCAGACAATATACATGGGCCCACACTAGAGATAATGTCATTTCTCTAGCTAGACTTGATAGGCTTTACTGTTTTAGACATCATTTCAATATTGTTAAGAACTGTGGAATTTCTCCAGCTGGTTTTACGGATCATTGCTTGGTTTTATGTGAAGTTTTTATTGCAAATGTTAAAGTTAAAAGTGCGTATTGGCACTTTAATGTTTGTGGTGGTAATGGCCAGAGAAAAGGAAAAACACAAGGGCAGCATGGTCATGCAAAAATATGTTAGGGGTTTATTTCTCTAGTAAAAATTGCCAGTTGCACATAAGCAGCAATCCGACCAAGGAATAAACCAAAAAAAACGAGAAACAAAGTACAAACAAAATTCCATTAACAAGGGTTGCTACTGAATCTGCCTCTAGGCAATAAAAACCCATAGGTCCACAACTTCAGCTCCACACATTACCCCTCTCCTCCCACAAACATAGATCTCAGGCCTTTTATACTCTGGTGGCCAGCACCACAAGCATAATAAGGAATGAGCACAAACAAACATAATGGCCATTATACAAATTACACACAACAAATTACACCACCTACAACCTAATAAACAAACAGTCTTTCCACATCTAGCTTAAAGCCCACACACACAGAACATCTCAACACTTTGGTAAAGACAACACTCTTAGGCAGTTGTCCTCCCCTTTCCTTGGACATCAATGGAATGGCCCAAGTCTTGGTGTGGAACTTATAAATAGAGCTGCATTTCCTTCCGGGTCCCTTTTAATGACGGGCCAGCTCCCAGCAAACCAGCCACAGGTAACAAACAGGGAAGAACAATGCTAAGAGAAAACAAAATTCACCTTGCCAAATGCATACTTAAATAAAATATACTAATAAATCTAAATATAAGTGTCTGTGTATTATTTAAACTATACAATTATTAACCAATAAATAAAAAAGATGAAACAATGAAACTTAACATTAGTGGGTGCAAAGTATTGTTTTTTTGATGATATGAATTTTTAAGATGTGTTTACTAATTTCTGGGAAAACTTTAAACTTCAGAAGAATGGTTTTAAAAACCTACGTCAGTGGTAGGACTGTGGAAAAGTTCAAATAAAAGTACTATGTCAACAGTACGCTTTCAATGTTTCTCGGGATATCACACGCTCAATTAAGAAACTTGAATTTGAAATTACTAATTTACAAAATTTGGTGGAGGCTAAGAGAGAGCAGAGACTTATTGATGCTCTTAAATGTAAAAAATCTGCTTTAGTAGACTTGTTGGGCATAAGGACACAAGGAGCTTTGGTTAGGTCACATTCCAGATGCTAACACAAATGGATGCCCCATCTAGATTCTTTTTTGGCCTGAAAAAAAGAATGGACAGAGTCGAGTTATGCACTCTTTACGTTCTGAGAAAGGAAGAGAGCTGTGCAATTCTATGTTGAGTTGTACAGGGACGAACACAAGGGGGGCAAAGAGTTGACTGCCAGTTTTTATAAAGGACTATCCAATATCTCAAAAGCCTCTAAGGAAAAACTTGAAAAACAGGAACTTTCAGCAGCTTTGAAAGACATGAAACCTGGTAAAGCACCAGGTATTGATGGCCTCCCTGTAGAGTTTTTCAAGAAGTTTTGGGGAGTGCTGGGTGATGACTTCTTGGCTGTTCTGAATGAGAGTTTGGCTGAGGGTGTACTCCCTCTAAGTTGTAGGAGGGCTGTGGTCACCTTGTTACCCAAGAAAGGTGACCTACAGGAAAAAAAATGCGTCCTGTAAGCTTATTGTGCTCTGACCTAAAAATCTTCTCGAAAGTTCTGTCTAACAGGTTAAAAGATGTGATGGGGCAGATTATTCATTTTGATCAGGTCTATTGCAGACAATATATGTCTTGTTCGGGACATCTTGGATGTTTCTACCTATAGTGACCTTGACCTGGGTCTTATTTCTATTGACCAGGAAAAAGCATTTAGAGTAGAACATCAATATCTTTGGGAATCTCTAGAAGCTTTTGGTTTTGGTACGACCTTTATTGGTATGATTAAAGTGTTGTACCAAGACATTGAAAGCGTACTGAAAATCAGTGGTGGTTTGAGTGTCCCTTTTAAGATAGGAAGAGGCATAAGACAGGTGTGTGCTTTATCTGGGATGCTATACTCATTGGCCATCGAGCCCATGTTGAATATGCTTCGCTCAAGAATTTAAGGTTTTAGGCTCGGCCATGATTTTGTTCAACACCAAATATCTGTTTATGCTGATGATGTTATGGTTTTTATCAATAGCCAAAAGGACGTGAACAATTTGGTGTCTACTGTTTATGATTTTGGTGTAATTTGGTGTGGGTTCATCTGGAAAAAGGGGAGCATTAAATATTTAGGAGTGCACCTTAGAGATGCCTCTATACAGCATAAAAATTGGGACGGATTAATAGAAAATATGGACGGCATTTTTTCAGACTGAAAAAATGGAAATGGATACATACCCAATTGCCTTTTAAAGGGAGGGTGCTGATAACTAATAACTTAGTAGCATCAATCTTATGGCACAGACTCTGGTGTGCAGAACCCCCACTTGGACTGTTACCAAAGCTGCAGGCAAAACTAGTGGATTTTTTTTGGGACAAATTGCACTGGGTTCCCCAAAGCATTTTATTTTTGCCAGTGGAAGAGGGCGGACAAGGCCTAGTGTCCCTGGTGAGCAGGCATGCAACGTTTCGGCTCCAGTTTATTCAGAAGCTCCTAACAGGTCCGGTGGGTTTAGTCTGGAGGAACATAGCCAAGGTCATACTTCAGCGAGCAGATGGACTTAGACTGGCCTATGCTTTATTCCTTGTGGATACAAAGAAGTTGCGTACGAATGGATTACCTACTTTTTAGATAGATAGATAGATAGATTCAACGTTTATTATAGTTGGTCACCAGGTCTCCAGGAAGTCAAAACAAAATAATATATAAGCAAAGGCGGTGGCGTATCTTTAGTTATCACAGCTGTGGTGCTGCGACCGTGCAAATTAGATTAGATTAGATTCAACTTTATTGTCATTACACATGTACAAGTACAAGGCAACGAAATGTAGTTTAGGTCTAACCAGAAGTGCAATAAGCAAGTGCAGGATATACAGTTGTGCATAAATACAGAATAAAGCAAAAATTATGAAGAATTTACAAGTGGGAATGTACTATGAACATTATATACAGATAGTTATTTACTAAAAACAGAAATTTACTGATGGATATGTACAATATAAATTAGACTATAGAACAGTAGTGCAAATGAGTATAAAGTGTGCATAAATGATGGACGGCAGCTATTAAGTTAAAGTAAACAGTGCAGTAGATGAGTTATTGCAGTATTCAGTACATAGTACTGGAGTGCAAATGATGAGGTATATGTGTAATAGTCCAGTAGTGCAAATGATGCAGTATAGTATAAATAGTCCGGTAGAGCAAGTAAACATGTAGTACATGTGTAGACAGTCCAGTCGTGTTAGTGCAATAACAAAACAATATAGCAGCATAAAGTTAGAGGTATATGAGGGGGTTGTGAAATCAGTGGGGGGTAGAGTTCAATAGGCAAGCAGCTCTGGGAAAAAAAGCTGTTTTTCAGTCTGCTAGTCCTTGTTCGGAGGCATCTGAGGCGCCTGCTAGAGGGCAGGAGAGAAAACAGTCTGTGGGCGGGGTGAGAGGAGTCCTTAAGAATGTTGCGAGCTCGACGCAGACAGCGTTTCCTCTGGATGTTCTCCATGGATGGAAGTGGAGTCCCTGTGATGCGTTGGGCGGTTTTCACCACCTGCTGCAGTGCCTTGCGCTCTGCAACAGAGCAGCTCCCATACCAGGCTGTGACACAGTTGGTTAAGATGCTCTCTACTGCGCAGCGGTAGAAGTTCACCAGGATAGCTAAAGACAGTTGGTTCTTCTTCAGGGTCCTCAAGAAGAAGAGGCGCTGGTGAGCCTTCTTGACCAAGCTGGAGGTGTTGGTGGTCCAGGACAGGTCCTCTGAAATATGGGTCCCCAGGAACTTGAAGCTGGAGACACGCTCAACAGCCATCCCGTTAATGTGGATGGGGTCGTGTGTGCCTTCTCTCTCCTTCCTGAAGTCCACGATTAGCTCCTTTGTCTTGGAGTTGTTAAGGAGCAGGTTGTTGTCTGAGCACCATGTGGCCAGGTGCCGGACCCTCCTCCCTGTAGGCAGTCTCATCGTTGTTGCTGATGAGACCAATCACTGTAGTATCGTTTGCAAACTTAATGATGGCATTAGATCCATTCACAGGCCTGCAGTCGAGTGTGAAGAGGGAGTAGAGAAAGGGGCTCAGAACACAGCCCTGTGGTACGCCAGTGTTAAGTGTGATGGTGGTGGAGCAGATGTGGCCTGACCTAACAAGCTGAGGTCTGTTTGTCAGAAAGTCCATAATCCAGTTGCAAATGGAGGTGTTAATGCCCAGGTTCCGAAGTTTGGTGATTAACTTGGAAGGGATGACAGTATTGAATGCAGAGCTGAAGTCAACAAACAGCATTCGTGCATAAGTGTTTTTATTGTCCAAGTGTGAGAGCACAGAGTGCTCAAAGCACTTCATAACAATAGGTGTGAGTGCTACAGTCATTCAGGCACGTTGGGCTAGAGTTATTCGGCACTGGCACAATGGAGGTGGATTTAAAGCATGCTGGCACAGCTGCTTGGGCGAGGGACAGGTTGAAAATATCCGTAAAGACCCCAGCGAGTTGCTCTGCACATGCCCTTAGTACACGACCGGGGATGCCGTCTGGTCCAGCAGCCTTTCGTGCGTTGATCCGGCTCAGTGCCGTGTAGACATCTGAGGAGGTGAGTGTGATGGTCGGGTGGTCATCTAAGGGTGTGAGCTTGGTGGCAGTTTCCTTATTGTCTCTCTCGAAGCGAGCATAAAAGTCATTAAGCTTGTTTAGGAAGACAGCATCTGTTGCTACGGGGGTGGAGTGGCTGGGTTTGTAGTCGCTGATGGCCTGGATGCCTTGCCACATGCGTCGAGGATCAGAGTTGGAAAAGTGCTCCTCTAGCTTTAGTTCGTAGCAGTGCTTGGCCTTTTTGATGCCCCTCTTCAGATTTGCCCTGGAAGTGCTGTAGGCCTGTGCATCACCTGAGCTGAAGGCAGTATTGCGTGACTTCAACAGGAGGCGCACTTCCTTGTTCATCCATGGCTTCTGATTGGGGTATGTAGTGATCTGCTTCTGGGTTGTAACACTGTCTATAGTGATGTTAATGTAATCCAGTACAGAGGAGGTGTAGCTGTCTATGTCCGTATGAAAGCCACAGGTAGCCTGAGAAGCAAACATACTCCAGTCTGTGTGTTGGAACCTGTCCTGGAGTGTGGAGTCTGCCCCCGCAGGCCACACTTTGATGGTCCTCACTGATGGCTTCACACGATTGATGAGGGGTGAATACTTGGGGGTGAGGAACAAAGAAAGGTGATCAGATTTACCCAGGTGGGGGAGGGGGGTCACGGCGTAAGCTTCAGCCATGTTTGTATAGACATGGTCCAAAGTTTTGTTTCCTCTGGTGTGACAGGAAACATGCTGGTGAAATTTGGGGAGAACTGACTTTAAGTTTGAATTATTAAAATCTCCCGCAACAATAAATGCAGCCTCCGGGTGAGCAGTCTGTTGTTTACTGATGGCCGCATGAAGTTCTTTCATAGCAAGCTTGGCATCAGCATCCGGAGGAATGTAAGCTGCCGTTATAATGGTGGAAGTGAACTCCCGTGGCAGATAGAACGGTCTACATTTAACCATGAGAAACTCTAGGTTAGCTGAGCAGTGTCTCCCAACAGTAACAGAATTCGTGCACCAAGCTTTGTTAACGTAAATGCACAGTCCTCCGCCTCTGGTCATACCGGATTCATCTGCCGTCCTATCTGCCCGAAGTGTGTGGAGTCCTGCTAATTCAATAGCATTGTCCGGTATGCTGCTGTTTAGCCATGTTTCAGTGAAAATCAAGACATTGCAGTTCAAAAGTCTTTTGCTGTGGATGATGAGGAGTCGAATCTCATCCATTTTGTTCACCAATGACCGTACATTAGCGAGGAAAATGCTGGGTAAAGAGAGCCGGTGCAGTGTTAGCTTTAGCTTAGCTCTTAGCCCTCCGCGCTTCCCCCGCCTTTGTTTACGATCTCGACGCCGCCGGCGAGCACTTCCGCCCGGCTGTGTAGAGTGCGTAGCATCGGGTGTTCTGGACGAGGCACAGATTGTTGATAAAACTTCCGGGAATGCGCAAAACAATATCCAATAGCTCATGCCGGGTGTGCGATGTTAAGGCACAGCTGTTCTGCACGAACAGACCCGAGATGAGCAAGAAAAACACTGCATAAATGCAAAAACTGGAGAGACCCCGAGCCTCGCGATGTGCACGTGCCGCCATCTTGGATCATATCTTAATCATATCTTGGATCATTCCAAGATATGATCTGGATCATATCTTGGATCATATTACCAGAGGCTGTTTAAGATCTGGGGCTCTTTCAATACTAGAAGACTAGAGACTACTGACTCACTGTTCTGGTTGCTGGAGGAGCCTTTAGTCATGGGGGCTCATCTGGACATAACGGAACAAGCGCCAGGCTTATATCAAAGACTGTGTGACATTAAGACTGTAAAGTTGGGGCATATAGTAAAAGTTGCTGGTCCCGAGCTGAATGACACTTCTGCTGTGGCTTCTTTGTTAGGCTTTAAGTCAATGTGGTGTATTTCAAAAATTGTGGAACTTTGGTCAAAACAGCTGACTTCTGATGATCTGGCACTGCTTAAAAGACACACAGTAGGAAATGTAATTCCGAACATGAAAGATCCCTTTCCTAAACAATGGTTAACACCAGATCTTAAGGACATGTCTGGTATCTTGCTAAATGCAGATAATCTTCAGGATTTGGAGTTTAACAAATTGAATGGAAAGACTATGTATAAGTGTTTGGTCAAAAAAATATATAAAACATCTTTGTGTGATAAGGTTGACAATGTATGGAGGGACAAACTGGGATTGGGTGATGAATTTAAACCTTTTTGGAGGGTTTATTTTACAAACCACCCTTGATTAAGAAATCTGGGGATTTACAGTGGAGAATCCTGAAGGGGGCTGTTGCTGTTAACTCTTTTGTTTCTATTATTAATCCCAACACAGATGAGGGTTGTGTTTTTTGTGGGCTCAAGGAAACGGTTTTTCACTGCTTTCTGGAGTGTAATAGGCTTGAACCACTGCTTGTTCTGTTAGGGCAGCTGTTTTTAGTCTGTGGGGAAAGTTTCACATTTACTGCTTTTATTTTTGGGGCTGGTTACAATCGAAACCAAAGATTTAAATGGCAGTTAATTAACTTTATGCTTGGCCAAGCAAAGATGGCAGTCTACATCTCAAGGAAAAATAAGATTAATAATTCACATGGTGCAGATGTTCTTTTACTGTACAAAGCCCTTATTAAATCTAGAATTTCAGATGAGTTTAAATACTATAAAGAGATGAAGGATTTGGATATGTTTGTATTACAGTGGTGTTTTAATGAAGCACTTTGTGCTGTGGTGGAGGAAGTTTTAATTTTTAATCTTTTGCTTTGTTGATTTGAGTGTTTTTCTGTTGTTTTTTGGTGCTGTTGTGATTGTAATGATTTAATAAATATAGGTGTTAAAAATAAAAAAATCTCTCTCTCTCTCTCTCTCGCTCTCTTTTTCTCTCTCTTTGTCTCTCTCGTTCATGTTTCATGTATGTATTGTCTGTGATTATGCGATCGATAATTTTTAGTCATGTAGAGTTAGTTTAATAAATACCATATTTTCTCTAGTGGTTTGTTGTTTAGCTTGCTTACAAAAATGGGTCCCTTATTCAGTGTTTCGGTCTATGCTATCTAAGCTTTAAAATACTGGTAAAGAGATAACGTAAAAGTGAATAATATTGCTGATGCATTTGCTGGACGAATACATACAGGCAATATTATCATCACTGCTTTTATTCAGAAAATTAAAGTATGTATATTTAACAATTATTGTACCTATTTTAATTTGAGTTAAACTGATTCCCTGAATGAAACAGATGTTTTAAATAACTTGTTTCATGTATTTGGGTTCGGAAGACAGCGTTCACATCATCCAAACCAACTGAACTCGAAAAGTACCAAAAGTGCTAATGTGAAACCGCCCTCAATCTTAGTGAAAGTGTAACATTTTATCACAAACTGTACCAAGACAGGTTAAGCTCACAGCATCCACCCCCACCTTGTGGCTCTAAGTAATCAATGCATGGTGGTCACATGAAATGAACCCTCATTGATGTTGAATGTTTAGTTCACATTTGCCACTAACAAATGTAATATTGGATAATTTAACTCTTAACTCTTAACTTAACTCATTCTAAACATTTTAAAGGGTTTACAAACACAAAGGAGTAAGCCAAGAAACCAAAAACCCAGTAAACATATAGTGTATGCAGCAGTCAATTATGTTATTGTAAATTAAATTAATGAAACAAATAGTGTAGTATAGTAAAAAAATTTACAACTACAAAAACATTTTTGACAGAATATGTAGACTGCCTGGACAAAAAAGATGCATGCTTAAATACTTCTCAGAACCACCCTCAGCTTTGAGTATGGCACATTTGTTGCACTGTTTCAGCACCCTTATGCAAAGTTGCAATATTCATTTCTGTCCAGAGTTGCATTACTTTATTGCAAATACCTTGCATTGATGAAGGATTTGTTTGACTCTGTGACAGCCAGTTTATGTGTGCAAATCTTTGTTTTCTTGATGCAGGATAATAATTTGCCCCACAGAAACACATAAATGTTCAAGGTCATGGGATACGCCCTCTGACAGTGATCACTGCAATAATGATTTAAGCATAACCTTATATTTGGCTAGGTAATGTATAATATGGAAATTAATCAAACTGTTTAAAGGTGTTTGTATCCTTTCTGCTGTTGTACTTGTGACTGGTGGGATTGAATGATGTGTGGTCAATGATGTAGACTTTTTCATCTGTTGTATTGGCCAGTGTTTTAATATATTTGTGTGAAATTTAAAACACCTTTCTATAGACATATTTCAGGGTTATTGCCATCTTGTTCATCATGTCTGGATAAAGTTAAAGAGCAGAGACTGCTGGCAGTGAGTTGTGTTGACAGAGTTCACAGGAAAAACATCAAAATGTCATGTTTATAAATCACGCATCAATGCTCTTTTATTTGTGTGTTGCTTTTTATAAAAGTATCTGCTGAATTAATAAATGTAAAATTTCACTGTCCATATTCATTTAGTAGTCAGCAAAGTGCAAAAGGGGTTTATTTTGAGACTGATCTATTTTGTGTTTTCCTTTTAGTGTGAACAAACAAATTATTTGACATGTTGGACCTGTGTGGACATCCATTTATGCTCACCTTCATGCAGAGGTATAAGGGAGTCCAGCGTGCCGAAGATTTGATTGAGCTCAAGCTCCGTCATGATAGACAGTTTCAGCATAGGATCACGGTACGCCTGAAACCACATTTTATGTCAGACAAACAACACTGAACCACTCAGGACTGATGATACAAAACTGAAAGTATTTGGAAATGTAAGCACATAAACATCTTGAATGTAAAACACATTTCACCTCTAGACAAATTACTTAACTAGCTTAGCACAGCCTTAACAATTTAAACACTGTAGCACTGATGCTACACCACATTGTGTTTTTGTCTGATGAGTATTTGTTTTAACTGTGACAGAATTGGGCTGTCACATCTTCTGGCTGCAGGTCCAGTGACCTCTGACCTGTCAGCATGAGATGGTGATTTTATGAGAATGAAGAGGAGCTGTGTGTTGTAGTGCTTCACACTGCATGAAAAACACTGTGTACCTTCTTGGCCAACTTCAGGTCTTCAATCAGGTCCTGTTCACCTTGAGACAGCTCAAAGATGGACTGATGAACACATGACAGAAGAGAGGTGACAAGAGATAAGGTAAAAAATGCAATCACATAACATATCAAAAGACCATGAAATAAGTTAATCCAAGAAGCACAAAATATCATAAATTACTTTTAACAGCATAAAAGCTAAGTCAACCTGACTAGGGTGTTGGAAGGTCATTGCTAAGATGCTCTGGATGACTGCTAGAGGGTTCTTCTCAGGCATTATTACATGTTTCTGCCTCTCCTTTGGCGACAGATGATAGCTTAATAATAAATACATGGGTAATTGTCCTATGTTACAAGTTCACTGTTTGCTTATAATACAACAGAATTAATTAAACATTGGGTCTCATTCACCAAGCATACGTAAGCACAAATTTGTGCATGAAACCTACGTAGAGAACGTTCTCATGAAGAAATCTTAATTCACTAAAAGTTTTGTATCAAAATGTATTCAAAATTTTTGAAAAATTATAGAAACAGCTGAAAGCACGTGTACGCAAAAATCACACTCTGGCCGGTCTTAATAATCTCTCTCTCTCTCTCTCTCTCTCTCTCTCTCTCTCTCTCTCTCTCTCTCTCTCTCTCTCTCTCTCTCTCTCTCTCTCTCAATTGAAGTGTGCTTTATTGGCATGACAAAATTGTACATTGTATTGCCAAAGCATTTGCAGCTGGGCTGCATACAATTAGTGCAAATATGTATACAAACAGAGGGTAAGTAATAATAATAATAATAATAGTACTAATAGTATCAAATGAAAAGTGTGATATGTGTAGTGCAGGCTTAAAGTGAATAAGTAATATATAAAAATGTAAAGAAAAATACAGTACAAATTTTCTACAAAAGCAGAATATACATTCAAGAGAATCAAGTAATATAATGATATGTACATATATTGGAAACATCAGGTCAGGGCAGATTCAGTGTTTTCTCTTCTGTTATGACAAGCAGACACATATTTAGCAGCTAACACACAGCAGTCCTTGTGTTCTCCAAACAGATACGGCAGTTTCTCATCGTTTGACAGACTTTCAAACGTCTCGTGTATGGATTTGATTTTTCCATAAAACATTGTCCGTACATCCGTGTATTTTGTACATTCCGTTAGGAAGTGGAGCTCTGTCTCTATTTTGTTGAGATGACAGTGTGGACACAGTCTCTGGTCCTGTGGAAGCCATGTTTGTCTGTGTCTGCCCGTCTCTATAGTGAGTTTACGTCCACTGAGTCTGTATCTGGTCAACGTGGCTCTTAGTTTTTTATCTGTTACTGTATTCTCTCTTTAAAGACAGATAACATTGCATTTTACTCTGTTCTTTTGTTTGAGTTTTCCAATGAGTGATATAGTTTTGTTTCATTTGTGTTGTTATTTGGTTGAGTGTGATTTTGTCAGTATTGTTGTGGTTGAGAGCATCAGTGGATGTTAGGACTGAAACATCAGGACTGAAGCTCTGGACCAGCTGACAGAGAGGATTCTTTTCTTTGCTCATCTCTTGGTATTTCAGGGCTTTATAATGATATGACTGAGAGTCACTGTGTTTTAGATGTTTCCAGAATTTCATCGCTCGTTTTTCTATCTTTATGATTAATGGATATTTGCCTAATTCTGCTCTGCATGCGTTGTTTGTTGTGTGCCGGTGCACCTGTAAGATATTTTTACAGAGTTCTGCATGCAGGATCTCAGTTGGATGTTTTTCCCATTTAGTAAAATCTTGTTTTGGATTTGTCAGTGGACCCCACACCTCACTGCCATAGAGGGCAATCGGTTCTATTACTGATTCTAATATTTTCTCTCTCTCTCTCTCTCTCTCTCTCTCTCTCTCTCTCTCTCTCTCTCTCACTTCCGGTGCGTGAGCGGTTGAATGTGAGCTGAGTGTTGTGAGTGCGAGTGTAGTGCTGTGAATTTATCTTTTTATTTTCTCCCTTGCTTTTAGGTCTTTAGTTTTAGGTTTCTTTTTGATAGTGTGGATAAAGCCGAACACGGAATTGTGATCTGCGGTGAACTTGTTCCTGTTCTTCCTCTTTCAATGCCAGCTAAACGAATTATGTTGTCTAATGTTCCAACTTTTGTGAGTGATGAAATATTAACAAAAGCCCTATCCCGGCATGGAAAGCTGGTTTCCCCCATCAAAATAGTCACTATAAGTAGCGAGTCACCTCTGCTGAAGCATATTGTCTCGTTTAGGCAGTTTGTTTACATGATCATTCAAAATGATGCCGAACTCGACAGGACCCTCAATTTTCGTATTTATGATTTTGATTATGCCATTATTATGTACTTATTGCTACCAGTATTTTGTTGGATAAGTACACTATAGACGCCTTTGTATTTGACGTCACGATTACGTCACTGCCAGATGCGCGCACAGACTGGTGGCAGAAAACTAATGGAAACCAAGGAGCAATAAGTGAAACGGAGGAGACAGTTACTTCAAAAATGCATTTTTGTGTTGTTGAATGTCAGAATAGGAATGCCCAAAATTCTGGCATTATTTTCTATGGAATGCCGTCGTTAAATACGCCATTTTAAGCTAAACAAGCCATTAAATGAACAGACTGACGAAATTATCAGGAATTCTCGTTTCTCTGTGTTCATTTTATTTCAGGTAACGTTAGTAAAAAAAAAAAAAAATTTTTGTTTGTGCTTGTGTCTGTTCTTATTGCCACATTCCTGCTATAGTTGTACCTATATACTCTTTAAATATTGTTTACTGCAGTACAAGTCAGCTGTGTACATAATAGTGTGATAAATTAACTTTAACAGTCAGAACAAAAGTTCACAAGGCTGTATTTGAAGTATTGAACGTTTCTTTAACATTACATTTATTGACTTCATGTATTTAAAATCAACACAAATAAATGTTTCAGTTTTTTCTAACCATTTTGTTAAACAAACAAAACATTTAGAGTGGACATGTAATAAATTCATATCAAGTTTATTGGACATTCTCTACTAGCCTATTAAGTGTTGAGTTTTAAAAAATGTAGATCGAGCAAAATCCATAGATGTTAGGAACAACATTGACTGTTTTTAAAACAACAAACTGTAGAGAAAACGTGCACATATAAGCTACTGTAAGATGAATATAAAATTGCGGATTACAACATAGCTACATGAACTTCAACCATAGACCTGATCGTATGGTTCAGCAAACTTCACTTTTTTGCTACGGGTTAGCTTATTAACGTAAGACAACCGATTTAAATCGCTAAGTGTTAACGTGTCAATGTAAGACAGCGGGTTTTCTGCTGATAAACTACTAAAATAATTTTAAAAGGCGTTTGAACCATCCACACTCCTATGTTGTCAGGCTGATTTTAGCGCCAACACTTGACACTTTCTGCCACCAGTTAGGCTCCGCCCACAGAAACGCGTCACATTGTTTACAAAAACAAAAGGCGTCTATAAGTACACTGAAGTGCACGTACTGTAAAATAAAGTGCAACAGAACAGAGGATATCAAGTTATTTCTCAGATCAACTAAAACAGAAGAGGTGTATGTGTGCAAGAGTTTTTCTTCTGATCTTAAACAGTTTGTTGATAAACAGTTTGAAGCCTGATGGCAGAAGGACACTTTACAAATAAAGAAATGTATTGTTTAAAGAACATTTTTGAGAAGTATCAGTCTTAAGGTCTGCTCACATTGCGGGCGATGCGAAAAAGCGAAACGAATGCCAGACAAACCAAGCTTTCATATTAACAGCGAAACGATTATAGTCAGCTGTTATTTCACTCCGGTAAGCCAGGTGGCGCTGATGGACAATGAGTCCACTGTTGTTGTTTCAGTGAAGAAGACGCTGATGCAGAGAGATTTAAAAAATGCTGCTGACTGGGGGAGAGAATTTGATGGTGTTTCTGTGTTAAGTCACAATACTTCTGTGAGTGTGGGAGGGGGCTGCTACTTTATTTATAAATAATTTTTGTCCGGTTTCATATGATGTTGAAGAAATTGTTAAAGGTAGACTTTTACAGGTTCAAGCTATTGTTGAAGATCATGTGTTTGTTTTTATTTGTGTATATGCTCCTACTGCACCATTAGAAAGAATGTTATTTTTAGATAAATTGTGTTTGATCCTGACTGTTCGGACTGTATTTTATGAAAAATGTGATATCTGGAGATCTTTTGATGGAAATGACAGGCAATACACTTGGATGCACTCACATGATAATTGTAACACACTCCACGGGTAAACTGACGATGACGCACACACAGGGATAAAGTGTTCAACAGGTGATTTAATGAGGGGTACAATCTAGTGAATATCCAGTGACAGTGCAGGTAAACATCCACAAATGAACAGGCAAAACACCATAAATCCAAACATCCAATGGAACAGGAGAGAGGTTACTCTGCAAAAGCGAATAGCACAACGATATAAATCGAGGAGCCAAAAAACACTGGCACGACAAAGGGATGTGTATTTAAAGGTAAACAATAATGGGGATCAGGTGCGGGTGATCAGTGAATGGCGGGAAACTGGTGCATGGGATTATGGGAAATGAAGTCCATTAAAAGTCCGGGGATTGAGAACGGTGAAGACAGGGAGGCGTTGATGCAGGGGCCGTGGCTGGTGGAGGTGGAGCGTTGGTTACAATAATATTATATTTTTAGCTAGGCTGGATAGAGTCTACTGTTTTAAACATCATGTTAGCTTTCTTAATAAGTGCTACATCACACCAGTAGGGTTTACTGATCATAGTATGGTACATTGCAAACTTTAAATTTAGTAAAACCGAAGAGTGCATATTGGCATTTTAACACAAAGTCTTTTAAGATTTTTTTGGGGGAAGTCCATAAAACAATGAAGCCTTCTTTTAAATCTCTGCAACAGTGGTGGAATATAGGTTAAATTAAGTAGTTCGTTCAGCAGTACACTCTCAACGTCACTAAGGAGTTGACTCGTTCTTTGGAGCTCTTGGAAGAGAAGATATCTGTTCTTCAACAACTAGCTAGCTCAGTCAACTGGCAAGCTACGTTTTTTTAAAGCCTGCTCTAAGAAGAAGGCCCAGTTGTTGGATCTGTTAGGATATAAGGCACAGGGGGCTCTGGTCCGGTCTCATTTTCAAAACACTGATCAGATGGATGGTCTAAATACTTGGAGAAAAAGAATGGGCAGAAACGCCTTATTCATGCACTGCACTCTTAAGATGGAGCGCTGCTGTCTGATTCTGCAACTATTTGGAAAAGAGCATTTTATTTGAACTTTTATAGGAGCGAGCTTAAGTTGAGGTGGTGTGCAGAAAATGCCCAAAATGCTAATGTTTTACCAAAGGTATCAGACGATGCAAATGGTGACCTTGCAAGAGCTTTGACTCTGGGAGAGCTTTATAAGGCCCTACAAAGCATAGTGGATGGCCTCCTAGTTGACTTCTATAGGCTTTTTGGATGATGATGGGTGGGGATCTGCTAGAGGTACTCAATGACAGCTTGTCGGACAGTAATCACTTTAATTCCTAAGAAAGGAGATAAAGAACTGGCGCCCTGTCTCGCTTCTATGTAGTGACTATAAACTGCTCTCCAAGGCATTGGCTAGCAGATTGGCTGGTGTACTAAATCAAGTCATCCATCCGGACCAGACATATTGTGTCCCGGGTAGATCCATTTTTGATAATATTTCTTTTATTCGCAATATTTTAATTTTTTTATTCACAAAATCAATTTAAATTGTGGGGTTTTTTTTGAATCAAGAGAAGGCCTTTGATAGAGTTGAACACTCTTATTTATGGAGTGCTCTATTGGCTTTTGGTTTTTGTGAGGAATTTGTTGGTATGCCCAGGGTACTCTATTGTGACGTTGAGAGTTTTGGGTTCCTCGCCACTATTTTCAAAATTTCTTCTGCTGACATCAGCTCTAGAATTTAAAGTTTTTGCATTTATTAATACCATTTTAAAAGTAATCATTCTACATAATTTACTTAATTAATTTAATACTCCATATAGGAATTTATAGTTTGTGTATGTTACCTGTGTTTCTTTTTTTCTATATCGTGTGTTTGTGTGTGTGCGCTTGTTCGTTCGAGTGTGTGTTCATGTGTGGTGTGGGTGTAATCTTTCAATTTGTTGTTCTTACTTTCCTTGTACAATTGTTGTTTTGCTTATAGTCCTTTAGTCTCATGTACAGCTGCACTGGGTCCTCGCAGACAGCAGTTAAACAGAAAGGGATTTTAATTACGACAAAAAACACAAAACAAAAGACCCACGGTGGGGCAAACAAAACAAATAACTAGAACAGGGAAACACTAAAACAAACTGCAAACAAAAACTTCCCACGAGGGGGCAAAACAGGAAATACTAACAAGGGTACAAACAGTAGAGCAACGATATTCAAAAAGGCAGGACAAGACTTACACGGGGTAGAATACAAAGCTTACAAACAAAAGATAATTACACAGGGACCAGTGTAAGGCATGAGAACATTAGCAGGGAGATCAACAGAGAAACAAGGTGGGCGGGGCTAAGAC
The DNA here is from genome assembly GCA_026939265.1 of Oreonectes daqikongensis. Classification (NCBI taxonomy): domain Eukaryota; kingdom Metazoa; phylum Chordata; class Actinopteri; order Cypriniformes; family Nemacheilidae; genus Oreonectes; species Oreonectes daqikongensis. The sequence continues at coordinate 208,101 of JAOTQM010000537.1, read as the reverse complement.
ACGTGACTCGAAAACACACGGCAAAGGCAACGAGCCAGAGCCGTGTGTCTCCACACAGAATGTAAACACAAAGATGTGTTATTGTTATGACCCTGCCCGCAAGACTATGAATTTAGAAGCTTAACAAGGAAGACAGGATCATGACAATAACCGGGGGCATGACAAAGACGCACGACAGGAGAGCATATGACGTGGGCAAACCACGCCCAGCCACGCGCTTCCACATATAACATAAACACAGAGACATGTCACTGTCACGGCCCCACCCACAAGGCTCTACGGATTTACTTATCAAAAAGGGCAGAACCATGACAGCTTTGTAACAATGAAAATCGTGAAAAGCGCTATAGAAATAAACTTGAGTTGAGATACTGAAAAAGTCAATGGGTACCATTTACAAATGGCACTGCGCGCATTTTAACTTCTTAAAAATATTAAATACATTTATTTGCTGAATTTCAATACTAAAGTTTTTGGTGAATCATAACTGACATACAAATTTGCATGCCAGCATGCAATGTGAATGAGCACCAATGTTTTAATTCTTTCTAATGCTTGTAATTTGTTTCTGTAATTTTACTTTTTTGCCATTTTACATATTAACATTTGCATTGCATTTTAGGGTACATATTTACATAAAAGGTGCATATTTTATCAGTGTTTAATCACAATATTGTGTAAGGTTCCACTGATGTGACCTCACCTCTTGTCTCTTGATCTCTTTAGAGGACAACATATGTCCCAGCCCCACATCAAAGGTCTCGCACCATAGCTTGCTGTCCCGACGTTTGGTGATGGCAGGAGCCGTCTGTCTGCTCCATGGTCGTGGTGCCATGGTCTCAGATCTGCCCTCATTGCGAAAACTGATGGAACGCTGATGGTAAAGAGGAACAATGAACACATCATTTAATACCAGTAAGAAGCTTTAAGAGAAACACAAATGAAGGGTTCTGTAGTGTAATATGTTTGATCATTTTATGTGCCTTATCTAAAGGTGTATAGTTGTGTCCCAAATGACGTACTGTACACTTTGCACTTTGATGTTTTACCCAACACAACCCCAATTACCATTAGACCGAAGTGTAATATTTGCATCTTTGCACGTGCAGCAGCTGCTGGGTAGTTTTCAACCAATGGCTGGGTTAATTATGAATAGAACAAACCGCTGGGTTAATAATGAAACTTTGCTGGGTTGTTATTACCAGTGGCAGCTCCTGGTAGGGCGGATTCTGGGGCTTTTTGTAGGCTGACTTACTATGACTAACTTATGATTAAATGCTTCTGCTAGTAGTCTTGGCAAAGGTCTTGTGTCCTTGTGCAATTAAGCCTGAGAGGGGCACTCTAATATTGACAGGCATACTAAAATTATATAAATTATTTTAGAATACACATTATAGTATTGGGTATGACTATTGATTTAAAATGTTATGAGTTGTGTAATAAACAAACTATTTAAAAGTTATTGTTTTTGGTTTGTTTTTAACAAATGTATTTCATTAGGGCCTGAGCACAGAGGTAAATATACACTATATTGCCAAAAGTATTGGGTCACCCTATCTAATAAACAGGTTTGATGACTTTAGTAATTTCCATGGGTAAAAATCTTAATGCTGCAGCATATCATGATATTCTATGGAATTGTGTGCTTTTAATTTAATAGCAACAGCTTGGGACGGGCCCTTTTCTATTCCATCATTCATGACAATACCCCTGTGTATGAGACAAGGTTCAGAAAGAAATAATTGATTCAGTCAGTGTGGTCTGCATAAAGCTAAGTCCTGAACCCAGCTGAACACCTTTTGGTGTCATTTTAAATGCAGATTTTGACCATAGAACTCATTATCAAACACTAATGACTTGTGTACAGGAGTCGTTATTTTGGGACTGAAAAAGGGGCTTTTGAAACAGTTTTAAATTGCATTTCTACAAATGGCATTGTAAGGAATTTTGTTTCCATCTCTGTTGCAACAGTTTTGGAAGAAGCATTTTTCTGTTCCAAATTGGCTGTACCTGTGTACAAGCCATTGATGAGGAGTGATGAGTTTTGGGCTCAAAATCTGCATTTAAAATGACACCAAATGACACCTGCATTTAAAGTCACACCAAATGTGTTCGGCTGGGTTCAGGACTTGGTTTTATGCAGTACAATCAAGTTCTTCCACACTGACTGAATCAATTTTTGTCTCATACACAGGGGCTAATTTAACCTGTGTCTCAAGTTTAATAGAAAATCACAAAAAAAAAAGAAAATTCACAAATGTGTCACAACACAAGGGCTGGGAGAGACGAGGCACACCACAGGTATTTGAGTTCACCTGTACGTACTGTATCAGATATGTCTGTACCTGCAGTGTCTGTCCGATCCGTTTGAGTGAAGCAGCTTTAACCAGAGGGATGAGGCTCACCAGTGATGTCACTCGAGACAGAGGCTTTACCCTTTTGGTGCTGGGCTCCTGAAAAGCACAAACAAAACAAAGATGAACTAACTGCTTATGTCTCATCTCCTATTAGTCAACAAAGTCCAGAGGCCATGAGGCTTTGAGTGAATCAGTCAGACTGCGAATTCTGTGATATCACCCTGCAGCACAATATGTATGCAATATGAAGACTGAGAGCAAAAGTATTGTGCAAGTCTATTTGATTTCAGAATGTAACTAGTTGATATATTGGCAGACCAAATTGACTGCCTACACATTCATACACACCCAACAGCATACAATTACTCAATATTTTCTTATGAAGATCTAAACTTGCCTTTTTGATGGGTGGCCTGGATTTAATTTGATCAATGGTTCAATTCACCATTGCATGAACCAGTGACGTGCGGTGGAGTTCATGGCTGGTGAGGCACAAATATATGAGCCCAAAATATTAGCTTATTCACTATTCAATTTTCAGCATGCACATTGACAAGTTTTAAATCTCATCAGCGCGCGCGCACACACACACACACACACACACACACACACACACACACACACACAGTAAGGTAATTTATGGGTTAAGAAAGAACGTTAAATGTAAAGTGACGAGAGAGCACATTTGCTCGGCACTCTTTGCGTGTTCTAAATTTGTTGTACGTTGCAATTCCACAATTCATTTCATAATCATACATTACAATACAAATGAAAGGGTGGTGTACAAAAAAACTCAATTTGACCTTAATTGAAATATTTAGTTGTTTAAAAGCTTTTCGTTTTGATGCTTTAATCATTTTAATACAGACAATATGTTCGACAAAAGGATAACAGGAAAACCAAAATAATATTTTATTAAAGTCCAAATTTAGTCTTTTCGGACGCTGTTGTAGCTGTTACAGTAAGCACTCACATCCTGTTTTGACTTTAAGTCCAATTGTAAGAAATGTTTAAGCTTTGATATATAATCTTCCATTTTGTCCAAAAAAATAAATTCAATCACTTCACTTTCTGATATCACCAAGTTAGTAACTGCTAACTCGTTGACATCGCTAGAGAATCTGCTGTTAGGCTCACAACCGCCCCCTTTAGTTGCGACACGGTAACTGACTAATTATATCATATACATTCATAAAAGATATTATCCAAACTGTTGAAAGTCAGGGTGTATAATAAACATGTCTGCAAACATTATATTATCGGCATACAGAGAGACAGCAACAGGCACGCAGCAATTGCATGTATGAACCCAGTGTGTGAGAGTGCAGTCCGAGGTTCACCTTGTCGCTGCCGCACCTTGCATTTCTCCCGTGTATTTGAGCAGGAAATGTGCAAATACAGCAATTTTGTCTATAAAAATGCTAAAATTGTTGGAAACATACAGAAAACAACTTTATATCGCAGAACAGGTTTCATTTATTCAAATTAATTTTTTTCATGATGACAGGTGAGGCTCTGCCCTGACCGCACGTCACTGGCAGGAACAGAAGCCCACCGCTCCAAGCTATAGATGTTCAAAACCATTGCTCATCTTATACCATTAGCCACAGTGAGGAGAAGCTCTAACAAAGGGATCATAACTTCATTATCAGTTCCTCTTCTTCAAATTAGCAATTTGCAGTAATAAAATATACTGACATACAGAAAAATTTCATAGAGAGCTGCAAGCTTACGTTGTAGGCTGAGAAATGTCATGTAAAGAGCAGGGACCACTTTAATAAAATACGATGGCAATCATGAATAGATAGCATCCTTAAAGTGCAAACACAGTCAAAAATGCCATATTTATACATCAGGCACCAGCTTTGCAGCAGGAGAGATGATGGAGTTCAATTGTGTGGATCAATCAACGCTTCTGCCTTTAAGTGGCAGCCAGTAGCACAGGGAACATTTTACTCTAAGGAAGACATTACAGTCAGTTCTCTGCGCCACCTCCTCTCGAACATGCCCAAACTCCCAATGCTCTTTCTCAATCCTATCTGAAGCTGACGTCTCCAAGGTCATCGCTTCTAACCACCCGACCACCTGCCGCTAGATCCCATCCCCACTCATCTCCTTCAGGCTCTCTCTCCATCGGCTGTCCCTGCTTTCACCCATATCATCAACTCATCTCTCTCCACTGGTACATTCCCCACAGCTTTTAAAGAGGCTCGTATAACCCTGCTGTTGAAGAAACACACACTTAATCCTGAAATGCTAAAAAACTACAGACCGGTATCCTCCCCTTTATTGTCAAGACTCTTGAGCGTCTTGTTTTCGACCAGCTTTCATCCTTCTTCACACAAAATAACCTCCTGGACACTAACCAATCTGGCTTCATGTCATCTGAATTACGTCATCACCGACCCCCACTACTGCATCTCGCCCACAGTGGAGGCGCCACAAGCGGCGTGAGAGAAGGCAGAAGAGGGGTAAGCGTGGAGGTATCCGGGCTAGGCTAGCGGCTAACCCACACAAGCCAGCTATCCCCACCATCGTACGCTCTTTGGACAATAAACTGGACTACATCCGACTACTACGCTCAACTCAGAGGACTGTAAGAGACTGTTGTGTTTTTGTGTTCACGGAAACATGGCTCAACAACAACGTACTGGACGGCGCCATTCAGGGAGGTAAGACCCGCGGCATCGGACTTTGTGTTTACATCAACGATGCGTGGTGCCGCGACACTGTTGTGGTTTGCAAACACTGCTCACCCCAGGTGGAGTTTATGATTATTAAGTGCCGGCCATTCTACATACCGAGGGAATATACAGCCATACTTCTCATTGCTGTATACATCCCCCCCTGCTCCAACAACAACAACAGGAGTGAGGCACTAAATGAACTGTACCAGCACATCAGTGAGCAGCAGACAGCCCACCCAGATGATTTTCTCATCTCGGCTGGAGACTTCAACCATGCAGACCTGAAGAGTGTGTTTCCAAAAATACATCAACACATAGACTTTCCAACACGAGGTAACAACACTCTGGACTTTGTTTACACCACTAAGAGAGGATCTTACAAAGCCCTCCCCCTCCCCCATCTTGGCGCCTCAGACCACATCACTGTCATGCTAATGCCTGCATACAGACCACTTGTTAAAGTCACCAAACCAGTTCGCAAACAGATACAAGTGTGGAGAGAGTGAGCAGCACCAAGTTCCTGGGTGTACACATCACTGAGGACCTCTCCTGAACCAACAATACCACAGCACTGGCCAAGAAAGCAAACAGCTTCTTTACTTTCTCCGCAAACTGTGAAGAGCCAGAGCCCCAACCCCCATCATGTGCACCTTCTACAAGGGCACCATCGAGAGCATCCTGACCAGCTGCATCACTGTGTGGTATGGCGCCTGCAACGCGTCCTGCCGCAAGACCCTCCAACGCATAGTGAGAGCAGCTGAGAAGATCACTGGTGATCACTGCTGAGAAGATCTCTCTCCCCTCTCTCCAGGACATTTATGGAACCCGTCTCACCCACAGAGCCCTCTGCATTGCAGGTGATCCCACCCATCCATCACACAGCTTCATCAGTCTGCTGCCATCAGGGAGGAGACTGCGGAGTCTCCAGGCCAGGACCAGTAGACTGAAAGAGAGCTTCATCCACCAGGCAGTCAGGAAGCTAAACTCCCTTCCGACCCTGCCTTCCCTCCCCTCCCTTGCCAAACGCACCTCTGATCACTGAACCATATCCACCCCTTCCCACATCAAACTCTGTCCCGCACTTGTCATTTACGGAACACTGTACTGCTCACTACCACTTCAGTATTGGTCCGAGCCTCTTCAACTACCCCTTAATCAACAAACAAAGCCTGCTATCTTTGACACTTTACCAGACCTGCATCTTGCATCTTGCACTACATCACATCTACGTTGTTGTTTATTTTAATTTGCACTGTAATTTCAATTTGCACTGTTGTTTATCTCACCTGCACCGTGTTTATCTCATCTGCACTGTTGTTTATCTCATCTGCACTGTTGTTTATCTCATCAGCACTGTGTTTATCTCATCTGCACTGTTATTCATTTCACTGGTTTACACATTTATCTCGTTATACTTCCCTGCTTGTAAAGTTGTATTGTGTATATATCTGTATTTTTGATATATTTTTTGATATATGTTTATTCTATGTTATCTGTAAGCACTTGGGGTCTGAGAGTAACACAATTTCAATCCTCCATTTGTATGTACTGTACTTGTGGCAGAATTTACAATAAAGCTGACTTTGACTTTGACTTCAAGAGTGGTCAGTCCACAGAGACTGCACTGCTCTCAGTCATTGAAGCCCTAAGGCAGGAAAGGGCAGCCTCTAAATTAACGGTACTGATCCTACTGGATCTATCAACTTCTTTTGTGCACAAGTCATTGGTGTTTGGTGATACGTTTTTTGCTCGAGGTCTGCATTTAAAATGACACCAAAAGTTGTTCAGCTGAGTTCAGGACTTGGCTTTATGCAGATCTGTCAAGTTCTTCCACACTGACTGAATCAAATTTTTCCTTCTGAACCTTGTCTCATGCACAGGGGCATTGTCATGTTAGAATAGAAAAGGGCCCTTTCCAAACTGTTGCTATTAAATTAGAAGCACACAGTTCCATAGAATATTATGATACGTTGCAGCATTAAGATTTGTACTCATGGAAATTACTAAAGTCATTAAACCTGTTTATTAGATAGGGTGACCCAATACTTTTGGTAATATAGTGTATCTCAGGGAAAGAGTACAGACGTGTAGTGACAGCTCAGCTGCTATAAAGAGTTTGACTCAATCTCACCTACAAAATATGAGCAAAGATAGGTCATAAACACAATAATTTTTTCCCGCTGGCATTCTGGGATCACAGTTGGATTCGTCTCTGATCTTCTGTGGTCTAGTGAGCAGGTCAAGCATTCTCCCCGCGAAGAGGCTCTCCCTGTTGTGGGTATTCATCTCTCCTAGTGAGTCAGACGGGTCGAGTGTTCTCCCCCCGGATCACTTCTCCCCGTTGTGGGTATTCTTCTCTCCGGTGTGGGTATTCTTCTCTCCTAGTGAGTCGGATGGGTTGAGTGTTCTCTTCGCAGATCGCTTCTCCCCGGTGTGGGTTATCTTCTCTCCATGTGAGTTAGTCGGGTCGAGTTTCCCTCCCCGTGGACCCCAGCGGTCTATAGGACCACCACCCCTGGACTCTGTATTTTTGCCCTGCTTTTGTGTTTTGTTGTTACTTTGCACCTGTTTTTTAAGCTTTTGTTCCCTGCATTTGAGTCTCCGGCCATCTCTGCCATGATAGTAATTTTATTTCACGTTAATGATATATTTCACGGTAACAATCTCCCATTTTAGTTCTATATCTTATACCTCATTTAGATTTGTTAGATTGATTTGATTTATTCATTACAATTCATTTAAATGCTCACCATAGTTAAAATGTATAGAAGTATGAAAATGTTAAATATGTTAAATGTTTCATGGAAACAATAAAACTGGCACCAAGCTCATAGAGTACATTAAGGGTGTACTTACACTGTCCCAATCGAACCGCGCCTAGACACGTTTGACCCCTAAAGACCGGTTCATTTGACTAGTGTGATCGTTCCGTACCATGCCCGGGCACAGTTCGTTTAGGCATCCCTGGCTTGCTTGGAAGAGGTGGGCCAGAGTACAGTTCGGTTGAGCTCGGGCGTGGTACGCATGTAGTGTGAGCGCTAATCACACCCGAGCACGGAACTGGAAACGTGACGTCACCTAAGCGACAACAAACATATTCTAAGTGATTGTAATTGTATTGTGTACTTTTCAATTCATTAAGAACAATTGGGTTTATAACTTTGTGTGTCACCGCATCTCAAATTACTCACAATACGCCACAAAATTAACAAATACATTGATTCCATTGTGCTGAGCGAGAGCGTTTTTCTTCCTGATTATTTCAAAACAGTCGCATCATAATGACGTAAGTATGCGCCGGCACGGAATGTAAAGTGCAATGTGAGTGCAGGCCAGCAGGGGAGTATGGAGGGGAACAATCGTGCTTGGGCACGGTTGAGAGCAACTGGGCCATATGTGAGTACACCCTAAATATACCATGGCATGTACACTAAGTTTTATTTATTTAGACTGATATTAGTTTTAAAATATTATTAGTTGAGGGTAAAAAGGCTACATCATTACATAGGTTACGTAATTGTATTAAACTATGACTTCCCCCTGAGCAAAGGTATGTCCAAAAGACATTATTTCTACGTCTTTGACAATGTTGATAAGACATACCTTTATGGCCCAAAAGTGAGAGATGTTTCTTCATCTTTTATGACATTTTCTGAACGTCTGATATTGACGTACAGGGGACCTCTGTACAAAGTAAAAACTGGTTCAAATCTCAGGTTTATCAGACTACTTTTAGTTTTTACATGGAAATAAACTAAGTGAGACTTTTTTATATACATTTAGTTAAGTTTAATTATTTGAAAGCAGTAAGATAGCAAAGCAACCATTAAATCAATGTTAATTGCATTAAATCAATATCAGTTTTGTACCCACAAAAATTCACAGTATATCTCAAACTACAGATCCACAGAGCTGACACATTAATAACACAAACCCAATTATTATCAGTGATCCACACAACTTTAAAATGTATATATTACTGTTCAGAAGTCATCATCTCTTCTTGCTTCCTTTGGCACAACAAATGTATTTTAACACACAGTTATGGCTGAATAAGGTTTCCCAATTATGGGAAACCTAATTTAAATTAGGTTTAAATTTAAACAATATTCACGCCCTAGAGCCTCCCCTCTTCCTTCTCTGCCCACCATGCTCCACTAGGAGCCTCTCTATCTTTTCCCACTCTGCCTCAGCAGCTTTGCTTCCTCACAAGCCTGTGTATTTTTCCACACTACCAGCAGCACCCGCTTCCTAGGAGTCTATCTATCTTTTCCCACTCTGCCTCAGCAGCTTCGCTTCCTCAGAAGCCTGTGTATTTTTCCACACTACCAGCAGCGCTCGCTTAGCGGAATCTAGTTACTCTAGAAATCTAGAAACTAGGAAGCTACCACGTGAAACTTATGATATTGCATATTTAGACTCATTGTAGCTTCAGGAGCATTTCAAAATAAAGCTGCTGGCAGTATTTATCGGGCCCTCACATTTTGGTGCACATTGGGGACGCTGATGTTACGTTTGGACATCCCTAACCTCAGTAAGTTCTTCATGTTTCATGGCAAAACATCAAACTTTTTCAGGGCCACTATGGACACACCATTGAACAAAAACCCAAAGCATTGCAATAAAACATGGCAAAGATCTGTAGATTAGACTGAACAAATATGGTGTTTATATAATGAAATCTCTAGGAGTTGTACGCCTGGAAAAGGGTGTTTATTCTTTAATTTAAATAAGGAGACTTCCTGTGTGATTTAGGATACTGTTGTAAAATACTTTTTTGTAGCTGTTGAATGTTACATGAGCCTACCAAATTTCATACATTTACATGAAACGTAGCATGAGGGCTGCATTATTGAAATGTTGTAGGTGGCGCTATAGAGCCATTTTGCCACACTTCAGATATCAGATATAATATTTCAACACCTCTGACATGTATGCACTTTCATGAGTTTTCCGGCATGTTTATGCTCTCAAAAATGTGATTCATTTTGAAGATAATAACAAACAGAGTAATTCCTCACATCATCGGTGCTCAGGCCATAATTAACAACATCCCTTTATCCAAATTTCTCTATAACTCAAAGAAATATAGAATCTTATAAATAAACTATTCAGACTAAGAGCAATAAATCTAAATAATTTTAGATACATACAAAAAAGATAAATTTCTAGTTTCAACATTAATCGTAATTTTTATACCCCTCTATGGCTTCAAATTTCAGCTGAACATTTTTATTTTTTACCTCCCTCCACAAACTAATTGATCACTTACTTAATAACTATTTATCTGTGCCATTTAATATTTTGGCTTTCATCACTGCTGATGTTGGTTTTGCTTCTGTAAAAATAGGGAAAAAATCGAGCCGGAGACCTCAGGTTGAGTTGACACGAAATGACCCATTTATACTTTGACACATTTTTCCTGCAAATGTCCCAAATTCAGCATGGAACTATGATGGTAGATACACAAAACACTGTGGCATTGCAATGCCACATGTTCAAAAATAAGCCAAAAACTTGATGTATTTTGATGTGTGTGACAGTTAATGGCCACAATGTTGTGTAGGCAACAACGGTCACTTCCGTTTCCTGTTAGTATGTCCCAGTGCGTGCATATTGTTTTGCTACACACTCAAATGTACATACTTTTCCATAACAATAACAGTACATACTTTTAGTGCATAGTATAAGGAGGCGAATTGGGACGCAGCAATAGTTCATTTGGTTTGATCAGCCTTTTTCCGTTTATAGCATCTGCACTCTGATTGGCTGGATTAGCTCCACCTTTTCATTGTGCCACTCACGTTACAAGATCACCTGGCGAAAATATCAAGCACTTTTGAAAATATCATAGCGTCTGGGATAGCTCGAGACAGGTCCGGATCAAGTTGCTGACCTGCGTATACTTAACGAGTATCGGCGACCGAAACAAGCATCTATTTGGTCGCAATCCGGGGTTTTTGTTACGGACCTTGGAAATCTGTCAGCGATAGCAAAATCCAGCCAAACATCACGTAGTGTGAGCTTGCCATTAAATAATAATAATAATAATTAATTTTATTTATAAAGCACTTTACATTTAAAAAGAAATCTCAAAGTGCTATAGTAAGGCATACTAAAACAGTGCAATTTAAACTAATTTAAACAATAAAAGACTTTTTAAAAAGACATGTTTTAAGACCCTTTTTAAAAATGTCAGTCCTTTGTGGGGCCCTCAGATGTTCAGGGAGAGCATTCCACAGGGTCTTAGTCCTTGGGGGAAGAAGCCGATAAGCGCTTGTAGAACGAAGAGAAATGTGCTGGGATCTGTGGTGTAAGTAGTTCCTGAGTGTAACTACATTTACATTTATGCATTTGGCAGACGCTTTTATCCAAAGCAACTTACATTACATTGTACTATACATTTGTGCATTTTTTATATAGTATGCAAGTGGGGGTTAGGTGCCTTGCTCAAGAGCACCTCAGCCGTTACCCACCAGCCCTGAGAATTGAACCAACAACCTTCTGGTCATAAGTCCAACTCTCTAACCACTGGACCACGACTGCCCTCGACTAACTAGGGGCATTTCCATGGATACAGTGATGTGTGAAGAGGGAAACTTTATACTCAATCCGGGCTGGAATAGGAAGCCAATGTAGGGATTGAAGGATTGGTGTAATGTGTTCATATTTGCGAACTCTCATCAGGATCCGAGCTGCAGTGTTCTGAATATGCTGAAGTTTCTGGATGCTCTTGGCAGGGATCCCAATGAGAAGAGCATTACAATAGTCCAATCTTGAGGAGACAAAGGCATGGACAAGTTTCTCAGCATCACGTAAAGTTAATGTGGGACGGAGTCTGGCAACGTTTCTGATGTCTTGCAAAGTTGCTTAATGTGAGACTCAAAGGTTAAATGAGGATCAAGCCTGACACCAAGATTTGTAACTGATGTTGATAGTGGAATGACTTGTCCAGAAAAAGTAATGCAGGTTATGGTAGATGTTCTGATCCGATGTGGAGAACCAATAAGGATTGCTTCTGTTTTCGAACTGTTCAGCTGGAGAAAATTATAATTCATCCATGTACTTATTTCCTCTAGACAGGCAGTGATCTTGGATAAAGTTGATAATGGTGAGTAATTATCCATTTTTATATACAATTGCGTGTCATCAGCGTAACAGTGAAATGAAATTCCTAGACGACGGATAACTTTCCCAAGAGGAAGCATGTAGAGAGTAAATAAAATGGGTTCAAGAATTGAACCCTGCGGAACCCCGCACCCAACACCATGCGTACAGGACCTTGAATTTCCCATGGCTTCTGAGCAATAACAGTGAAAGGAACAGGCAGACAGACAGATTTCAGAAAGGTGCAGTGCATTCAAACATATGGAATTATGGCATTAAAGCATGGATGAATATTCTAGATATAATGAGTAGAACAATATAATGTTCATCTGATAAAAAAAATGAAATGTGATCGATGAAGCAAAGAAAGTGTCTAATCCATCCAGCTGAATCCATTAATACAAAACTTTACAAACGCACACTATATTGCCAAAAGTATTTGGTCACCCTATCTAATAAACAGGTTTGATGACTTTAGTAATTTCCATGAGTACAATGCTGCAGCATATCAAGATATTCTATGGAACTGTGTGCTTCTAATTTAATAGCAACAGATTGGAAAGGGCCCTTTTCTATTCCAACATGACAATGCCCATGTGTGTGAGATGAGGTTCAGAAAGAAAATTCAAGAATTTATTCAGTCAGTGTGGAAGAACTTGACTGGTCTGCATAAAGCCAAGTCCTGAACCCAGCTGAACACATTTTGGTGTCATTTTAAATGCAGACTTTGAGCAAAGAACTCATCACCAAACACCAATGACTTGTGCACAGCAGTTGTCATTTTGGGACAGGAAAAGGGGCTTTCGAAACAGTTTTAAATTGCATTTCTACAAATGGCATTGTAAGGAATTTTGTCTCCATCTCTGTTGCAATTGCCATTGATGTGGAGTGATGAGTTTTTGGCTCAAAGACTGCAATTAAAGTCACACCAAATGTGTTCAGCTGGGTTCAGGACTTGGATTTATGCAGACCAGTCAAGTTCTTCCACACTGACTGAATGTTTTGTTCAAGTTTTGTTCAGGCCTGGCTGTGAGGTTCCTGTGATTGTGAAGCTATCAGATGTGAGGAAGTGTAGCCAGGGGGATGGAGTTGACCACTCAACTGAACACCAGTCAAAGCACTGATGGTAAACAAACCTTTTCTTTTGACATTCACTCAACAACATGCTATATAACCCCAAACAGCTAATGAATTGCAGAGGATGATCCCAACACAATTCTGACCTCTAGTAATGCATAATTCACAGTTCTGTGGATTTGCAAAGATTATTTGCAAATGAACAGAACAGTTAACAATACAAAAACATATAAATGTTTCTGTGGCTATGGCAGATAAAAAAAAAACCAACCCCACTAATAATAGACAAGATGAGTTTTACAGACAAATCACAGGCTGGGAATTATATATAAATAGTCTAAGACATCTTAGAGTCTTTGTAAAATTGTCATAAAGGAAATGCCTAACAAAAAACGAAGAAGGGAAAACTTTCCTAAATGCATTGCAGAATGGGCCAAAATCATAGCAAACACTGTTAAACACTATAAAACTACTGATACAGCTTTATGTTAAAAGAATTCACAAGCTTTTTAGCATATCACAGTCATATGCTGTCATTTAATCATTTGTTGTTGTCACATAATTGTGGATATGATAAATAGACCCAAACAGTAAATTTTAGGTAGAGTGAAATGAGTGGCAATTATATTTTAGTGTTGTTAAAACATAAATAAAAGTAATGTTAATAATGTGACATAACATCAGCATACAGTCATCTTCTAGCCACAATGGAAGAGTTATCGTGCTTCTTATCACTGTGTAAACTATCCTGCTCAATTTCCATTGTGTTTTCCTGAGTAGACGATAACACAGATTACAGTAAACCAAATTCAGAGTTTTTTTTTAAATGTCTGGGGTAATGATGACATACTTTTTGTTAGCAAAATCTCTAATTTAGGGCTTGAATGCCTGTGTTTGACCTATTGCACAAAATATTCACATTACTTTTGAGATATTTGTCACACAAACTATGTGGGAGGAGTTACTTTAATGTGCCACAGTTTCAGGGGTTGTTGCATAGTGAATAAAAAAAAATATATAATATATATATATATATATATATATATATATATATATATATATATATTCACAAGACCCACTTATAATGTCAGAAAGTTTTGAATGTTAACTTTAGATTTTATTTAAAGTAAAAAAATGACCAAGCATCCTGATTTTATAAGGTGTTTTACAAACCTTTAAAGCATGTAAATATGCCCTGATATAAATCAGCATTATTCACGAACAGCTTCTGGGGAGCAGAGGTAAGTTCCCAGCATTTTCCCAAAGTAAAACCTTTAGTTGTTTCAGGTGTGTTTGATTAGAGCTGAGGCTAAACTCACTAGTAGCAGGTTTAAAAAAAGGATTAAAATTCAGATGAAGCTTACTCGCATAGTAAAATGCCTGTCCCACACTTTTGGTTATAGTTTCTTTGCAAAGTTTGCATCACACTTTACTAAAAATATTACTAAATATAAAAATTCATTAACCAGCGATATTAACTCCTAGATGGCTGAGTAAAAAGGGACAGTGACAGACAATGTGTTTTACCGAACATTAAACAGCTAAAAAAGACAGGGCAAACAAACTTATGAAATATTATTATGATACACACAGTGCATCAAAATGCAGTCTAATCACTTTTCCAAAAATGACACAGATATTTCAAATGTTTTAAACACCATTTACACATGGTAGGGAGCAGGTGTAAATTTCAAGAACATTTGTAGTAATAGCCAAAAATACATGATATGGGTCAAAATTATAGATTTTTCTTTTATGCCAAAAATCCTGCATTTTCTACATCCGGCTTTTAATTCTTGCCCCCATCTGCATTTTGCGCTGTGTCAGAACTACGTGATTGAAAACAAGCTATAAACAGGAAACATTAATGAACGTTCCTGTCACAGTGCACTAGGTACTGTTGATTTGCAAACATTTGTTTTACTCACATTGATGTCTAAACTGCAGAGACTGAGTGAATCCACATCTCTTCTCTGCTTTCTCTTCTTCTGTAAAACATAAATGATCATTATTCAAGACACTGCATTTACTGATGGCACTTTGTGTAAAAACTGTTTTTGTTTCTGGACTACACATCCCATGCATCCCTTGCACCCTGTCTGCCATCTTTGATTTGCCCCGAACCTGTTGTTCATTTGTGTTCACACCTGTCATGTGTTTGCCATCTCTATTTAAGTTCCCCTTTGAGTTCAGTTCTTTGTCCAGTGTTGTTGTTTCCTGCCTGTTTTATGTTACCCGTGTGGATTACTTACCTGAAAATCTGATTTGTGGAATAAATCTGTTTGCTTGCCGAAATCTTGTGGTGTGCTCTTCTGCCTGTGATCCGACCCGTGACAGAACACTGGACCCACTACAATGACCACACCGTGGGATTTCACCACCACCTCGCCTCCAGTGTTCTCCCTGCTATTGATTTGGCAAGATGGAAGGACTCTGGAGTGTTATGCGGAGGAGTTTTTCGAGGCATGTGAGCGGGAAAGTTGAGACGATCTCACCCTTAACCGAGTGTTTCAGATCGGGCTGGATGACAATCTGCTTGCCCTCCCTTTGCTCCCGGACGTGCCCCTGGATTGCATTCCCGGGGTCTGTTCCCCTAGTCTCTGTTCCAGAGTTGGTGCCCCTGGATTCCTTTTCGAAGTTAGTGTCCCTAGACTCCGTTCCAGAGTGGATGCCCCTGGATTCCTTTCCCAAGTCTCCACCGGCCTCCAGAGCCCGAGGAGCCAAGCCAGCCCGAGGAGCCAAGCCAGCCCAAGCCGCCTCCTGAGTGGCCCCCTCTGGCTTACAAGCCTCCGGACCCCGAACCGCCTCCAGAGTGGCCTCCTCCAGCTTACGAGCCTCCCAAGCCTCCGGACCCGGAGCTACCTGTCTGCCTTGAACTCCCTGTTTGCCTGGAGCTACCTGTCTGCCCTGAACTGCCTGTCTGCCCTGAACTGCCTGTTTGCCCGGAGCTATATGCCTGCCCTGAACTGCCTGTTTGTCTGGAGCTTCATGCCTGCCCGGAACTGCCTGTTTGCCCGGAACTGCCTGTTTGCCCGGAACTACATGTCTGCTCCAACAAACCCGAAAGCCCGCCCAGCCTCCTCATCAGCTCCAAGCTTGGTGGATCTCTCGACTCTGACTCCTGCCTTTGAGGCCCGGACTCCGCCTCGGCCCATTGACACCTTGGCTCTACCTCAGCTCCTAGCTCCCTCGTCTCCGCCGTCGCCCGGTCATCCACTAGCTCCACCGGGCTTCCTCGTCCCTCCGGCTCCGCTTTGGTTGGTCATCTGCCTGCCATCGCCTCTGGACTCCTCTACTCCGGCTGCGCCTCATCGCTCCATCCTGCCTGCTCCCTTGGACTCCTCCCTCCCCTCGGCTGCTCCCTGGTCCTCGGTCGCTCCGGATTCGCCTCCGACTCCCGGATCTCCGCCTGCTATGTGCTCGCCTGAGCCATCGGCTCCGCCTGGGTCTGCTGGATCCTCGCCGTCACCTTGGCTCATCGGCTCTCTGTCTCGGCCTCCACCCCCACCTGCTCCGCCTCCGTCTGTCGCCCCCCTCCTATCTCCACCCTGTCTCCTACCTCTGTCGGCTCCACCCTTGATCCCTCCGTGTTTGCCCTGTTCCGGCCCCCTCCAGTACCCCCACCCACCCACCCACCTCAGTTGGACCCTTTACGGCGCGAGGACGCGCCTACGGGAAGGGGGGGTAATGTTACAGTTCTATCTGTTCCTGTTTTTGTTTCTGGACTACACATTCCATGATCCCTTGCACCCTGTCTGCCATCTTTGATTTGCCCCGCACCTGTTGTTCATTTGTGTTCACATCTGTCATGTGTTTGCCATCTGTATTTAAGTTCCCCTTTGAGTTCAGTTCTTTGTCCAGTGTTGTTGTTTCCTGCCTGTTTTATGTTACCTTGTGGATTACTTACCTGAAAACCTGATTTGTGGAATAAACCTGTTTGCTTGCCGAAATTCTGTGGTGTGCTCTTCTGCCTGTGACCCGACCCGTGACAAAGCAGAATAAAAAACTATAACATTGAGCAGAATAAAAACAAAAACAGCCAATCCTTACCCCTACCCCAACAATCCATTGTAACACAAAACTAAATGTATGATTGGAAATGTTTTTAAGCATTTACATAAACTGTGTTTTTAAGCATTAATATGAGAAGTATTTTACAAACCATGAAACAAAGAAATAGTTTGAAATGTGTTGATTGAGCTTGCTGCAGATTTTTTTTTTTACATCCTGTAACCGAATTTACCTTCCTTAAAGACCTGTATACTTTTTAGCTGTAAATTTTAAGGTTGCACTTTAAGACTAACTCACTACTCATTCTAATGCATTTGGTTGGTTGGCATGTATTCATAAGCATAAATGTGATCTGTTGTCATTGGCTTTTTTACATTCAACTCGACGGTTGTCATTATTATTTTGTCTCTATGATTGTTTATTCTCCATGACGACCAGTGCTGTGCAAAGTGAAAATATGCATCCTGATCCACGAGCAAGAACAATAGCACACGTGAAGGTCTGGGAGCAGCTCTGTTTCTCATAGACCATTAAATCGGTCATGCTCCACACTGTAAAGAAATACTTATTAATTTTAAATTGAAGGAATCAATGGTAACACGTAATAATAATGTCCCGTTGTAAGTGACGTATAAGTGATTAGTTAATGATGAACTAATCATTTACAAAACATTCATAAAAGATTAATAAGTAAGATGATATCAATTTATGTATGTTTTGTTAATTCAGTTACAAGTAATTTACCGGTGATTAGTTAATGATCAACTAATCATTTTCAAAACATGACTTAATTAATTGTAACAGCTGAGGAATAGCAGAAATTAATTTTCACACTTGTACATTCGTTACAGCAATTAGGGGATGTAGAAAGTGTTATAAATGTATTGTATACACGTACAGATCACTTGTAACAGCTAAGAAAGATCTACGAATGATGAGTAACACATTTACAAGTGATGAGTAGTTTATACTTTAGATTAGGGGATGCAGAAAGTGTTATAAATATATTGTATACACGTACAGATCACTTGTAACAGCTAAGAAAGATCTACGAAGATCTACATTTTCGAGTGGACCAGCGTGTCTGTTACACGCTTCGACATGATACTGGGTTGAGCCCCACACAGAACACAAGTCTGATTAGAGAAAGGATTTAACACAACACACTGGAATCCTCTGTGAGTCATTTACACAAATGTATTCACTTGCCAACAAATAATGTATTATTTAAAAAAAAATAGTTTTAGCATAGTTTTTTTGTGCTTTTTAACAAACTTTACAGACAGGCTTACAACTTAAATGAAACAAAGTATATACTGATCATTTGCTAATGGTTCGATGATCATTTTTTAACATGATTAACAATTGTTTAATAATAGATATTTAAATGATTTTTAAGTGATTAATAATCTATTAGCTAGTAACTTATTTACCTTTTACTAAGGATCTGTTTGATCATTTCATGATATGCTATATTTAAGACAACTAACATCAGATTAATAAATCATTAGCATATTGCTTAATAATCATTTGTGAGCATATAGTCATGTTCTGTAAATGATTATTTCCTCATTATCTAATTACTTGTAAAACATTTATAACTAAATTCACAAACACATAAAAAATTAACATGTCACTTACTAATCATGTATAAATGCATACTCATGTTTTGTAAATGATTAGTTCATCATTAACTAATCACTTATACATCACTTACAACTGGACATTATTAGGGTTTGAAAGTTCCCAGCATGCATTGCAGCATGTTTAATTCAGTGTTTATCTTTTAAGGATTAGTGTTTTCGTTCTCGCTTTAGTTCTTTTCATGCTTTCATGTTGTTACTGTAGTTCTCTGTTGTGTTTAGGGTTGTTATTTAATGAATGATGTTTGTTGATTGTTATCATAATTGAGGTTTTATCATGATACAGTGACACAACTTGTCAAAGTTTTGGTTTGTCTAAAGCAGAAGATATATACAATAAAGTTTTATAGTGTATTTATATAATCAGTCTATCTCCTCTGTTTATGCCCAGCCATTAAAAATAGGTGTAAAGAGATGATGCACTCTAAAACCCAGTCAATGTGTTACTTTCTCTGCTGATTCAGATGCTATTTAAGTGTGTGCACACAGATATCTGACCTCCACACCTACTACCACTTAACTTAGAACATATTCAAAGGCCAGGAGTCTTAACTAACCATTTTCATTAATACCACTAATGGAAATGTAGTACTTATTAACTGTGGCGGGGAGGGGGAGTTGTACACTTTAAAATGGTTGTGGTAAAACAACACATTGTGTGTTCAGTTAAGTACAGCACACACAAATTTGTTGCCGATTTAGGGATGATATGGTAAAAAGACTATGACCATTTTACCATTTTGGCCTTTCATAACTACCGTGCTTAAGCAGCTAGCACTTGAATAAAAAAACAATAAAAAAATTTCTATTGGAGATTGCTTATAGTGCATACATGGCATCATAACGTGTCAAGTGAATACTTTACAGTTCAACTTTAGCATTCTACACCTATTTACAGCTTCACACAATAGTCTGAAAAACAAGATAAATGTTACATGTTATAAATGTTATATAATTGTTAGTAAACAGACTCGTCAAAAGATTTGTCGTCTACAGATAAGTAAAGTAAAACACATTTGTGTGGTTCATTTTGCCTAACAAGCTAAAGGTACATTTAAACAAGAGTAGTGCTGCTTATATTCACTTGAGAAGACAGAGACAGTCTTTGTGCCATACAGTGCATAAACACTTACAGCTACAAACAACTTAAGAATAACCTCAACAAACCAAAGGGAAAAGAGTTGCATACACATCTGTTGCGTAACTCTCCAATCACACCTGTGAGACTTTAAACCACACAACACCAATTTTACTCTTATTTACTCATTATAAACATCAGCTTGAATGAAAGATCATGAACAGATTTTTTCAATATCCAAACCATTTCTCCTAAACAACAATGAAAGTGAATGGATATCAATTAGATACTTTGCTAAAGTATTCTGATGCTTCTAAAAATTCGGAACTGGAAAATTCTAATAGTACTGCAGTCCTATGAGCTGTCCTTTCTAGAACTATAGAAATTATTTTTTAGAGTGTCCTAAAACCGTGCTTGGATTTGCCAAGAGACAAAAGCCTATAAAAAGTCTGTTGGGGCACTCGTAGACAATAGAAATGTCTGAAACACTACTCACCTTCTGATTGATAAATAGGCAACACCCCATCATTGGACTTCACTTTAGTGTTCCTCAACACCCCAAAAACACTTGATCAATATCACTATGCGTGCTGCCGTCACCTGCCTCAACCCATAGCCATGAGCATCCACATACTGTACGTGTATATCCGTTTACATGAGACAGCTCCTGTGAACTACAAACAGGATGTTCTGGGGGAAGTTGTGCTGGTGCTATATTGGGCCGGAGCAGGGCTCAAGCTCTCAGACGATATCGGTTTTTGTTTGTCTGTGGCTGGGTGGCGTCAAATGATCCTTTGTGACATCCTGTTGTAGGGAAGAATAGTGTACAATCGCTTTTCCACACATTTACAGAGGTGCTGCAAGTCTCCAAATCCCTAATCATTTAGTTTATTCTCTTTATAAATACAAATTATATTGTTAAAACACATCATGTTTCCAAGCAGGCTCCAAGGTATTTTATATATGATGCTACATTGATACATAACTTACAACTGAAAAATATAGGGGCAGTCGTGGCCCAGTTAGAGAGTTGGACTCATGACCAGAAGGTTGCTGGTTCGATTCTCAGCGCTGGCGGGTAATGGCTGAGGTGCCCTTGAGCAAGGCACCTAACCTCCACTTGCTTACTATACAAAATGTACAAATGTATAGTACAATGTAATGTAAGTCGCTTTGGATAAAAGCGTCTGCCAAATGCATAAATGTAAATGTAAATGTAATATACATTACTTTGTGGAGCTGATGTAGTGACATTAAAAAAATGTCTAATATATAATCCAATGTAGCCTGTCAAGTACAAGTATGGCTGGTATGGGCAAAAACTCTTATTAACTTGGAAAAGATACCTTTTCTAATGTGTTGTAATGTCACATTGCATCTGGAGCAGACAAGTTTGTATAGTGTTTGTGAACAGGAACCCGAAAAGTCCCTGCTAAACACACTTCCTGGAAACAACTTGTCTTCCTTTAAGCATTTCCTGCGTAAGGAATAAACTTCTGTATCTGTTGCTGCCATCATGTTATGTCACAGTCAGGGGGGAACCTTTCATGCACGTGCAGAGGGGAAGGGCGAAGGGTGCTTGAGCACCTGCTTCTTTGCCAAAAGTGCCATTTTTATGGAGGGGGACCTACGGGTCAGGGACTCTATATCTGGATTCCAATTGATAGGGTTACTACTGGGACATTCTAAATTGCTTAATGTGGCTTAATGTACCTAAACAACAATTAATTTCTGTCAAACCTTACTTGTAATAAACACTATGTGCTGTCAAAAGAATGAGCCCTTATTTTACAGAAAAAGTGAAAAATCTCACGTTAAGCGTTTCCCCCATAGAAGTCCATTGTACGGAAACACACTGTGGCTTAACATAACGTACATAACAATGACCAGGGAAAATCTAATTATCAAAAAAAATCCTTTTATCACTGATATCGAACAAAAAAAACAAAATGTTCATGTTCAAAAAAGTTCTATGTTCTCAGTTTGTCAGTCTGCCTTGAGCATCATTTTCTTATAATGGTTTTCTTTGGGAAAATGCTTAACTCCACTTTTTTCAATTTTAATTGTTACAAAGTAGCTGTATATGAAACAAAATGACTATAAGCTAAATATAAAATTTATAAAAGGAAAGTAAGAACAACAAAATGAATAAATACACCCCCATTTCACATACCAAATAAATAAAAAATAATATATGGCACACACAAACACATGCAACCACATACGCTCACACGGTGCACATGCATGAAAATATACGCACGCACGCACACACACAGTGTTATTACAGAGAAGCACACATTGAAGATCTAGGAAAAATATTTTTGCAAAACTCCAAACACAGGTCTTTACATTTAAATACAACAGCACTTGAGTTTCATTGGGAAAATACTGACATTAAAAACTCTAAACTCATTTACAGACCCCAACTGTGTCAATTTTTCACTTATATGTAAAAATAAGAACAAAGATAATGAAGGGAGGATGGAGACGGAATGCACATTTTTTTATTACAGTAACAAGCATATATTTCATTTTTACTTACTGGATCTGTATCTTCGTACTGTACGTACTGTATCTTCAAATGTATTTGTTTTGTCTGTTACTGTTGATCATGTAGTCAAACACAATGAAAATACAATGTTTTCAGAATAAAATACCCCCCCTTCATTTCTTTTTTATTGTGAACATCTGTACTGAATACAAATACAGTTTACACAGACGCAGTGCTGCAGAAGACACATCAACGCCTCTTCTTCCTGAGACGGCCGAGAAGGTTGGAATATTCTCAGTTTTCGAGCACAGAGAATTCATTTCTGAAGCTGTGCTTTTGTTTTTTTTGTTTCATGTGTCACAGTAAATTACTGACATGATCAATGATCAATACTGTAATGATCAATTTAGTGCTGTAACACAGTGGTTCTCAACCCTGGTTCTCAAGGACCCCCTTCCAGAATGTTTTAGATGTCTCCCTATATAAACACCTGATTCAACTCATCATTCCCCACTCCGAAGGTAGTTAGTTTGTTAATTAGTCTCCCCAGTTAACACACTAACACACACAGCTGATAAGTTAAATCAGGTGTTTTATATAGGGAGAAATAAAAATAACACAATTAACTCAATAACACAATTAACTCAAA
Organism: Oreonectes daqikongensis; assembly: GCA_026939265.1. Lineage (NCBI taxonomy): Eukaryota > Metazoa > Chordata > Actinopteri > Cypriniformes > Nemacheilidae > Oreonectes > Oreonectes daqikongensis. The sequence goes on along the minus strand of JAOTQM010000537.1, from coordinate 185,001 downwards.
TAACTCAATTAACACACTTGAATGAAGACTAAAAGACAAAAAAAACATTAAACTGGGGGTTATTTTAAGCGTAAACAATAAAGTATAAAATTAAAGTAAAATTTTGATTGACTTAAAGGAATAGTTCACTTAGAATTCAAATTTTATGATTATTTTGTATGGAAGCATATGGGTAGCAATTCTCAATTTGAAAATGCATTTCAAGATCTGCCTTCATGCAATGACGCTGAATCGGGGAGGGGTGTGGCCAGCTTGAAATGCATTTTCTAGTCCACGTTGAATTTTGCAACACTCAACATGATGTGTAAAAATGTAAATGTAATCTCAAATGTTCAACCTGTTAATGTTAAAGCGTGTAAGGAAAAGGACATTTGAATTATCATTTTGCTACAGTTTTGCTTGGCTATCTTAAATATACACTATATTGCCAAAAGTATTGGGTCATCCTATCTAATAAAGAGATTTGATGACTTTAGTCATTTCAAGGAGTACAAATCTTAATGCTGCAGCATATCATGATATTCTATGGAATTGTGTGCTACTAATTAAATAGCAACAGTTTAGCAAAAACCCATTCAAAAAACCTATAGTAGTGGTGTTACGTTTGACACTGAAGCTTCGATGTGCGTATCTCGCATGCAACACAATTTCTAGTGAAGCCCCTTATCGGGGAGTGTATTGGTTTCCCAGAGTAAATTGATCGATAACAAATGAAGCCTCACTTTCTCACGTGCACGTTTCGCTTTGCATGTCAGAACCCTATAGTTCAAAGTTTGAACCCCAGATCTTACTTAACGAGTCTTCATTGGCTCAGTCTGGTTGATGGGTTTGTGAGGAGAGTTCTGTTGTACTTCGAAAGTTAATCAATACATTACATTTAAAAAACCAAAATGTATTTGTCACTACTTATTCTTTCCTTTTTTTTCACCTTTACCAAATTATAATATACCAAGGTAACACCAAATTACCTTTTTTTAGGTAATTTGGGGTTGGTATTTGGGGTTAGGATTAGGGGAGAGGGGATAGGGTTGGTGTTTGGTGAAGGCTTTGAATTTAGAGCAATGGCAACAAGCAAAAAAAAGAAAGACTTCCCCCATCTGGGAATATTTTGAGTTTATAGCTTCTAATGTATGTATGGTTTTCTTTAAATAAAAAAAAACTCAGTTTTTGAAATGTCTTTGCTTCAACTTATTTTATTCCTGTATGTAATTTTTTAATTTCATATTACTTTATTCAGAGGGTGAGATGCTTGGTGTGTGACAAGGAGCTTATGGAAACAGCACATCATCCATGCTAAGGTCCCAGCAAGCAATAGCTGTCATTTTACCTTCTCGGTTATGTCATGGATAAGGCTTTAAATGTACAATGTTTCCATTGAAATTATTCAATGTAAATATGAGTATCTTGACAGGTTTTTCAGTCACATTGACATTTTAAAACTCCATCTTTTTGAGGAAATCTAACCTAAGTCAAGTTGTGTTTAGATGCTTTGTTCAGTAAAAATACAACTGAGCTACACCTTAGCATCACTGCATGCACATTTTGTGACACCTATTGTTTATGATGTATAAGAATAACAACAATAGTAAAAATAATAGACAAGTAATGAAATAAATGGCAACATTAAGATGAATATGGTTCCCTATCGAGAGCGGTCTCTCGACATTGCAGAAGCATCTGCTATGGGAACTCCTCCCCTCTCACCTCTCCTGAAGTCTTATTGGATAACGGCAGTGAAACTGGCAAATTGTCGACGCGCAACCGTATTCAAATACTGTCGGCCGAGAGAGTATAAATACAGTGCACAGCGACAATATCCTCAGAATCTTGTCTTTCACGCTGCCATCGTTGATTTCGTCTGAAGCTTCTTCTTCATCCGATGGCCGCCTTCTGCTGTCTTTGCGCGGGTCCCATGGACCCGCTGGATACACACGAGCACTGCATCGCCTGCCTGGGCCTGGCCCATGCTGAGGCGGCGTTCGGTGAGTCTGATTGCGCGCACTGTGCGGACCTGCGGACTCGCAGGAACGTTGCTCGAGGAGTGGTGAGGCCCACTGCCGCCTGCGAGCCGCTGGTGGGCCCTCCCATGCCACGTGGTGGCGGCGACGACCCGGCTCGGGGCCGCTGTCCTCTGCCGTCACCTCGTTCCCCAGTCCTTTTCACCGAGGAGAGTCTTCGCCCCCCGTCTGCCGTTGCGGATGCCATTTCCTTTGGCTTTGACGTGGACGACGACGACTCCATGTCCATCTCGGCCTCGGTGAAGGACTGGGCGGTGTCGGAGCGGGACCGCACCGACTCGGTCAGCGCCCCAGACCTCCAAGAAGAGTTCGTGAGGGTGCTGGAAAAGGCTGTTAAGGAGCTCGACCTTAGCTGGAGTGGTACTTTCAAGCGGGCCGCCGTCAGGCTGCACCGAAGAGAAGTACGCCGTTTTTCCCTGATGTGCACGAGCACGTGGTGAAGTCGTGGTCTGTCCCTCAATCGGCGCGAGTCCACGCCACCACACAGGCCATGTTTGCCCACGTGGACGGGGCTGAAGCTCACGGTTATGCTCGCATGCCGCCTGTGGAGGAGACCCTCGCGGCTCATCTCTGCCCATCCTCGTCTTCGCTGAGTGCGGGACAAGGTCTGCCGTCTAAACCGTACAGGTTTACCGCCCACCTTGCCGACAAGGCGTACACCTCCGCCGGGGAAGCGGCCTCCGCGCTGCATGCTATGGCGGTTCTGCAGGTATTTCAAGCAAAAATCCTGCAGACGCTGGACGGGGGTTCCCTGGATGCGGACGCTGTGAAGGACCTGAGGGCGGCGATGGACTTCGCGCTGATGGCGATGAAGCGCACTGCACAGGCAATCGGCAGGTCGATGGGCTTCATGGCCGTCCTTCATCGCCATTTGTGGCTGATGCTGGCGGACCTAAAGGACGCTGAACGAAAATCGCTGCTCAACGCTCCCATTACTCCCTCTGGTCTCTTCGGGGATGTTGTTGAGTCGGTGTCGGAGCGCTTCGCGGAGGCGCAGAAGCGCGCGAAAGCCATGAGCCAAGAGCGAGATCCTCGTCTGCTTCGCGCTCATCTCCTTTCAGGCCGGCTAAGCAGCCCGCTGCCGCGGCTCCGGCTCCACGGGATCCTGGACCGGACGTCCGGCCTAAGCAGTGGTCTGCCCCAGCTCGGAAGAAGTACGGGCAGAAGAGAGGTCGTCCGGGCAATGGCGCTTCGTCTTCGGCTGCCAAGCCGTCTTCCTGACGGATCTGCAGGGAGGAGAGAGTTCATGAGCGGACCGGTGCTCAAGCGGTGCCGTTTGCATCTTGTTTCCCCCGCTGTTACGGGCGATTGTTGCAATGCTCTAAATGTTGTACGTGTAAATGTATTAAAAGCACTTACCCCCCTACAAAAAGAGCTCTCTCCCCTTCACTCACGCCACGCTGTGTCTCCCACCCTGCCACGGTGCAGCGCGAAGCCACAGTTAAATTATGCTATAACCGGCAACCCCTCACCCACGGTTGCACCTGTGGACGAGCGGTGGCCGGGGCCGCACACGCTTCACATTCCCCCGACAGTGCAGTTAGCCTCGCTGGGGCAGAGCGTGTCTCCGCAGTATCAGCAAGCTGCATCGCCCGAGGTAATTCAGCCGCTATGCATGTTTCTGAGTGCGTGGAGAGCCATTCCGGGTATCTCTCCGTGGCTGCTGCACGTGATAGAACACGGGTATTCCCTCCAATTCAGACGCAGGCCCCCCCGCTTCAGCGGCGTTGTCCCGTCACTTACATTACCGCGCAACGCTCCGGTCTTGAGACAGGAGATTCGCAGCTCGCTCAACAAAAGAGCGATAGAGCGAGTGCCTCCGAGCGAGACGGGGTGCGGTTTTTACAGCCGGTATTTCGTGGTGCCCAAGAAGGATGGGGGACTCCGTCCTATTCTGGATCTGAGACCCATCAATCGAGCGCTTCACAAGAGGGCGTTCAAAATGATTACACTAAAGCAGATCCTGGCACAAGTTCGTCCCGGGGACTGGTTTGCGTCCGTGGATCTGAAGGATGCATATTTTCACATTCAGATAGCCCAGCGCCACCGACGCGTCCCGCTGAGGGTGTTTCAGAGACTTCTGGGACTGATGGCGTCAGCTTCATCGATCTGCCACCTGGGTCTTCTGCACATGCGACCGCTGCAGCTGTGGCTAAAGACTCAGGTTCCGCGGAGAGCATGGTCCTCGGGTCGTGCTCGTGTGCGGATAACTCACAGATGCCTCAGCGCTTTGAAACCATGGCGCGACGTGAACATGTTCGACCGGGGAGTTCCCCTGGGGCTTGTGACGATGCGTACGGTGGTAACGACGGATGCGTCTTCCTCGGGCTGGGGTGCAGTATGCGAAGGAAGCCCGGCGTCGGGTCTATGGTCGCCGTCTCTGAGCAAATGGCACATAAATCGGCTGGAGCTGCAGCTTCTACCACAGCTGGCGCAGCGTTATGTACTGATTCGCACAGACAACACGTCCGTGGTTTCGTACATCAATCGCCAGGGAGGGGTTCACTCCAGACCCCTTTTCGAGTTGGCTGCGGAGCTTCTGCTGTGGGCGGACCGGCACCTGCTCTCCATCAGAGCAGCGCATATCCCCGGTCGTTCGAACTGCGGAGCGGACATGCTCTCGAGGGGCGGTCTTTCCCAAGGGAAATGGAGACTTCACCCTGACTCAGTACAAATGATCTGGAATCGCTTCGGGATGGCGGAAGTGGATCTGTTCGCGACGAGCGAGAACGCACATTGTCCGATGTTCTTCTCGCTGCCACGCTCCCCCGGGGAGATGGACGCTCTGACGGCACGCTGGCCGGACACCCGGCTTTACGCGTTTCCTCCGGTGAAGATTCTGCCCCTTGTGTTGTGCAAAATCAGGGAGGAGAGTGCGTCGGTGATCCTTGTTGCTCCGTTTTGGCCGAATCAACTGTGGTTTCCGGACCTGAGAGAGTTGCTGGTGGCCTCTCCATGGAGCATTCCCCTCAGGGGCGACCTGTTATCTCAGGTGAACGGATCGATTTGGCACCCCAACCCGGAATTGTGGAACCTCCATGCCTGGCCGCTTCAGGGGTTATAGACCCCCTCCCTCAGAGGGTGCTTGACACTATTTCGGAGTCTCGGGCACCTTCCACTAGACGCTTATATGCTCTGAAATGGGATGTGTTTAAGAAGTGGTGCGTTGACTGCGGTGTAGACCCGGTGTCATGTCCCGTGTCTGATGTTTTGCGCTTTCTACAATGCAGGATGGATAATGGTGGCCTCCGGTCCACGCTGAAGGTTTATGTGGCTGCTATCGCTTCGTTTCGTTCCCCGGTTGACGGGCAATCGATCGGCAGACATGCCTTGGTGGTCAGATTCTTGAGGGGCGCTCGGAGGATGTTTCCCCCGCGATCTCCTTCAGTGCCTCCGTGGGATTTAGCTCTGGTACTGCGGGCTCTTTCTCTGCCACCGTTCGAGCCGTTGGAGACTGTTTCTATGAGGGAGCTCTCTCTGAAAGCCGTTCTCCTTCTTGCCCTTGCTTCGGCCAAACGCATTGGGGATTTACGAGCGCTTTCTATCGGCGCGGATTTCATTCGTTTTGGGGCTGGCGACTGCAGCGTCACTCTCCGGCCGAAAGCGGGTTATGTGCCTAAGTCCCTGTCTACCACGTTCAGAGAGCAGGTTATTTCATTGCCCGCTTTGTCTTCCGAGTCGTCTGCCTCGGGTATTGCGGACGCTCAGGGGGCTGTGTGTCCGGTTAGGACTTTGAGGGCTTACATTGATCGAACTGCCGGGTTTCGGCTGTCTGACCAGCTCTTCGTGTGCTACGGCGGGGGGACTAAGGGTCGGGCTGTCTCGAAACAGAGGCTCTCTCACTGGGTGGTGGACGCTGTCAACCTGGCGTATGAGAGTCAAGGGCAGGCCTGCCCTTTCGGTGTCAGGGCTCATTCTACTAGGGCTATTGCCTCTTCGTGGGCTTGGGCTAGAGGCGCTTCTATTAAGGACATTTGCTGTGCAGCTGGCTGGTCTTCGCGGAACACCTTCGCCAGGTTCTACAAGCTGGATGTATCCTCCTTAGCCTCACATGTCCTCTCGGTGAGCACGGACAGCTCATTGTCTCCTAGTTGCTGATCGCTTATATTGTGCAGTTGTTACCGTGTTACTGTTGACTCCGTGATTGGTGTTACTGGACTTGCATTATATCTGCCCGGATTCCGTGCTGTCTCTACTGTTGTGGTGTCTGCCCTGTATCAGTGCAGCCCGCTTATTTCTTTGGCTGGGATATGCAAATTTTGCTGAAAGTCTCGTCTCGCAGCTCATTGGTCTGTCTCGGCCAATCAGCTGCAGGCCCTTCGAGGCGCCTTCGCGATTGGTTCGTCTGTGTGCTCCGTGCTGGTGGATGAATGCGGTTGGTGTGTGCGGCTGTCTTGCTGCTCTCACGGCGGGATTGTATACTGTTCCCATAGCAGATGCTTCTGCAATGTCGAGAGACCGCTCTCGATAGGGAACGTCTCCGGTTACTGTCGTAACCTCGGTTCCCTGAGAAGCGGGAACGAGACATTGCAGTAGCCGCCGTGTTCATCGCGCATCAGCCTTGCAGGCGTTTTTTCGCAGATTCTGAGGATATTGTCACTGTGCACTGTATTTATACTCTCTTGGTCGACAGTATTTGCATACGGTTGCGCGTCGACAATTTGCCAGTTTCACTGGCGTTATCCAATAAGACTTCAGGAGAGGTGAGAGGGGAGGAGTTCCCATAGCAGATGCTTCTGCAATGTCTCGTTCCCGCTTCTCAGGGAACCGAGGTTACGACAGTAACCGGAGACGTTTTGGATGTAAATGCTTGTTTTGTTTTTTTATTAAAATTAAAGCAAACATACAAAATCCCAAGAACATGACCACAAACAAATGAGAAACTGAGGCCACCTAGTCTCGTCAGCAAGACACATTTTGGATGAATCAGTCAGGGTAATGAAACAACAGTACATGATAATTAAAACAAGAACCCAATACAATGAGCATGTCAAAACTTAAAAATTAGTGTTTTTTACAAAATCAAAGAACTATTTAAAAACATAAATCAGCTGGACAATTATAACTAAAAACGGTAAAGAATTAAACAACCATAAAACTAATTATAACTAAGAAGTGGAAAAAATAAGGAAAAACATAACTGAAAAAACGTTATGAAAAGTTCAAATGAAAACCCGCACTAAAATAAGTAGAAGCCAAAGCCTAACATATTGATGTTATCACTTTCTGTAAAAAAAGCATTTTTGTATAGTAAGCAAGTGGGGATTAGGTGCCTTGCTCAAACAAAACATTTGAACACTTATGAGTTGAAAAGAAAAAACAGAAAAACTTTTGGGATGGAATGTCCTTTTCTACTTCATGAGCCTTGCTCAGATGTCCAACACAAAATAATGGCAATGAATAGGTTTGGAAACTAAAACTAAACAGTCCCTCTAGTCTCATGACAGTTTCATGGGTTAAGCTGTGAAAAGTGATTGTGGGGATGTAGGTTAAACTCTTTAACCTATTAACATAAACGCCGCCTTAGCTTCAATTCTTTCAAAACCAACCACGCCCCACATACAAGTTTTTTTTTTAAGGCAAAACCGACATGTAACCATCTGACTCGAGACAAACGAAACGCGGGGGTAAAGAAGAGGAGCTAATAAAAGAGCGATAAGTAACCGGTGTGAAAGCTGATGAGATAATGAATGGGGAAACAAGGAGGAAGGGGCAAAGCCACGCGGACACGGAGCACACGACAATCTGTCAAAACAAAGGGTCACGTGCTCGACAAACACACAGAGGCGAGACAGAAAACCGGGGTGACCAGACAGGGGACACGACAAATTAATATATCTTTCGGATTGTGGTACTGCCAACTTGGCATCAACAAAACAGAGTTCTTGCCTTCAACAATTAATCAAACCTGTGATTTGCATTGCTCGAGACATTGATCTTCAGGGAAAACACATCAACTTTATGAGTTCTGAACATCACCATATGACAAAAGCATAAATAAGATACTAAACAGTTGAATAATCATACAGCTATATAATTTCCAGGTTGGCTTTGTAGGCATGGAATGTTACAGCAGACTTTGATCTAAGTTTTCTTTTCTCTTTTATGTAAATTTACCGATGGATGAATCATTAATTCCTTATTTGTAAAAAATGTAAAATGTTTTTGTGCTGTTTGAAATGATGAATAATAAATGAGTTAATAGCTACAGTTAGTTGTTTTTTACCTGTGCTATTGAGAATTCATGATAACCAATTGGTCAACTTCTTGGCACAGCGAACACGCCTATCCTCCTTTGAACAACATTTAGGATTTATCAAAGAGAGATGAAAAAACATTAGGAAAGTATAAAACATGAAATCTATACAGTCTAAGAATTGTTACGTAGTTTTACAAACAATGGTCATTTGACAATTTTAAACTGCTTGAGCAAGCACAAGCTTAGTGTCGTAGTTCTCAAGACCATTTTTTGATGTGTTAGGGTTAGGGTCTCTATCTCACTGAAAGGACTTGTGATTTATTTTAAGACAGGCCAAGAGCACAACTGCAGGAATATCACTGTAATGTATATGAATGTAAAACTTCCTGTTTGAGTGCAATCAAAAACGTATCTGTAAATTGATTTTCAGTGTTTGTCAGTATAGATAGGATAGGAATGTGGGATTGTCAAAAAAGAAATCTGCCAACAAAATTAATAGAAAGGCACACAAAATCAAAGCTATTTTATTTATTTATATTATAAATAATATAGTTTCATTCTTTAAATAGAAAATAAAATTTGTAGTCCCAATGATGTTTCATTAGCAGCAGTTTTAGTAATGTTTCGAATATAATGTTAATTTTATTTGTTTGTATTAATTTGCTCAATGAAACCAAAGGAAAATTGGTCTTGACTACAACACTGCAGAAGCTACTCATTTCTGCAGCGAGAAATGTGGCGGACTGACAGCAGGGGGCGTACGTGAACACAATATGTGACAAAACTCTGCACTTCGTCGCTTTCTCAGTTGTGTCACATGAATGTACGGTTTTGCATTGACGTTTGTATATAAAATAAAAATGTCACTGAAGAGAGTTGTAACTGTGCCGGGAAATGGCGCAGGGAATATGGAGCACTGCAACTGGTACGGATGGCTAAAGAAACGAGTAAACGAGGTATGATGAGTGCAGTGAGTCACAAATTTAAAAGTTTATTTAGGTTACTTCACTTTCTCTTATATCGGTTGTACACGCTTTCATGTTTTGTTTATCATCTCTACAGATGTCAGATATGTCCTGTGTTCTAAAGAATATGCCAGATCCTGGTAGTCACATTCACATCACTCACATAAATGACATAAGCGCCGATATTTATGGAGAACTGAATGAGCGTTGCCTGATCTCTTTTGACAGTGACTGCCAGAGAAAGCATCTGGCTTCCGTTCATGGAGAAAGATCTCAAATGTGATGAAGACACTGTTATTATCGGACACAGTTCAGGAGCTGCAGCAGCCATGAGGTCCTAGGCCTAATACATTTATTGACATACTTTTAATTGACAATAAAGCTGACTTTGACTTAGCAGACAGATTCAAATGAAATAGATTTGCATGGGTTTGATAGTAGAATGCTTTCTTTAGTGAGTCCTGTTCTTAAAAAAGTGTTTTCTATTGTTTCCGTAAGGAGCAAACCCAAAATATTGTGTTTCATTTAGGTATGCAGAAACGCACAAAGTGTTTGGCCTGATTCTAGTGGGAGCGTACACATCAGATCTGGGAGATGAGAATGAGCGTGAGAGCGGTAAGTGCTTTTTATTTCGGTGTCCCCTGGTTTTAAAGTGACTTATGTGCTGATACACATTTCATTCATCACTTTTAGGATATTTCAGTCGGCCGTGGGAATGGGAAAAGATCAGATCAAATGTTAAGTATATCCTTCAGTTTGGATCTACAGACGACCCCTTCCTGCCATGGGAAGAGCAACAAGAAGTAGCTGATGGACTGAAGACAGATTTACACAAATACACTGATCGCGGACACTTCCAAAACACAACCTTCCCAGAGCTCATCAATGCACTAGAACAGCTTAAAACCAAGAGCTAAATCTAATAAAAAACTGAAACCGCACTGACTCTTTATCCTGAACATTGCGTAAGCTTTAGGGACCAAAATCATTTTGTACCTTTAAGCATTTTAAGACATTATTAATGCAGCAAATGTTGAAAAGATCATAATTCATCTTTTATTTTAAATAAAGTGTGTCATGTAAATCCTCAATGTTTTCTTTACAGTAGTATTTAGACATCAACACAAACTTCTTAAATAAAATACCCATGTAAAGTTGAACAAAACACAGAAATCAGTACAAAATCAAGATGATACTGGCACTTGAGCAATTCTGTTCTCAAACATACACTAACTCGCTGTTTAAACCTGCTTCCATATCTGTGCAAACGTACATTTTTGCGGGTTAAAATGCCAGCAAAAAAAAATCCAAGTTTTGTGTCTGTAAAATGTGGCATGCTAAAATAACACACATACGTTTACACAGTTACAATGTAAGCAAAATTGTCATCTTTAATAGCACCATTAGTTAAAGATCAATATAAACATTTAAGGGACAGCAATCCATAATATGTGCACTATATTCAATAACTGCTGTGAGTTGTTTATGACATCAGACGTCCTAATATGGTGCATGAATTGTACAAATTTTATGATACTTCTACAGCACCGGTTTTTAAAATTGTTTTTTTTATTAGTTTTTGCAGCCTGTAGTTATTCCATTACAAGAATTCTTAGAGATGTTTTTTTGGATTCAATGTGGTGATTGACCACTGTCATATGACTCATGTATTGCTTACTGGGAAAAACCTGAGTGTAAAGTTAAAGTGCACATAGCAAAACATCATTGTAAACCAGCAAAAACTTCTTCCAAGCCAAATGAAATTATCTCACTCATACACCTAACCTCACACCTACAACAGTAATGGTCTATCAGAAACATTTAACCAGAGCATCCTGACACAAAATGGCAATTTGAGCAGCTGCAATAAATCTTCTCCATTAGATGAACTATATGGTCTTCTTTTTCCTCCGTGCTTTGGAGTAACCCCTTCCAAACCAACCCCCTTGAAGCGGTGTGGCTTCAGCTTGGGCCTGTGGGTCTTGTGAAATATCCTCCAGAGCAAAAGTGGGTGGTATTTCTTTACGAGTGTGACTGTCCTTCTCTTCCACACTGAGTGGTGTTGCCAAGCTCAATATGGGGTCTTGTGATCTGAAAGAAAAATACATTGAAAAATTTTATTATATTGTTTATTGTAAATTCGGAAAATCTCCTTGTGTCTGTGGCACCCTCCAGTCATTATCAACAACAACATTAATAATAATTGTCAATTACAAACAAACATATAACACATTACAAATACACCAGCATTAAACACATACATCCCATTCCCAATAGTAAAAGCACACAAAAGTACACAGACACCTGTGACTTCACAGGGATATATTTAACAAAGCTATACTGCTCGGGCAGTCCGTAACAACGGTACCCTATATCTTCGATCAGATGGTAACAGCTCATATTCACCATAAAGAGGGAGTGATTCATCCCGGAGATTTATCGGAGGATTTACCTCACAACCCTAGATTCACATTATGTTGTCATAGCATGTTGTTATTGACCTGAAATCTTATTTGCCATATTTACAATCTTATTGAGTTTGTTTTTATTTACTACAGACAATGAAAAATACCAAGCAATAAAGCCGAAGGTCAAAATACTCTCCACAAATTAGCAATAGAAAATAACCAGTATATGTGTATCTACACCAAACTTTCAAAGCTTACACACAAAAAAATCTATATAATTTCTTAGGTTTTACTGGTTTAACTGAAGGACACTAGATTTACTCCAATAAACAAACTCATCCACACATCTACGATACTCATATGCATATTTAACCTTGAAGACATCAGATGACATACCCATACATTAATTTGTATAGAGAGTGAATAAAACTGGGGAGATAGTGCTTCCCTTAGGGGCCCCGTGTTAGTAGTTAATAGGGGAAGACAAAGTAGTACACTGTACACTATATTGCCAAAAGTATTGGGTCAGTTGTCATTTTGGGTCAGGAAAAGGGGCTTTTGATACAATTTTAAATTGCATTTCTACAAATGGCAATGTAAGGTATTTTGTTTCCATCTCTGTTGCAACAGTTTTGGAAGCACATTTTTTCTGTTCCAAATTGGCTGTACCCCTGTGTACAAGCCATTGATGTGGAGTGATGAGTTTTGAGCGCAAAGACTGCAATTAAAGTCACACCAAATGTGTTCAGCTTGGTTCAGGACTTGGTTTTATGTAGACCAATCAATTTCTTACACACTGACTGAATCAATTATTTCTTTCTGAACCTTGTCTCATACACAGGGGCATTGTTATGTTGGAATAGAAAAGGGCCCTTTCCAATCTGTTGCTATTAAATTAGAAGCACACAATTCTATAGAGTATCATGATATGCCGCAGCATTAAGATTTGTACTCATGGAAATTACTAAAGTCATTAAACCTGTTTATTAGATAGGGTGACCCAATACTTTTGGCAATATAGTTTATGTTATCTTGTCCTGCTTCCGCACTCATCATTTACAATGTGTTCTGTTTTTGTCCGTAACATTCACAATTTGTTCTGATGGGCCTGTGCCCATCTCGCAGGGAAATCCTAAAGTTTCAGTTCTACACGCAGATCTTTTAATATTATAGGCTATGTTTGTACTTGTTCCCCATTTAATAAAACATTAAAGAAACAGAATAAATAAAAATGTTTCTCATATTGGCTGCTGTGTCACTGAGGTACTGTGTTTGTAAGTCCGCTATGATAAAGCCTCTGCTGCATTAGGCTAATAAATATATTGACGTTGTTCTAAAGTCATAGGCCGTCACAAACAAACGTAACACATTTTTCTGTTGTTTTCTTTTGTTAGTGCACATGACACTTTCAGTTGACTTGTTATAAATGTCAGGGAACTTTGGTCTGTACACACGCATCAGATCTGAAGTAACGTTATGGTGCTGTAGAGATCCACCTGCTGCTCTTTTACTGCATTGCCTCGCTACCACTGACCTTGTGCTTTAAAATAGTTTTATCTTAGTTTAGTTGTTGCTCTTGTGCAATAGATGAACAACAGTTTATTTGTATTTAGATACTACATATTTAGAGACTATTTTGCACGAGTCCTGCCATTGTCACGAAGCCAGCAAGCATACACGAGTGTCTTACTGCCCACACCCATCAAATCTTGTTGCAAAACATTCCCTAGCTCATATTATATTTATTAATGACTAGTTTGATGACAACTAAAATGTAAAATTATAACTAAATGTGTGTGTGTATAAAAGAGTGGTTAAAGAGGTTTTCTTGCCTGTTGTAGACTGGAATTTCTAAGCCCAGCTCCTCCATGAGAACACGCATCACAGCATCACACTTTCCATGAATTTTAAGAGTAGCCAGGTTATCTTTCGGTGTCCACTATGTCAGAAAATAAAACAGTATAAAGATATTGGATAATGGCACCATGAAATCAAGACGGATAATTCATGTTTTTAGGAAAGATTAATCCTTGCAGGATCAAGCTCCGATTTCCTTTATAAATGTACAATATACATCACAATTGGGGTCAATGCATATGGGTAGATGACGCACTGCCGCTAAAATCTCAGCCAGCTAAGCCACTTCTGCTCTTATAGCACAGAGGTAATTTTTCAGCAAGTAATTTTCACTTGGTGAAAATAACAGCATTGCTTCCTATGGATGTTATGTGCACCGGATATAAGATGACTGAGATTTTTGCAGAAATACGTCATCGCCCCATATGCATATGCATATACCCCATTAGGAAGAAAACACCAGTGCAACTTGCATTTCATTGCGACTTTAATTATGTTCTCATTTGATAAGAAACAGAAAAATTGAATGGTTATGGACAGTTTTACGAATGGAATTATCACCTGCAGATTTACAATGTACAGCTGTGGTCTTTTATTGGCTGGTCTGTTCATGCACCACAAGCACGAGTATTTCTTAAGAACCTGACAAAAAACATACGTAATACATTATACAGGAAATAATACATAATACAGGAAATTTGGTCTTAAAAATCTAAACACGTGCCAGTTACCTTCAAACTGGAGCCCAAACAGAGGATCATGTCAGCCTGTTGTGCGGCCTCTGCTGCTCCCTTCCAGTTAAGTGGTTGTTCAAGTGTGCCACGTTCACCAAAATGCACTATTGTGTCTCTGAGCTCTGCTCTGCAGAGTGGACACAGACGTCCAGTCCAATGTCTGTGCAGAGCCGTACGCTCCGTCACGTCAAACAATCTGATAAGCTCTTGTGTCGGAGAACAGGAAACACAAACCTGTAAGAGTCAGAAGGGTTAAACCTGTTACACACTTTAGTAAGTCTAGGAAATTCTTTCTGTTGAACACCATGAATCATTCGTTACTTTAATGGAGAAATGCTTTTATTTCAGTTAGTAAATATTGCATCAGATTGAAGGAATACTTCCCCACAGGACTTATTCCAATAAATGGCTTGATTTGACAAGAAATAAAAACATAAGAAGTCACTTTCACAGATTTATGAAAAAAAATGCTGCCCAACAAGGCCTGACAAGGTTGAACATACAGGACTTCAGAAGTAGCTTCTACATTAGGAGTAGCTGGACAAATAATCACATTTTGTTTCTGAATGAAAATTCTGATTCATATGTTAACTGAATTTGTTTTTAACTTGATTCCTTTGCCAGACCTCGATAAACATGTTCCCATGCAGTTCTGAGAGACTGTTTCTGGGCAAGCCGCTGCGCAGGTGAAGACCATCACAATTCTGTGAGACCACATGCTGAACCTGCAATTCAGATTTGTATTTTTAAACTAAAATGAGCATTTTCACAAACATTTAACACTGATCATGTGACACCACTTACCATCTTTACTTTATGTAGCATCCAGATGCACATGTGTGTGAGTGTGGGCTCTGCTCGACTCAGATCTGACGTACTGACAGATACAGACAGATGTTAGCATGTTGCAACAAAAAATATATAGTAGCATAGATTCCATAATTTAGCACAACAAGTCAGTATCATTGTCAAACATACTGGAGACTTTACCTGACAGATCGGCCCTTCTGCAGCTGAGTCCACACACCATTCGGCCCCCGATAATCCGGAATAGAGGCAGCCTGAAGAAATAAACATGATAGTTAACTCACATATTAAACAAAGAACTATTATTCCACATATTTTATTATTTTACTGGTAATAAATTATTAAAATGTCAGTCTATTTTAGAGTAAATTCATTAGTCAGTCAAAGGGGAATAAACTTAGATTTTTTTTATATCATGATGGATTACAGAGATGAATGACATACAGTGCTAATTCCTGCTCCAGTGTAAATGACCACATGCTTGGCCTTCTGCATTGCTTTTGCCAGCTGCTTCACTTTAATCTTCAGGTTTTCCACATCATCAATGACCTTAAAGATCATCACAGGCACAATCAGTGACAGTAAAATATAGACTGAGGAATTTTCTTATGAGTCTGTATGAAATGCACCTCTTCTTGTTTTCTCTTCAGCAGGTGTCTGCGTGTCTGCCTTCTGCCCAGCTCCTGCACAGTGTCCGGATGCTCCTGCAGCAGCAAATGTTCCTCTTGCGTCCGCTCAGCCTCACACTTCTGCAAGATCCTAGAGATCTTTTAAAACAGAGATTATCAAATACACAGAGTTTCTTCAGTGTCCTAAACAGAGGCATAGCAATGGGAAAGGCAAGGCAGGCAATTGCCTGGGGCCGTGATTGCCCGCGAGGGCTCACCATTGAAACAGTCAGAAATTGTGATCTTAATATAACCCGCGACAACATTTCGGCAACCCTCTTCGCTGGGCCCTCTCTCCTGCTATGATATCCATGAAACGCGCATAAAACACATGATGACAGCGGCATGTAATAACAGTTACCAAATGACTAAATTCTTATGGAAATCAAGATCGTTTAAAGTATGCCTTCATGGATGTGAAGTGCTTTATTCTGAGGTAAACAACTGCATAGTGTGTTGATGAGGGAAGAACAGAGTGAATACTTTACAGTGGATGGGAAACTGTATTATATTGCTCCAGCATCACATTATGTAAACTACACTTGTAACAAAGAACTGCACATATGCAGATGTCACAGCAAATAGCAGTAAATACACACACCTTAAGCTCTTCTGAAGTTTACTCCGCATTGCGATGCCGTAGATTGAAAAACGCACTAAATAACGCTGAGTAAAAAAAGACATTGTGGATGCGGATCAGCCGCGATTGTTAATAAAACATAATTTATGGTTATTTTGTTGTAAAGTTCATTTGGCATGTAACTGATGTTATAGTTTGTATTTTTGTTAATAAATTATTAAAATGTACAGGCAGTCTCCTTGTTATTTTTTATTATGATTTAGCATAATTATTATTATTATTATATATTATTATTATGATTTAGCATTTCTCTGTAATATGGAAGTTTTACAAAAACATATTTTCTTAGCCCTTAAACTTAGACTCTTTTTTTCCTTGTATATATGCAAGTAATTATGTTAATATCATAAATGTGTAACTCTTCGACTAATTGCTTAAATGAGGGACTACTAGTCGACTAGAAAAATCTTGTTCACACTGCCAGTGATTTTCTGGAAACTGTGCGTGCGTTCACACACATCCTAAAGACATGTGACATGTAATGTTATGTGCATTTTTTTAGTCAGAATGTAGGGCTGTCACTGGGGCTGTGATTTATTGGCTTTTTTATTGTTTTTAGGTAGACAAGATGCAAGAACGCAAGGCACTAGCCCAACCATCTTAAGCTAAATATAAGAAACACATGAATAGTTATACGAAAACAAAATCAAATTGTTGAGTCCAATTGTTTGGTGCAAATTGACAGAACCTCAATACAAATTATAACAAAACGCAATTTTAACAAAGTACTGTTAATTTGACAGCCATTTTTGATTTAGTCTTAGTCTTCATCTTGAGATGAAAACACTTAACAGTCTTAGTCACATTTTTGTCTTTCATAGTTTTCGTCTGTTTTAGTCAATGAAAAGTTATTGCATTTTTGTTAAGTTTTAATCATAACTTTTAGTCAAACTGAAGTCATTTTATATCTTTAAACAAAAATAGTCATAATTCTTCTCTCTTTAGACCAAATCATTTAAGCTTGTGAGAAATGTGAATCAAGGTAGTAGGTTGTATTGACATTGCTCTTTGCAGAATTTGAAACAACATAAATAAATGATGAAAATTTTTATGTTTGAGTGACTTTGACCACTGACGACCGTCTTAGAACTCGAGCGTGTGTGCGTTACTCAGCGCAATTTCGCCTGTCCTGCCTTCACTAACAACGAAATCTATTGTTTTTGTTCTTGAACGTTATTCGCACCGAATATTCACGGGCAGTGTGAATGGGCCTTTACACCCGCGCACAGTGCACCGAACTCAGGACGAGAGCTCGCACAAACCTTTCTTTAAGCCCTGATAAACTCGATCAGCCGTCTTCTCTGTCAATAAGATCTGTGACTATTGACGTTTAAGTGGAGAGGCAAGTACACTGAGGAACGCATATTAAAACACCGCCACCTTTTAAATCGTTCACTGTCACGTGACAGAGGAGCTGCAGCAGCAACATGAGAGAGAGAGAGAGAGAGAGAGAGAGAGGCGCTGAGCGCAACTCTGAATTAAGCTGTTTTAAATAGTAAAATAAATTTTTTAAGGGGAATCATAAAAAATCTATTTGTGGCGGTCAGCGCTGATAGTGTGGCGGACCGCCACGAATAAATCAATGTATGGAAAACACTATGTTTAAAAAACTAAAACTATCTACATTTAAACTGAACGATGTAAACTTTATTTTTATATGTTTATTTATTTGTGTAATAAGGGGGGGAAATTTTAGAACAATTGGAATATTTGTATTATTTTTTATATATAGCCACGGCCCCCCTGCAATACCGCTACGGCCCACAGTTTGTGAAGCTCGGGTCTAAGTAAAGCAATATTCACAAGAAGTGACAGTAATAAAACGTTTCAGCATTCAATATAGATATGACACGTTTGTCCAGTGTACTGTTGATTATAAAAACCATGTGCATGTAAAACATAATGCGTTTGTGTGTTGATTCATATAGATCATGCATTCAATATAGATATGACGCATTTGTCCTGTCGATTATAAAAACCGTGTAAACGTAAAACATAATGCGTTTGTGCATTCACTCAGAGAGAGCATTTGGCAGTGTTTGACATTCGCTTTATGTGATCATTCAGTTTTGTTGTTACTGTAAGCACAGTCTCATGCCGTGGTCACACTAGACTTTGAGCATGAGAAATTCGTTTGGACAATGCTGCAAAAATGGGCAGGAGCGATTCCGACATATTTTACATTTTTGTACTGAGAGGTCAAGTTTTGACGTTTAGATCTTATTGGTCTCACGCATTCACATGACGCGAATTCGCAGGTGAGAGTTCACCAAACTTGAACTTTGCTATGCAGCAAAATATCTTCAGACGGGCTTGCGATTCCGGTCTGACGCATTCGCATGCATATGAAAGGAAGTCAATTGAACAAAAAGTCAAGTGTGACCTATGGGTGTGCAATATTGGCAAAAAAATTATATCTAGAAATTTTCTGGAATTTCCCGATAACGGTATGCAGGCGATATTTTGCAGGCGATATAAGTCTTATGTTGTACTAGCACCATTTTACAAGTTACCAGGTTATCTATTGTTGATATTATTAATAGAGAATGAGAACGAGTTTCTCATCAAATCCTTTCATCATTCACTCATTCTCATGTCAACCTTTGTGACTTAATTGTGCAGAAATTAAAAGAAGACCCAAGAACCAAACAACACTGAACCCCATTGAATTCCATTTTATGGACAAAAAAAACATTGATACATGTCTCAAACTATCTTCTTATGTTTCATAGAACAGTCGGTTTTCAACAACATAAGAATAAATAAACGATGTTAGAATATATTATATTTGAATGAACAGAAAAGATGATATTTTGAGTAAACTGTGCCTTTAAGGAAGCTGTCTTTAAACAGAATCTTTCAAGCAGAAACAACACATCACTGGTGTACGGTGAACTGTGCAGCATAGAAAGAAAGCAAGAAGCACACTGTAATAGAAAGTAGCCAACCAAAAGCAAACTTGTGTGAGATGCTTATGTTCTAGATTAAGTTAGTTGAATTGCGCTTTCGTTTGCAACTGTTTTTAAACAAAGTCAAATGGCTCATTCACGCATGCTTCAGATTTAAGCCTTATTGTTCCCACATCAGAGCTTTGCTTGACTAAAGTATTTGTGAACACTGAGTGCTGTTTTTAGTGGAGTCTAAAAAACATGTGACATACTCGTTAATATGATTTTGCACATCGTTAAAACAAGATTTATGATATTATCGCACAAGATATATCTTGCACACCATATATCTTAGCCCAGCAGCTCATTTGCATTTAAAGAGACACACACCAAAACAGCATGATTTTCCTCACAGGCAATAATTAGGGCACAGTATAATAAAAGATCTGTGGTATATTTTGAGCTGAAACTTAACAGACACATTATGAGGATACCAGTGACTATTTTTACATTGCGGAAAACCCTCAAGTAAGGAGACCTTTAAAGGCCATTTTCTCAATGTTCCATTTTTATATAGTTTTAAACAGTTAAATCTCGACCAAGTATAGTTCTATCATAAATTAACACACCATATATCAATAGAAAGCTTATTTATTCAGCTTTCAGATGGTGTAAAAATCTAAATTTCTAAAAATGTACCCTTAAGACTGTTTTTGTTGTCCAGGGTCACATATGACTTATACAGACAGATGTGCTAAAAAAAAAAGACATGTTTATCATAATGATTTTTCAGCATTTCCTTTACAACGGTCAAGGCTGGCTGCAGTTTCACTGTATTAACGTTAACTCTGGAAACAATAACAAACTGACATTATCTGCAAGCTGCGCTGGCTTCAGGAACTCATGATTCAGTTGATATGCGATATTTATAAAACGTTTAATGTTCATACCGCCTTTGCAGTCTGTGCCTGTGTCTCGCGCTGAATTATTTTCGCCTTTTCTTGCGCTTTTCTCGTCGCTCGAGCTGAGCATCCACTGCTTGTGTACGCGTCCATTGTGGACATAGTTTGTGACGTCAGGTGATATCGCGAGATATACAACGAGATTTACTTAAAACTAGACGCGACATGCAAGAAACCAGCTGCATTAAAAATCTTTCATTTATAATGAATCATTCGTTTATTTGGAAGAAACTGGATAGATTAATAGAATTTAGTTTTTCCCTCTAAGTTGTTGTTTCAAACTTGCCTACTATCATGGGCTCCACACTCCTTTCCAGTAGGTGGCGGAAATGCACCTTTAAAGTTGGTCTGCCAACCGCCGTTAAACTCTAAAAGAAGAACAAAAGGAGGTTTTTGTCGTTTTTTTATTTAATTCATAATGTCTGCTATATTAAACGCCCTATTCAGTGATTCGTATGTCGATATAAGCCAGTATAGAGATCAACATTTCAAGGTAAGTCAGTAAACATTAAAGCGTTCAGTGTTTTCATATAACGTTAACGTTAATACTTTCAAAACGTGCGAGTTCACGTTTTCACAGCATCTGCCATAATACCGTGTATTTTATGTTTTATTGTCATTTTTCTTGTTACTGTAGGCTACTCATTTTATTTATCTACTGGTTTTGCCTACATTAATATTTTACAAAGATGCTTAATCTGTGAGAAGTGCTTATCAGAGGACTTGAGTAAAGTATTGTATGACTGCATTGTTCATGTTCAGTTTATTTTTACTCTATTCTAATGTGTTCAGAAGTAAGGGTGATGCAGTTTATTTTACTGTGTTCAGGGGAACCGCTATGAGCAGGAGAAGCTGTTGAAACAGAGCTGTACACTGTACGTAGGCAATCTGTCCTTCTACACCACAGAGGAGCAGGTGCATGAGCTCTTTTCTAAGAGTGGAGATGTCAAGAGGATCGTCATCGGTCTGGACAAAGTCAAGAAGACTGCCTGTGGCTTTTGCTTTGTCGAGTATCCTTTCCATTCAAAAATACTGTTACAAATCACTCAAACGGGTGTTTATCCAAAAATAAAACATCCTCATGTCGCTCCAAACCTGTATAACATTCCTTTGCACAACAGATTTCAAATGAATATCATGGTTACTGTAGTGAGGCAGTGGTAAATATGACTTCATTTGTCTTTGACCTTTTTTTGGTCAAAGAATTTAGCAGAATTATGTAAAAAGATTTTCTTATCTGTACATTGAAGATATTACAGTCGAGCTGATTCTGAGCATGCCATGAGATTTATTAATGGCTCCAGGCTGGATGACCGGATCATCAGAACGGATTGGGATGCTGGCTTTAAAGAAGGCAGACAGTATGGCCGGGGGAAATCAGGTGGACAAGTAAGTGCACAGAGAAACTCTTTCATATAATTTTATATTACATCTTAAAATTAAATGTAACTAATGTTACATTTGTCTAAAACGTTACTGGGAACAACAGATTTTAAGAATATTATTCCATATAGTGGTGTTCAAAAGTCTGAAACCACTAGCCTCAAAGGCTGTTTAACATTCTAGTTTATTGTGATTTAATACTGTGCATCTTTTGTACAAAGGACATTGTGTTACCAGAAATATATATGTTTTTCAGACTAAATATGAGTATATTAATAATTATTTGTAAGGTATGTTTGTTGTTTGTGTACTGTTACCAGCTTCAACAGTCTTTACAAGTCCAGTTTCTGTGTTTTCAGGTCAGAGATGAATACAGGCAAGATTATGACCCCGCAAGAGGGGGTTATGGAAAACTTGTTCAGAAATCTTGAACCATTTGTGTGTTCTATGTGCCTTTTACAGGTCAGAGATGAATACAGGCAAGATTATGATCCTGCCAGGGGTGGTTATGGGAAGTTAGCTCAGATTCAAAAGGCACCAGAGGGACTTCATACATTTTAGTTTTTGGGATTCACAGAATGGGATTATGGAATGAACATGTGAAGGCTGTTTTGATGGTAATGTACATGACAGAGCAAAAAATGCTTGAGTGTTCTTTTCTTAATAAATTTAAAGTTGTTTTTTAATCTTTCATCTCTGTATGATTCCTACTGTTGTCTTTATATTGAAATCTACTGAATGCATATGTTTGGCATGGTTGCATTGAACAGTGCTGCATGATGATATGATTGCATTCATAAATTGAACAATATAACAAACAATTGCACTTTACACTACAATCATACAAATGTGTTTTTATTCAGCTTTTTTAAAACAAAACCATATTTATCATGTAATGAAAAATGTTATAAACCATCAACACTGTTATAGAACAGAAAAAAAATGATCCCGTGGTTGGTTTTCATTTTCTATTGACTGGGTAGATTATGACTTGCAAAAGCCCAGCCCCATCGTAGCTGTGCCATGGGTCACCATAATAAATATTATTTTATTATTTGGCATGTGCATGTAACCATATAAATTGCTTTTTGCAGACCTCAGATTGTTTAATTAATAATTTTTTACTTCGATCCAGGCTTTAAAGCTAAAAGTTGAACACTGACTCCGATATGGTAATCGTGTAGTGTTTGTTTGCTTTTGACTAATCAAAGAAAACTGATTCAAATCCCGAGTTTTGTAAAACTCATCTTTCTGCACTAAAAACAAGCTAAATTGCATTGGGTGCTAGCAATCACGCTGCGTTTGTCCAACTCTATTCATTTACTACTATTATTTAAATTTTACTGAATTTACTATTTCTAGGTACGTTTTGAAGTAAGATGATTGTTTTGTTTTGTTCTAGTAACCAAACTCCAAGTGAAAATACAGGTTTTTTTTATTTGCACAAAATTCAAACAAGACAAACTGGTCAAAATTAAAAAGATTGAAGGAGTGGATTCCTTAGCTTCACATCGCTTCAATTAAATCCTTTTGTGTGGTTCTTACAAATTATTAATCTGCATTTATCGTGTGTGTGTGTGTGTGTGCGTGCGCGGTTTCTGCAGCATATTCTAATGTAAGTCTTTTTATACAGTCTGTCAACCAACTAGTTCTTTTTCAATTCAGGCAAAAGAACAAACAGTGATATGGAATGTTGGATACAACATCTGTCACCATCAAACCATTCCTTCAAGCATACACATATCTTCCACCTTGGAATATGTGTTTCTATAACAATAAACATTATGTTATGATCATTTTTACACAAAACTGCAAGAAAGGTCCTTGGAACCCTCAGGGCCCAATAATACAGGCCCATGTATTCATTTACATTTAGTCAATTAGCAGACGCTTTTATCCAAGGCGACTTACAGAGAGTTTAGGAAACAATACAGGGGCAATGATACAATTAGTGCTAACGCCAAGTTACTAATCTCTACAAAAGCCACAACACTACCGAATACCTATTAATAGAAATGGGGTTAGATAGTTTTTATTTACTTGTCAAATATTCACGGAAGAATTGTGTTTGAATGTTGTGAAAGATATGGTTGACCGGAGAGAGTTTAGAAGGCTGTTCCACCAGCAGGGAGTTGTGAAGGAGAATGAGCAGGAAAGTGATCTACTGCCCTTTTGAGAGGGCACTAAAAGATGCCGCTCATTAGCTGAACGCAAAGATCTTGATGGGGTGTAGGAGGGTATGAAAGTATGCCGGTGCAGAGCCAGTGACAGTTCTGTAGGCAAGCATTAGTGATTTGAATTTGATACAGGCGTTGACCGGTAACCAGTGGAGAGAGATAAAGAGGGGTGTCATATGAGCTCTTTTGGGCTCTTGGAAAAACAAGCCATGCTGCTGAATTCTGAACCGGCTGGAGTGGTTTGATTACGTAGGTAGGAAGACCGGCAAGGAGAGCGTTGCAATAGTCTAACCTTGAGATTACAAGGGCCTGAACAAGGAGCTGTGCTGCATGCTTAGTGAAATATGGTCTAATCTTCCTGATGTTGAATAAAGCAAAAAGGCATGATCTCGTTGTATTTAAAGATTCATAAACATGGGTGGGTATTTTGGCCCCTGGATTGAATGACCTTTACACTCATGACCTCTGGGCACTGGCCCCATCTATGTTTATTAGTAACTACAAACCATAATATGATCCTAAAGTAGCAAGCTCCCAAACTCCCTCATTTATGTTAAATCTGCAACCCTTTCACAAGGAATCAAAAGCAATGAATTTGTACAGTTTAAAAATGTATTTGGACATCCCAAATTTTGGTAACAAGGTTGCAAATGTTGAGCTTTAAATTAAATATACCTCACCCTGAAGGTTCATGGTTGACATTTGTGTTAAGTGCAAACATATTTGCAAACAGAGCAACAGAAACAGCACAATTTACTCAACATGGTTTTATGCATTATTTTAAATAATGACAAACTAGTAGTCAGAAACTCACTTCTCTGAGGTTACAAGCTGTTGGTACAATTCAAGTAAAATGACAGTATTTAGCTGTTACTCTTGATATGGTTTGTCTCTGAGAAAAGTATACATTTACTGTCCTTATACCAGAATTATTGTAAGGTAATTTAAAAAATCTAACAGAATGCCATGATGACTCTGAACGGACTCTATCATACATCACAAACGCAATAATCAACATGGTCGAATTTAGCATGAGCTTCATGTGCAGTGTTTGTCTTAAGCCATGATATAAAAGATCTCGTGAGACCAGCCTTCACTATTTAAACAAAGCAAAATATAAATAAAGCAAACTCCCTGTTCTCATTTAAAAATGACCAAATGTGACAGAATAATGAAATTATATGTAACAAAACAAGAGAGAACACAGAGATTTACAACAAGATAATATCAAACTAAGAGTCAATTGCTTAAAACAAGCAGCCTGACATCAGGTATCTGTTCAGAGATTGGGCCTCTATTGTAAGTTTGGGGTTATAATATTTTGGCTCTGTTTTGAGATGGAGGCTCTATCATAATTTGTAAAAGAGAACAAATTAAAGCAAGTTAACAAGTTGGATGGAAATTTACTGAAGTGTACGGGATATATCTTCCATGTTTAACAGTACACTCATTTAAAAGCTTGCCTTTATGAATGCTTCTTGTACCTTGAACACTACATCAATAAACTGCTTCAAGTTTCACGGTGCCAAGCAAAATTGCATTATTTACAAACAAAAACCTGATAGAAACACAAGGGCTGTGTTATAAGCTGCAAAAATGAATGAAAATAAATGACATTTAAAACAAAGTGGGAAAGATCCCCATTTTAAAGTTAGGTTAAAACTGTCTAGTTACCGTCTTTATCTTTTGTTTTAGTCAGGTTTTTGAGCCCCTCCTGCTTCTCTGAGATGTTGTCACAGCATCCTTATAAATTCAGGGTTGAGGACATTGGGGGAAAAAGGCATATTTGAACAGCAGATGTCAAGCAAAGAGGTAAAGTCAACCCGACAGACTCCGGCAAGATTTTTAAGTTTGTAAGCCATTAGGAAAGTTTGGACAGGCTCATACAGGAACCTCCAGCTCTGCCTGACCAAACCTTTAGATTCCCTTTGTCTCTTCATGAAGTCCAATCGGCTTTGCTCATCATCCAGACATGAGTCTCTTGGTCTTTTTCATGTGGCTTTGTCTTGGTTTGAACAATCAGGTAGTCTGCGGTCACAGAGCTCTCTGTAGATCCTCTTGCGGACATGTGGCATATCTTCTTGTGTGAACAGCAGTGGCTTCATGAATGCCAGGCACTTGCAGTACTGCAAATAAAAAGGGCATATTTCATGTTATGTAAGTATAGGCTGAGAATATAACCAACATTTATTAAAGCATGAGCATTTTTATGTTACTGGGACAATATACACTGATGAGCCAAAACATTATGAGCGGTCCAAGGTGAAGTGAACACCAATCATTTTCTTCTAATATCTGGATAGATCAGATGGGAAGCAAAGAATCAGCTCTCGTAATCAACATGCAGGTGTAACCGGTCTTACCTAAAACCACTCCGCACGGGACGCGAACTAGTGACCGCTCCGGCATGGGAGGCTTAAGGCCACGGTCACAAAGTGATGCATTTGACATTTTGTATGTTTAGTATTGTGGACCGAATCGTGCCTACTGTTGCTGCTGTACTCTGTTGTACAAGTCTATAGGTATATGGTATTTACATTCAATACTATATAGACAGTCGTCACGTGCAGTTAGAATACAGCTTGAGTTCAATCGCTTGTTCATACAGACAGTATGAGAGCTGTGACTGTAAGCCTGTGTAAACAGGGCATTTCCAGACTCACACCTGTAAGTAAATATGGTTGTCAATCCCAAAAATTTAGCCTTTGACCAGATTGTTATGGAAAGGGGACTGGCTCATAGTATCTTTGAATCTGCAAACTGGCCTGTGGGTTGCTCAGTGTAGTGTTGTATGGTGTAAATGGTCCTAATATTCACATGTTTTTACCTCCAGGACAAAAACTCCACAGTCATTGTCGTTCTTCTGCTGTGGAATGGTCTGAGGAAAGGTTAAAAACAATCAAAAACAAAGCACAGAGAAAGATATGTTTTACTCAGAACATCAAGGGTATTTTAATATGAGCTGGCATTACAGACCTTGTTGATAACCATCTTCCAGCCCTTTTGAAAGGTAAGCTGTTTCTTCTCTTTAGCTTCTGCCAGGATGTATTTCAGAATGTGCTGTGGATAAGAGTTACACATCAGATCTGTGTAAAGTTATAATTCTGAATCACACTTCAAGAGCACTCACATCCACAGCAAACTTGAACAGGATTCCCTGGGAGTCGTAGAAGTTGATGTTCTGTTTGGAGACGTCCACAGCTATGAGCGACCAGTGGATCTCCAGGTGGAGAGGAATCAGGATTAATTTCTTAGAGAAAAGATCAACCTGAAAATGTCAAAATATAGGGCATTAGGCAGACAAACTGGCATTCTAATAATTAATAATACATTTTTCTTTCTTGCTGATGTCTCCTGGTTGTGTGGCAACAACAGCTGTTCTTTTTTACTTGGATGCACACACAGAGATAAAAAAAAATCATTAAATAATGGATTATATCTTATTTTTCTACACCAAACCCACGTGTATGCCTTCTGGACCCTTGACATTTATGGCACAAGTGTTGTCGACTTAATTTATAAAATGTTTGTGTCCCTTTGAAGCATGAGAAAAAGACCCTATTCACTCTTATTGTAACCAGAAAACACTTTGGTTCCAAAGATCAAAGAAAGCTGGAGAGCATTTAAACAACACCAGGATAAGTAAATAATGTATTTTAAATACATTAACATTTTTGGGGTAAACTATCCCTTTAAACTCTGTTAAACTGACACACAGTTAAGACAGTTTTTTTTATCTACCTCAAGAGGTTTTCCAAACTTATTCTCATTGTCTAAAATGTAATATCTGAGCTATGCACAACATTGTGTGTACATTCCTGATGCCTAAACATTCAGGCTGCCTACTGTCGGTGGTAGGACGATACTGCATCCAAACCCTGAAAAATCTCACCAGTTTTTTTCCCCAAGACTGTTAGATCAATCTATCCTTTGACTGTGCCAACACTGATTCAACAGATCCAAGGTTTAAATCCAGTTCTCTAGGTTTACCTTTTTGGTCCATCGCTTGACTCCTTCATAACCTTTTGCTACAAACTGCCGGTAAAAGAAACTGTTGAAGAAATGAACCTAGAACAGAAAGAAAGAGCAATGTTTAAACTAAAGCAGTCAGAAATGTTGTGCAAAATGAGCATTTATATTTGTCACAATATGTGTGTTTCTTCTCATGTAGCTGAAGAAATAGAGCAAAAATCAATTCATTAGAGATCAACTCTACTGAACCAGTACCAGACATCAAGTACTGGATCTTGGCAAAAGAATAAGACTACACTACACTATAGGTCAGTACAATGCTTTCACCTTGTGGTTTGTAGCTTCCATGATCAATTCTCCATACATGTTAATCACCTGTGAAAAACAATCAAACATGTACTTTTTAAATAATAAATGATTTTAATACGGTAAATGTGAATGCATGCAAATTGTAAAAAGACACTCACCTGATCATTGACCCAGTTTTGGTCATCGAGTGTTGAAAGGTCATCTAAGGTCAGAGTGTGCTTGTTGTAGGTCACTTGGAAGAAATGCATAGGAGCACAGGCCAGACCAGCCTTGTACTTGGCCACTTCTGCCGTTACGAGCTTCATCCTAGAGACAAACAAATCATATAATGTTAATATTAGGGGAGATAACATCCAATATGTACTGTACAAGTACAGTCCTCAGTTCACTTGCAAATACAGGCAAGTATATTAATACTGTATGTTGATGTTCATTACAGGGCATGAATTTCGCTGGGGGATTGTACACAATTGTAGTAAATGCCCAAAGAAAGCCATTATCGGGGTGAAACCAGGACCTCCTAAACTCGGTCTTTGCTTTTGCCTTTTTTAAGTTTCAGACACTAATATTTATGTGAAAAAGCTGAAGACAATATTAAACGTACATTTACATTTATGCATTTGGCAGACGCTTTTACCCAAAGCAACTTACATTGCATTATACATTTGTTTCTGAGTATGTGGAATCCTGGGATCGAACCCATGACCTTGGCGTTGCTAGCCACTGAGCTACAGGAAAGCCTTTTGTCTGAGCTACAGGAAAACTTGCCTGTTACTCAGGTCAGACTGAAGTGTCTTATTTAGGTGATCAAGGACGTCGCTGTCAATCAATGGGGTGAAGCTTCCATATTTCCCATAAAACTGCTCCAGGAATTCTGGGGGATGAGAAGATCAAAGCATGTTCACAGACAGAAAATTACAGCGTGTGTAAAATGATGAGTGAACGGTGTAAAACCCAGGCCTTATGTACCATGAATAACCTCCACGATTCCCTCTGTGGTGATTTCAGCAGAAGTCAATGCAGACGAGTCACCCGCCATCTCAGCACATGAGTTTCTGAACTCTCCAGGAAGCGGCCTGCAGTAGAGGTGGTCCCAATAAACGCTGTTGCTGACATGAGCACTCAAGGTAGTGGGCTCAGTTTCCATGGCGTCACTATGAGCGGAAACACCTTGCTGTGATTCAGGGGGTTTTTGCAAGTCATTATGTGTGGCCGAACCGGCCTGGACATCGCTGCTGTCCACCGTGGCAATGGTTTCGGAGTGGTCCTGCTCAGTGGAGCTGAGCTCTTTGGTGTGAGTGGATGCACTGAGAGGAGGATCTAAACAGTTGGTATGCGTCTGAGGACTTTTCTCTGTCCCGTTAACCATGACAGAGGCTTCATTTACTGCAGAAATTAATTTATTCTCAGTCTGGGAAACATCTGACTTCCCTTTGGGAGATGCTGCCTCCTCCATCTCAGAAACAGTCACTGTGTCTGCATCCAAAGTTACCAACTCCATCTCAGAGGAGGCCACCTCCTCCTCCGTAGCGACGTTCTCATGGTTAACAATCTCTTTTTTCTTGCGGCCACGTTTCTTCGTAATTTGGTCATGTCCTGGCACATGGGGCTTGCCGTTTGGCCCGCAGCAGTCGCATGTTTTCGGCACACGTTTTCTCCTAGAACGTCCATTCTCAGGCATCTCACCTGAGCCCGATTCTGGCCGATCAGAGCTGTTTGGTGCCGGGACCCTCATCACCAACTCTACCCCATTCCTCCCGGGCCTGTTTTAGTGTTTCTAGCAGACGTTCATCATTGGGAATGGGATAGTGAGCCTGAAATTGCAGTTGGACAGATGTGTTTTCCACTTTGCCACGTTTAATGAGATCTATTAATGGAAGGAAGAGTGAAACAATGCTCTGAGATGAAACATGAACAGTGCATTAATAAAGATTGCTGCTACAGCAGCTGTTATAAAGCAGTAGGAGTAACCACATTCGTTTTATAGGACATAGTAAAAGCTAAAATCATATAGCTTTGAATTTACTCTGAAAACACATAATGGAGGCAGCAGGCACAGAAAACTATTTTCAGCCTTCAAAATATTTTAGAATAGAGCAAAATGTGAAAGATGTCTCCAACAACAGATATGTCCATTCGTTTTCAAAGCACAAATCTGAACATTTCCACACGACCAGTAATTCAATTATACATGTCTGAAACACTGTATGCCTATATCATATGTACTGTTACTGTATTATGATTTAGTGACAGTACCATCTGATTGCTTAAACATCAGGGGTACACCGTGGTATTTATATAAGGTACATGCTCATACATGGCAATTCCACCACGGTAACCATAGTTTAACTACAAATGTCTCGGTAAAACTATGGCAAGTGTAATAAATGAACGGTTAACTTTCGTAAGGATTAGTGAATGAATGATATCAGACATCAGCAGAGATGTTTGTTGATAAAGATGTTTTATAATATCACACTGGTATAACAATATTAGATGAATGTGATTTTAATAGTGTGACGGAGAGCAGAAAAACTAAGGATGTCCATGTTTCTTTGCTGTAAACGAAAATCAGTGTTTGATAGTCTTACCGTCAGATGATGATGATGATGATGATGATGATGTGTATTGGAGCTGTATAAGATCTGAACTATTTCCGATCAATCCTTCTGATCAGTGATCACTGCTATCGATGCGCGTGAATACTACCAGCGGTTGTTATGGTCGCACAACGGTTACGGCGCGCGCTTTTGACGTCACCCTCATAAGTCAGCGGCGCCATCTGGCGGCCAGAGTTATCTTGTTACAAAAAAAGCAAATATTAAAATAAATTAAATTAAAATGTGGAGACCTAACTTATTTTAATGTAAAATTGATCCAGTAGTCAACATTTCTTCTCATTCTGGAAGAATACAATGTGGAGCTCACTGGAAAAACATAAGAAGCATATTTCGATAAATATTTCTAGAGTAGGCCTGTATAGTATAACAAAGATTTTTTTTACAGAAAAAAACAGGCTCCCAAACAATACCTTGATCATTCAGGTCCTGTAACATCACACAGTAGTAGCAAGTAGCTTATTCAGTTTTGAACTGGCTCATTTTGTACATTAAGTAAATTATTTTGTTGTTCACTATTCTTTAGTATTTATTACAGGAACTGTGTAAACATTAAAAGCAACAACACACAAACACATAGTGAGGACTTCTTATTTCAAAAGACCATAACATGCCACACTGGACAAACTAACAAAGCATGTCAAGCAAGATGTCACATTAAAAAAAGTTTCAACTACTGTATGTGAAACAACTTGTTCTCATCAGTACTAAATATTTATAATTCTTCTTATTTTTCTTGCCTCACTAACCTTTTTCAGATTCCTGCGAGATGTTTGAATCGTATTGCCCCAACATTTTGCATAGTCTATAGCATCATAGTCTTTTAATGACTTTTTCAGGAAAGTCTTTTTGTGTAGACACTTTTGTGTAAAATAAAACACGCTCCATCAAACATTTAGTCATCTTTTATCATCACACAGATGGCATGAAAGAGAGCTGTGGAGTCATTTAGTTTAACAACAAATAAAACAATCTACTCAGTATTTACAAAAAGTATGTTGTATTGTACAAAGATAAATCTTTCAAAAGCATTTTAAGTCTAAAAACATTTGCATTATATTTATATAATTGACTGTAAGGCTAACACAGATTTTGTGATATGTCTGGTTTAGCATGATATATACAGTAAAAGGCACAGTGTATCTCACTATGGGTCATAGAGAGTTTGCACTCTTAACAATGCTGGGTTATTTTCAACCCATTGTTGGGTCAAAAAGGGATTATCCCAACCACTGGATTATAAATGAACCTACGCTGGGTAGTTTCAACCTATGGTTAGATCAAATATAAACAATTTCTAGGTTAATTTAACCCAACATGGCTTGAAAATAAACCAGAATATTTTAGAGTGTACAATAACAGAGTAATGGCATACATTCACAATAATAATAAAATGTTGTCATTTGGGATTAAATCCAAACAGGCTGGTGACCATAGAGATGTACAGGTACACTGTATTATATCACATTGACTATTAAACGGTACAGTTACAAACACTGGCCCTTATTTATTATTCATGACCTAAAATAATTATTTAAATTGCTCACAAAACCATTCACCTTGCTCCATTGAGTGTAAGCACATTAATTAAACTACTGTATGAAAAAATAATTGTCAATATAACAACAAGAGACAGAAAGAACTATGCAACTAAACACAAAATACATCAGTCCTATACATGTTGAAAGAATTCAGAGTTGAGTAATTCAACATTATGTTACGTTACAGCACGTCGTTTTCACTGTACACTGATCTAAACCCTTCACATTTGAGTTGTTTTCTACACTACAATGAATGCACTTTTGTTGTGGGAGTGGTCGTATTCATTACATGATCTCCATGACAATTGGCATTAAGATTCTCAAGTTGATGATATTGGAGAGTATAGCAGCTTAATTCTTCACATCATTCCTTTGTCTGTAGAAAACAAATAATTTTTTTTAATGATATCATAAAATGATCAGTTCACCCAGTTTTCTCATCAACTCCCAATCTCATCTGAGTTTTCACATTCAATCACATTCAGTAATTTGTTTTTACTATTACAAGATGTAAACATTTGTTCATACCTCAGAGGAGCGTGGCATTCAGATGAGGAGTGTGGAGAGTTTTGGCCAATGACGGTCCATTCCCTGCATCAGACAAAATCTGAACCTGAACTTTATACACACTCTCCGGCTGGAGCGCGTCTATGATAAGTAACCGCTGATCCTGAAAAACAAATCAGATGAATCCAGAATTATAGGGATAGTTCACATATTTACTTACCCTCTTGCCTGTATGAATTTATTTGTTCTGCAAAACAGTTTTGAGAGTTTCCTTATAATGGACTTCTATATGGGAGAAACGCTTAACGCAAGACTTTTAACTTTATCTGTTTAATAAGAGCTCATTCTTTTAACAGTAGCTCGTGTTGTCGGAGCCGATAGCCTCGTCGGCAGTGCTCTGACACATCATGCGATTGCGCTCCGGGCGACCCGAATTCGATTCCCGGCTGGTGGTGTTTTCCTGAGCCCACCCCCTTCTCTCTCCCACTTTGCTTCGTGTACTCTCTCACCCTGTGCTGTTCAAATAAATGGCAAAAATAAATTAAAGAAAAAAAAGAGAAAAAAAACAGCAGCTGGTGTTTATTACAAGGTTTGGCAGAAATTTGGGATTCCCTGGTCGTTAAGTTATCCGATGAGCTCCCCCCGACCGCAGATCCAGGTTCACAAGCCGTAGTGAAAAGCAATATTGAAATATATATATTTTTTTATCTAGGAATAAACTAACTTTGATGGAGATTTTTTTAAGTTAACATTGATGGTAAGAAAATAGCTGAACATAATGTTACTGGGGACAATTTAACTGAATCACACATTTGTTGGCTTGTTCTCATTTTTAGTTTTTACCGAATGTAAATGTGACTCACAGGTGGCAGGGTGTGTGTCTGAGAGATGAGTGCTGTGCCGTTGGACACTTTGGCACAGGAGAAGCGGAAGCCTGTGATGGGCGTCTGTCCTGGACCCTCAGGAGACACCTGCCAGCTAAACACTGCCTGGACAGAGCCGTTCAACACCTGAAACAATGCTGCCAGTTTCTCTGGCCGCTGCAGTGCTTTCTTCACCTGAGGATGGCGATCTAGGACAAGATATTATATAAAAACAACAAAACATTATTTAACATTTCGAAAAGACGTGTATCACAGCCTGTTAAGAACATGTCATAACACACTCATAATAAGTCAGTCTAGGTCATACTTTATATTTATAATTAATATTTCAATATTTTATGTGAGCATGTGTGTGTGTAGATGACTATAAACGGAGTGTAAATCAATTTAGACGTAATATTATTGTACCATCTCTGACACAGGCAGATGCTTTCTTTCGTCTGCTCATCAGCGATGAACAAGGTGGGGTGGTAACAGAGGTCATGACCTCTGACCGCTGTCCTTGTTCTGTAAGGGGCTTCACAGACACCCGGTACTTACAGGCAAAAAACAGATCAGTAATCACAAAATGTGTTCCCTGAGAAGAGAACAAAACAGCAACACTGAGATTATTCAAATACAACAGTAAGTAATGTAATAAATATACAGCAAGCATTAATAAACACATTAATGAGCAAATAGATAGATCTATTATGAATCATCCAAGCTACTGAAAAGACTTAGAACAGTTAGGTTTCTAAATATAATATACCATTCACTTAATAGAGAAATTGTGAATATTTAAAGTAATGAAATAGATTAATTAGTCTAATCTTAATTTTATTAAAGGGATAGTTCATCCAAAAATGAAAATTCTGTCATGAATTGCTCACTCTCTAGTTGTTCCAAACCTGTATACATTTCTTTGTTTGGTTGAACACAGAGAAAGATATTTGGACAAATGCTTGTAGCCAAACAGTTCTTTGCCCCCATACCAACTTTTTACTGTCCTACATTCTTCAAAATATCTAATTTTGTGTTTAACAAAACAAAACAAAACAAAACAATTATATAGTAATTTTTCTACTATTGTAGTCAAAGAACTGTTTGTGTCACGGCTAGGGTACATACGGTTCCCTTCGCTCACCACCAGAGGGAGCCATCTCCCGAGTTCTAACCTGTTGCGGACTACAATCCCCACATACCTGGCGCTGATTCCTGTTGCACCTGAAGCTCGTTTTGAGAGCTATTTAAGCCAGCTTGCTTCTCCTCTCGGTGCGAAGTCTTGCATCCCAATGGTGATCATTTCCGAGCGTTATTTCCAGTGTTGCCTTCCCGTGTATGACCCTTGGACTGTCTTTTGGATTATTGAACCTTTGCTGCCTGTTTTGGATTTTATTGCTCGGTTACTTGGAATTACGTTCGTTTGCCGCCTGTCTCGACTCTCGCCTGAACCTGGACTATTGTATGTTTGCTGCCGGTCTCGACCCTTGCCTGTGTCTGGACTACCTTCCGCTACATCTCCTATACTGTGTTTGTTGTCGATTGGTCTTGCCTGTACGACTAAACTGCTATTAAAGAAACTGCGAATGGATCCTCCTACTCCCAGTGTTTCATTACAGAAGACTTCGCCATTACCCGATCCAGCAGCCATGGACCAACTCACGGCCATCTTGTCAGCGCAGGCTAATCAACTCACCTTACACCATCAGCAACTTACACATCTCACCACAGTCACCGAGGAGCTAGTTAAAACACTACAAACACTACGCGTGACGCCGTCAACTCCTCCACCGGCACCATCTCCCCTGGCTAATCCGGCTGCCACTCCGCCTCAACCATCTGTCCACCCTCGCCTGGCACTACCCGAGAAGTTCGATGGAGAACCGATTAAGTGCAAGGGATTTTTGCTGCAATGCTCACTGTTTATCGCTCAACAACCCACCTTGTATCCCACGGATGCCGGGAAGATTGCTTTCATCAGCTCGCTTTTCACGGGTAAGGCGCTCGCATGGATAACTGCCGTTTGGAGGGACGACGGGTCAGCTTTTACGTCTCTCGAGGACTTCCTGAACCAACTTCGTGCGGTCTTCGATCACCCGGAAGGAGGCAGGGGCGTGGACGATTTATTGCTCACATTAAGTCAAGGGAAGTGCACAGCGGCGGAATACGCTCTCACGTTTCGCACCCTGTCCGCCCAGACTGACTGGACAGAGAGCGTTCTGAAATCACTGTTTCGACGGGGCCTCAACCTGGAGTTGCAGTCCGAGTTGGCATGTCGCGACGAAGGGAAATCGCTCAACCAGTTCATTGAACTCACCATTCGGATTGACAATTTAATACGCTCGCGTCGTTCCACCAGATTCAACGATCACCGATTCAGCGGTAACGTTCCCGCCTACGAGGCAACCACCGTTGAACCCATGCAGCTCGGCTACACTCATCTGTCTCCCGAAGAACGGGATCGTCGGCGACGCCTTCATCTGTGTCTGTACTGCGGACAGGCCGGTCACCTTAGAGCCGCATGTCCTACACGTCCGCCTCAACGTAACTTCTCTACGGTGAGTCCCAATCTTACCCAGATTAATACCAAGTCTGGTCTATGTATATCAGTTGTCTTAGCCTACGAGGGGAGAGACATTAACTTGACGGCGCTGATTGATTCGGGCGCAGCGGGGAATTTTATGTCATATGATTGCGCTCGCATTAATCAACTCCCACTTATCACTTGCAATTCTCATTTGTCAGTGGAAGCCCTAGATGGACGTCCTCTAGGAGAGGGCCGCATTCGTCACATCACCACCCCATTACAGATCACCTCTGAGGGATTACACACTGAGAACATTCACTTCTACGCCATTGCCTCGCCTCACACTCCCATCATTCTCGGAATGCCATGGTTACGACAACACAATCCAACCATCTGCTGGAGGGAAGCACGCATTCTACGGTGGGGCAACAACTGTCAGGGCCAATGCATCACAAACAAGTCATCACTTCGAGTTCAAGCAGTTAATCTACAGGACAAAGTCACCACCACCTCTCTGATCCCCAAGGAATACGCCGACCTTAGCGAGGCTTTCAACCCCATCAAAGCGACTGAACTGCCTCCTCACCGCGCAGTGGATTGTGCCATCGAACTACTTCCCAAGTCCACACTCCCCAAGGGACGCATCTTCCCTCTGTCTCAACCCGAATCCAAGGCCATGAAGGACTATATCGAGGAGGAGCTAACCAAGGGTTTTATCCGATCATCCACGTCTCCCGCATCGGCTGGGTTTTTCTTCGTTAAGAAAAAAGATGGATCTCTACGTCCATGCATCGACTACCGGGGCCTCAATGACATCACCATCAAGTATCGCTACCCCCTACCTCTAGTACCTCCCGCACTGGAACTCCTTCGAAAGGCCAAATACTTTACGAAACTGGATCTACGGAACGCTTACAATCTCATCCGCATTAAGGAAGGAGATGAATGGAAGACCGCGTTTTCCACCACAACCGGACATTACGAATACTTAGTCATGCCTTTCGGACTCACAAACAGCCCCTCAGTGTTCCAATCCTATGTGAATGATATCTTCCGGGATTTGATCGATCGTTTCGTCATCGTGTACATCGACGATATCCTGATTTACTCGAACTCTTACACAGACCACATTCAACACGTGAGAAGGGTTCTCAACCGGCTCATCCAGAATCGACTCTACGCCAAGGCCGAGAAGTGTGAGTTCCATCAGACCGCTATATCTTTTTTGGGGTACATCATAAGTCAGGAAGGTGTCGCTATGGACGACAGGAAGGTGAAAGCTGTTCTTGAATGGCCGTTACCCACCAAACTCAAGGAACTACAACGCTTCTTAGGTTTTGCCAACTTCTACCGCAGATTCATTAGGAACTTCAGCTCTGTAGCACTTCCCTTGACATCCATGACTAAACGCACCACCAGTCACCTCAGATGGTCAACTGGAGCAGTCAAGGCTTTCCAAAACTTAAAGACACGGTTCACATCGGCTCCCATACTACACCATCCAGATCCAGACATACCATTCGTGGTGGAGGTGGATGCGTCTGACTCAGGCATCGGGGCCATTCTCTCCCAACGTCACGGCTCACCTTCCAAATTATTCCCCTGTGCTTTCTATTCTCGGAAACTCAGCTCAGCCGAACGCAATTACGATGTGGGAAACCGAGAACTGCTGGCTATGAAGGCCGCCCTGGAAGAATGGCGTCATTGGCTAGAGGGAGCCAGACACCCGTTCATCGTGCTAACCGATCACAGAAACCTGGAGTACCTACGTTCGGCGAAACGTCTGAACCCTAGACAGGCTCGGTGGGCATTATTCTTCACCCGGTTCGAGTTCACCGTCACTTATCGCCCAGGATCCAAGAACACCAAAGCAGATGCTCTCTCACGCCAACAGGATCTAGCTTCTCCGAATCTACCCTCGGAAAGTCTATTGCCGGAATCATTAATCATCGCACCGATACAATGGGACATCATGACAGAACTCACCGAGGCCAACACTCGGACACCGCCCCCACTCGATTGCCCGCCGGACAGGACGTTCGTTCCCATGATACTCCGCGACAGGGTCCTGCATATGGTTCATTCGGCTCTCAGCTCTGGTCATCCGGGCATCGCGGCTACGCTACACCTACTTCAAAACAGATTCTGGTGGTCATCCATGCGTGCCGACACCATCACCTACATACGTAACTGTTCTATTTGCAACATCAACAAATCGTCCAAACAGGCTCCTGCTGGGTTGCTTCAACCTTTACCCATCCCTCACCGCCCATGGTCCCACATCGCCATCGACTTCATCACGGACCTTCCCAAATCGGAGGGATACACTACGATACTCACCGTGGTTGACCGCTTTTCCAAAGCCTGCCGACTTATTCCATTACCCAAGTTACCTACAGCCCTCGAAACTGCAGAGGCGTTATGCAATTCGGTATTTCGCCTATATGGTCTGCCCGAGGATATCGTCTCGGATCGGGGTCCTCAGTTTACATCCCGCGTATGGTCCAACTTCTTCCGACAACTGAGTGTCAACATTAGCCTCACCTCCGGGTACCATCCGCAGTCCAACGGCCAAACGGAACGTCTCAACCAAGAAATTACTCGCTTCCTCAGGTCCTACTGTCACCAACACCAAACCGACTGGAGTCGGTACCTTTTCTGGGCTGAATATGCCCAAAATTCCCTAAAGAAACAGGCCACGGGACTCACTCCTTTCCAATGCGTGTTGGGTTTTCAACCTCCTTTTTTCCCCTGGGCTGGGGATGTTACTGAATTGCCAGCAGTAGACACTTGGCTCCGACGAAGTGAGAACATTTGGAATCAGGCACACACCCATCTACTTCACGCCATTCGTAGACAGAAGGTCCAGGCGGATCGTCATCGCCGGTCCAACCCGGTTTACACTTCGGGCCAATGGGTATGGCTCTCTTCACGGAATCTTCGCCTTCGGCTGCCGTGCAGGAAACTTAGTCCCAGGTATGTGGGTCCTTTTCAAATTGTTAAACAGATTACTCCAGTCTCATTTCGTCTCGATTTACCTACTAATTATCGCATTTCCCCTACATTTCATGTTTCCCTATTGAAACCCGCGGGTGGGCCGGGAGCGGAGGGTCCGGTGCCATCCGATGAACAGGCTCCACCCCCTATCATGGTGGACGGCGAGGAGGCGTATCTGGTAAACCGTTTGCTGGATTCCAGACGCCGCCGGGGTCTTCTTCAATACCTGGTGGAATGGGAGGGGTACGGTCCGGAGGAACGCGCCTGGGTCAACAGACGGGACATCCTCGACCACACTCTCCTTACGGAGTTTCACGAGGCGCACCCGGATAAACCGGCCCCTCGACCACGGGGACGACCTCAGGGTTCGGATCCTCCTCGCGTCCGGAGCCGCTCACAGGGGGGGGGCTCTGTCACGGCTAGGGTACATACGGTTCCCTTCGCTCACCACCAGAGGGAGCCATCTCCCGAGTTCTAACCTGTTGCGGACTACAATCCCCACATACCTGGCGCTGATTCCTGTTGCACCTGAAGCTCGTTTTGAGAGCTATTTAAGCCAGCTTGCTTCTCCTCTCGGTGCGAAGTCTTGCATCCCAATGGTGATCATTTCCGAGCGTTATTTCCAGTGTTGCCTTCCCGTGTATGACCCTTGGACTGTCTTTTGGATTATTGAACCTTTGCTGCCTGTCTTGGATTTTATTGCTCGGTTACTTGGAATTACGTTCGTTTGCCGCCTGTCTCGACTCTCGCCTGAACCTGGACTATTGTATGTTTGCTGCCGGTCTCGACCCTTGCCTGTGTCTGGACTACCTTCCGCTACATCTCCTATACTGTGTTTGTTGTCGATTGGTCTTGCCTGTACGACTAAACTGCTATTAAAGAAACTGCGAATGGATCCTCCTACTCCCAGTGTTTCATTACAGTTTGGTTACAAGCATTTGTCCAAATATCTTTTTTCTGTGATCATCAGAACAAAGAAATTTGTACAGATTTGGAATAACTTGAGGGTGAGTAAATGATTTGGGTAAACTATCCCTTTTTTTTTCAAGGGAAATATGAGTTTACAGCCATTTGCCTTTGTGTTACATCTCGTCTGTCAACAGAAGGCAGCTACTGTATCACATATGTGGATGCTGTCAATGGCAGTGAGTTGTTTATTCTTACAACAATCATTTAGAATTTAAATTATCATCTAGATGTCTGCATTTAATCTGTCAAATTTTAAAAAGCAATTATCTGGAGAATGTCATGTAAAAATCTAAATTAATTTAAATTTATTACATTTTTACGTTTTTAGGCTACATCTCGCAAATCACCTGTTGTTAAAGCCAAGAAACCTCAAGCTGCAGTAAGTCTGCAGGAACAGTGCTAAAGCAAGTGTTAATATCCACAGGATTAATCTGAAAGGATTAAATACTGATGCAGTGAGGGCATATATGTTTCTTGTTTGGATGACACTTTTCTCGGACAAGACTTGTAGGATGTAGTTCATACTGTCACAATGATGAACAATAACATCTCACAAATTATGCTTATATAGATCTAAAGCAATGAATGGTCCACATTTGCTACATAATAAAACAGACACAGATTAAAATTGTAATTAAAACAT
Organism: Oreonectes daqikongensis; assembly: GCA_026939265.1. Lineage (NCBI taxonomy): Eukaryota > Metazoa > Chordata > Actinopteri > Cypriniformes > Nemacheilidae > Oreonectes > Oreonectes daqikongensis. The sequence goes on along the minus strand of JAOTQM010000537.1, from coordinate 144,346 downwards.
ATAATTATCCTTATATTCCTTACAGGACAAGCTGAACTTAGTCACCTCATCCCCAGGAGGTGAATAAAAGAAGTTGGTCAGATAGCACAAACAGACAGGTGTAATACCGTTGCTTTCAAATATTAAATCCTACGTTGGTTGTTTCCATCGCATTCATAGTAAAACACACCAAAATATGTTTTTGAAAAGGTTCTCGCAGAAGAAACAGCTGGACAGCATTCAATCTGACTCTAAAAAAAGAAGAGACCATCTTCTTTCTATCTAATACTAAAACTCCACAGCTGTCTCAACAGCTGGATTTACCTGCATCTTTTTTGACCGTTATTCATTACATCCTTCTGCCCACCGTCTCAAGATGTAATATAATGTAAGATGTTTCAAAGTATGTCTGAGTAAAGTGGTGTTAAACTCACATCAACTTATCACAGCTTACCTCAAGGTTAAGTTTTACATTTTATAATTGTTCGGTCAAAAACAATATGAACTGATTTTTGATAGTGTATATTAAAAGCTGTTCCACATGTATTTATTACAGGAACTGTGCAAACATTAAAGAGAACATGAAACTATTTTAGGTAAAAAAAGCAACAACATACAAACACATAGTGAGGACTTCTTAAAGACTTTCAAAAGACCATCACATGCCACTGGACAAACTAACAAAGCACACTCTTAAAAATAAAGGTGCTTAAAAGTTTCTTCACAGCGTTGCCATAGAAGAACCTTTTTTGGTTCCACAAAGAAGCATTCAGCCTAAGGTTCTTTAAAGAACCATCTCTTTTACAATCTGAAGAACCTTTTGCGAAACAGAAAGGTTCTTCAGATGTTAAAGGTTCTTTATAGAACCAAAAGGTTCTTCTATGGCATCAAAGAACCTTTTGAAGCACCTTTATTTTTAAGAGTGCATGTCAAGCAAATAAATGATGCTGGAAAATAATAAGATGTACCTGTACTGTAGCTGTTTTCTCTGTTTTCGTCACATTATTTGCACAAACTTCCGGATACCATCTCAAAAGGTATGAACTGGAATCCTTTTGGCTTTCTATAAGAGCAAATAAGACAGTACATTCATGCTTTAAATAACAGTATGCTCTGGGTTACAGGATGTTCAACATTACATTGCATTCAAGATTACAGTAGTTTCTAGATTACATTGTTGCCATACATGTCTGTGGTGGAGTTGACAAAAGCAGCAAAAACATAGTTCCAGGGACCAACTCCCTTCTCTTCCTTTTCCGCATCCAAGCAACATTACATCTTTCTTCAAACCATCTCCCATAGAATGTTAAGTTGCCATTTCCCTCCATCTGTTTTTGATTTCACACTCGTACCTCCATTATTAAATCACTCCTCATGGCTTTCTTTCCAGAAGATAACAGTAAATCAACACTCTCTACAGCTGCTTGTGGCTTCGCCGGAATCTTCTTCTTTAAAGCCGTCACATTGCTAAAGTTTTGTACGTTTTGTAACACACACAAATTGTGAATGATCTGTTGGAAAGAGTCTAGAGAGGAGATCCCTGTGAGATGATCTTTTTATGCAGGATGGATCATATTTATCTTTGGTAACTTTCTTTAATAAATCATTGGTCAGGCAGTTGCTTTAGTTGGGCAATGACTTGTTTAAGAACACAGATGGATCTAAAAGAATTGCCAACAAACAGATATTCTTTGCGTGACGGGCATTAAGTCATGTGAGTGTGTTTGTTTTGGAAGGAACCTCATATGACCTTTTGGTTTGTTTGCCGGCCTTCAGAGAAGATAACTTGCCTACGGTTCGGCTCTTCCAGAAGACCTTGACCTGCAGCTGGTTGTCGTGGTAATGAGGGGCGGCCGCTTCAAGTCTCAGGATACTGGCTGAAGAATGGGATATGGGAAGCTCATTGGAGAATTCGCCAGAAATGTGACCAGACAAGGATGCTAGGAAAAAAAAACCCATTTAGATTATTTTCTAATTTAATCTCAATGTACATCTGTGGCAAGAAAGAGACACGAAGTACAAAATGTTCTTTGTGGTAAAAAAAGGTGAAGAAAATATGGTTCTTTAAAGAACCTTTGGCTTAATGGTCTGTCAGTGATGGTAAACTGCACTGTTTTCAGTATCTCATGTGGCAGACGACATCCCTGCTGACATCCCAATTATGTTATCAAATAACCTAATTAATGTCAATAAAACCACAACAGACTTTTGACTATTTGGTGAGACAGATAATTATTACCAAGACAATTTTAGCGTGTAAAAATAAATAGAGAAATGATTTAAAATAATTGATTGATCTTGTTATATGATTTCATTATTGTTATTTAAACATTTCCATTCATATACTTACTTAATAAAAGTAAGTATTGAAAGTAGCAACTCTATGTTACAGTTTGCTTAGTTCCATCTGAAAAGTGGAACAAAGAATTTCAGGTAATTCAAGGCCTACAATTAGTGGCTAAATAAAATGCCTCAAGCTGGAGGTTCAATCTAGGCTGTTTTTATTTTGAACTTTCTGATGGTAAATCTTTCCTTTCATCAAGTCCGAGGTTGGGGATCTTGGGCTCAAAAATGTTGGTGACCACTGTTCTATGGCATCGCTGTGAAGAACCTTTGAAGCACCTTTATTTTATTGAGTGTACTGCTAACACCAAACTTCATTAATCCACAAAGTTACCCAACTTTAGCCACATTTGCAGGTCAAATAACACAACACATCTGTCAAGCTTCACGACTACACTTAGGTTTTAAGACTTGCAGTGTGTTACTGTAAACATGACTAAAGGGACAAAAGTAATAACTAACAAATGAGTAAGAAAGTTGAGAAATTATTGAAATTTCAGATTCAGAGGTCTGAATATTTAGCATGCTCCAGACGGATTAAATAGAGCCAAGAGAACTTTAAAAAAACATGTCTCTGATGTGTCTGGAATTAGTTTTGGCAGAATTACTGAAAGATTTATGCAGTCTAATTAAAAAGAGCAGAAACAACAACAGACTGCTGCGGACAGGCTGGAGGTGGGAAGTGAACTGGGTTAATGTGTTTTAGGTACTGATGCAGGTCTGAAATGTGCTGTCTCTGGGAGAAGTTAACCTCATATGCTTGTGTGCTAGAATCTAAGTCACCATAAGAGGACAGATTTCTTTCTGACAAACAGTCCACTTGCCAATGAAGGTTTTGTGTGTTTTTAATGGACCCGCTGTGCTGCAATTATCAACGGCAACGCTGATTCATGGTAAAGGAGGGGGACAAAGTCAAAGATTTTATTTCTGACACCCCTTCATTTTACATGCTTTTCAATTTATATGTCAATAAGGAACATAATATAAAAACGGATAAATACACTGTTATAGAATTTGAACTTCCCAAACGTTTCCAACACAAACAGATCTTCCTTGTAAAAGAGGCTTACTGGTGACAGCAGCAGTGGTGAAAGAGAGCTGAGCTCTGCCGCTCTTCAGTCGCTTCTGACCCCAGTAAGAGAAGGCCTGAATCTGTACTCTGTACTGTGTGTTGGGCTGTAGAGACTGAAGTTCCATCTCTGTTAAGTCCTATAAGACAAAAAAACAGGACATTAGTAGGACATCATAATGGTTTAGTCCAAAGACCTGCACCAGATTAGCCTTTAGTAAAATATCAATCACAAAATCAATGGAGCACTGACCCCTGCTGTGATGTGCTGTAAATCTTATCACACACTGGCTATGAGTTTAGTCTAGTTTATATTTTTGCATGTGTTAAATGAGATGTTCTGATTCCTATTTACAACAGGCTCAATTTAATTCAAATGTTTTTTCTTTAGCATTTTTCCACAATTTGTCATTGTTGCAAAGCAGCTTAAAGACAGTAGTAACAGAAGGGGAGAGATGTGAATATAAAAAATAAATATATAAAACATAGTGTCAATGGCACTCACAAAAGCTTTTGTTTGTAATTAAAATTTACTGTAATTTATTGTACAATAACACAAAGCAAACAAAACACAAGCAAACAAAGAACAGCAAAACCAGGCATAAGTTCAAAACCAAGGCAACATGCTTAGAATTGTAGCTATTCACAAAGACTTTACAAAGTGATGCTGAAATAACAGGGCATATACTTATGGTAACAAGACACAGGTGGAAGTGATTAAACAATAATGAGTCCAGACAAAGGGTTATGGGAAATAGAGTGACTAATAACTCTATGCTTGGGGATGTCAAGAGTGCCCTCTGGTGGAGAACAAGTTTACCATCACTCTCCACTAACTGCCCTGATGCACTCATTGCACTCATTTCCCGGCACAAACTAAACTTAAGTTACGGCAACGCTTTTCAATTTATATGTCAATAAGGAACATAATATAAAAACGGATAAATACACTGTTACACATTTGTACTTTGTAAGTGCCAGGGGGTGCTTTTACTGAAATTTTTGCATGAGATAAGAAAGAATCCCCAATATTTAGAAAGTTCTCTCCTTAAGGTAAGAGGCCACCCAGTTCAACTCAATTACCTGTAAACCATTTACAGGATTATGTCTTTTTAAAAGCATGTCATAATCGATTAAATCAAATGCTACACTTAGAATTAATATACAGCAAGGGGCCAGAGTCAGGAGAGAGTTAAAGATCATTGGTGACCTTGATTGATGAAGATTCATTGGTGTGTAATTCTTTAAAACCAGGCTGATGTGTTAAATATGTTAGAAGTACTGAGTATAAGGAAATCTGGAAAATGGCAGGGAGTAGGATTCAGAAAAGCATTTCACTTGACTGAAAAGTACTTTTGGCCTTTGTGCATTTAGAACAATTAAATCTCAGTATTTAAACTGCTTGTTTAACAGAGCTCTGATACTGTCTAAGGCACTCTCTAAGAGGTTCATAAGAAACCTGCAGTTTGTCTTTTTCCATTTGCGCTCAGCGTGCCTACACTGCTGTCTGAGGTCACATAAGACCTATTTAACCATTGCTAGACTTGATCTCGAATTCTTGAATTTTTTTTACCTAAATGAGGCTACTAAGTCCAAGATGACTATAACTGTTAAACAAACTGGGTAAAGCAAACTAAGCGATGCTCTCGTGTCAGAACACAAAAAATAAGTTAAATAGAACTGAACTGAAATAGAACTGAACACTGGAGACTGGAGCACAAAAAACAACAGGGTAAGGAATTGAAGGTAATTGTCAAACTCAGAATGGCAGGTTTAAGGTCTAACTGTGTGGCAGTAAACAAGTCCAGACCAACAGTGAGCGTTGGTTTTGGCAGAGAGTCTCAACAGAGACCATAGTGTGAACTATGAAGTCCTTGATGAGGTGCTAATGATGAACATGTGTGTGTACATCTGTGTGTGTGCATGTGTGTGATTCATTCAGTGAGCAGGGTATAGACTAGGATGATGCATGCACTCTCATAACGCGATTACGAAATTTTGGTACTTCAGCAATTCAACTTGTCATGTAAACAGAATGCTTAGATCAAAATAATGTGATTAAGCTCATAATCATAGTAACGTGGCATACGCTATTTTAATCAATAAGCAGGCATGTAGACACGTCCACATTTGTACTTTAAACTCTGTCAACACAACTCACTGCCAGCAGTCTCTGCTCTTTACCTTCATCCAGAGACGAGGTGAAGAACTAGATGCCAGCAGCATATACAATGCCACTTTCAGCAGCTTTGCCAACATATTTCAGTATTCATCAACATGAAATACACGAAATACACAAAATACATCAATAAAAAAAAAAATTATATTAACGATCCATAGCCATAGACTTTGGTCTCCGTTGATAAAAAAATTAACCAATAACCATAGAGTTTTACACTGTGTCAGCAGAGCTAGCCCTGTTTCTCAGTGGTTTAAATAAAAATAAAAAATCCACAAAAAAGGCTAGCCTCCCTTGGTTTATTAAAGGAAAAATATTGCCAATCTAAAATCAAAATTATTGTTTGTATTTGATGTAATGCAATGTGTTTATACGTTTTAAGCTGTGCGTTGTGATACCTCCAGTGTGAGGCGGAACTTCTAGGATGAGGCCGACTTTCAATTTATCGCTTCTCTCTCTCAGAGACGTTTAGTTTCATAACAGTTGCAAACACAGTACGCTAATAACAGCAGTTTCAGATTAAACCAGCAAATTAAAACCACATATGAGGCCAGACAGTGTGTGAAAGCTCACAGTGTGCAACTCTCATGCCGGAACAATCGTCAGTTCGCCTCGCCACACACACGGAGTGGATTCGCATCGGACCAGTTATAATAAATACAAATACACAAGTAGATAAAGAGTCAAATCGGCATCGGTTTTGCCTTCAAACCTAGTTAGGAGAATGAAACCAACGGATCGACCAGAAGGACGCTTTACAGAGGTATGTTTTTATTCTGTCTTATGCATTTGCATGGCTGCAGCACTACAGCTGTGATAAAGATACGTCTTCTTTGCCTGTACATTTGAGCGGCATCATGCAACGAACTGAAGCGAACTGACGTGGCAATGTAAGGCCGTGTCTACACAAGCCATTTCAGGCAGTTCAGGGCGATCAATCGCTTTTATAAAGAATATATATTTTGTTTTGATACTTTTTTTATATAATTTTACATGTCTAATGCATGCATGGGCAACTTGTAACACACCAAAAACACAGGAAAACACGACATTGTAAATAATCACACGGAGACGTCAATTACGTTTTAATAAGTTTGAATGCGCTGCTGTTGATTGTGTAGGACTGTAAACATGGAGGGATGGGACATTGAATATTTTATCGCAAACAGATTTACAAAGCTCCCTTTTGAGCAGCTGCTGAAAATAAAAAAACGAAGGAAGACCCACGCCTAAGCTGGACATAAAACAAACATTAGACAGCAAAACGTGCGGTTTTAGAACAGAATTATATGGCAAAATCGAGTGGCTAATAGGCTCTATGAGCCTGAACAAACTTTTCTGCTGGCCATGTCTTTTATTTGAGGAAGCACCTGGAGGATTCAATCTGTGGACTACAACAAGATTCAACGATATAAAAAACTTGGTAAGAGCTATGGAAAGACATCTTCTGCTCTTAAACTAAAGCTAGGTGGTGAGTGAGAATCGATGATTTTTTCTTAAAATAATAGGTAAGTTAAATTTTAAGTACATTTTCCTTTTGTTTATGTAATGTCATACATTAACGTTGTATTTTAACGTGACTAAAAGAAGGCGTTTATTAGGCATTTAGCTTAAGCAAAAAAAAACCTGTCAGGGTGGGTACCACTTTAATTTAGTGTGTCTCCTCTATTTTAATATCCACAAGCCGCCACTGCTGCCTACATCCAAAGACTGTGACAGAATGGAAAAAGACAACTTGGGTGTTGCCTCTTGTCGCCTGCATCTGGGCCAAAGATTCAACATTGATCCAATATTGGCTTGCTGTGTGATAACCTTCAATGCCAAAGAGATTCACACTTTGTCCTGATCCTGTCCTCCATGCCATGCTTTTTTCTAGAGTCTTGTGGGCAGGATCATGGTAGTGCCATGTCTTTGTGTTTATGTTTTGTATGGAAACGCATGGCCTGGGTGTGGTTTGCCTATGCCATGCGTTTTCCTGTCACGTCTCTTGGCCACGCCCCCCGGTTACTCTCTTAATCCTGTCCTCCTTGTCAAGATGCTAATTCTCAGTCTTGTGAACAGGGTCGTGACAGTATCATATCTTTGGGTCAGTGTTACGTGTGGAAGCACATGGCCTTTGCATTTGTTACTGTGCTCCATGTGCTCTCCTGTGGCGTGCCTTTGCCCTGCCCCCTTGTTCCTGAGAGATGCTTGCGTTCACAAGATATTGGCAAGACACTCTCGTAACACTTAACTCCAATTATACACATGAGACTAAGCGAGCATCTAGCAAACGCAAGCGTCTCTTTTATCATAAACCCTCTCAACGCGTCTGCAGCAGGCACGTATTTCGACATGATGCACGATGCACATACATTCACGTGAGGCACCGATCACATATTTTGACGACAAGCCTCAAACACAAAAAAAGCCTCAAAAAAGCCTCTTCCTAGAAGAGAAGTCACGGACCGCCACTGAATATAGTAACTGTGCAACTATGATGTGTTTCTTAGAATATGTGAATTCTTAATTCCAGGCAGTTTTAAGAATGATCTAACATTTTCAATTACTCTTAATAACTCTTAAAGTCCTGCAGCAATCCTCTGTCAGAACAAAAATATGTCAGCTAAAATAGTTTGTCTTTGTAGGCTACTGTTTAGTCATTGCTTTCTCAGGCTCAGAGATTATTGCATTGTAAAAACAAATGACCTAATCAAAAGCGTTTGAGAGCTGTGGCTTTGAAGAGAGTACTTGGACTACAATAAAATATGCTGATCACTAGAGCAGCTGTGTCTTTGAGGAGAAACTGACTCCAGTTCTTTACTACATCACAGGTGGTGCACATGAGTTCAACACCTGCGAGACAGCCGTGGCCAAAAGGGAGTGACGCTGACCGTAGAAAATATATGTCTAAATCTTTAAAGTCAGCCACAGATTTAGCACTTCCTGAGCCTGATACTCCAAGACTGAAACCAACCAAAACAACTTGGGGAAATTTCTTGCTTCTCTGAGGGTTCAGGTTCAACTTTATGAGAGAAAGGTTGAAACTGCTCTTCAGGCAGCCTCGAAGAGATATTGGCCATTATCTACAGCCTGTGTCTGGATTCATTTTCTCTTCAATTCTTCTGAAATGAACTTTCCACATCCATGAACACTGAGAGCAACCCCCTACAGGTTCACACTTTAGCAGGGATATTAAAGTATGCACAGTATTCAGAAGAATACGCCAGCAGAGAGGTGAGACAGCGGGTCAAGCTTGTGTCATCTTACCCCGTCTGTGACCCTTCTAGCTCGACTTTGACTGCTTGAGGGGGTTCCATGGGTGCTCCAGGTGACCTTGTAATGGTGGACCACCAGGTCACTCTCTCTGGGGGCATCCCACAGAACCATAATGTTGACAGTGCCATCAGTATTCACCGTCTGGTTGCCTGTTCTGGCATTCTGTGGGTTCTCTGGGGGAAATGGATCTAGAACATAAACATAAAGGTGCTTCTGTCAGAATGCTGCTTTTTATCACTTCTTCTGTATATTTGTGTTCACCTGACACACTTTGAAGTGAAGAAATGATCACAGGCAGAAAATATTGAATTTGATTTATATAGTGCTATTGCCATTGTTTCAAAAGAGTTTTACAGAACAATTTTCCAATATGTCCTTATTGCGGCTTCATTTCAATTTAATATTTTTAACAACTTAACAACACAATTAACAATTTTGTTAACAATTTAACAACACACCACATCATTTAATATTACTCCAGAATTTTATTTATTCATGATCTCCTGTCAAACACAAAATAAGATATTTTGAGAAATGGTCTGTGTTCTGCAGAAGAAAGTCATACAGGTGTGGAATGACATGAGGGTGTATCAATTATGAAATAATTTATATTTTTGGCTGAACTATCCCTTTAAAAGCCTCTTTCACTTAATATTTTCTATACAGTATGTATATATATATATATACAATAAATATATATGCGCTTCAGACGACTCTTACACACATGAAGTGTGTGTGTGTGTGTGTGTGTGTGTGTGTGTGTGTGTGTGTGTGTGTGTGTGTGTGTGTGTGTGTGTGAGTGAGTGAGTGAGTGAGTGAGTGAGTGATGTAAGCATGCGGTAATGTGACTTATGACATCACGGAATGTGTCCGCTGCTGCTGCGACTGCTGCCAGTTACACAAGAATAATCCAGACAGAACAAGCATGTAGACATAACATTCACTCAGTAATCACACCCATTTAAACCTTCATAACAGTTATGACTTTAGAGGCTGAAATATAGTAATTTTAGAGCAGTCTATCAACTGCTACAAGAAGCACTGCACATAACATAAACTTCAAAATTATAAGCTACATAATAATTTTGTAAATATTCTGAAGAAATGTGTGTTTGGTTGGTACACCTGACACTTAAATGCTTAGGGTGTTCTGAGTACCCCTAAGGGCATTGCTATGTAGAGAAAATGTATTCTGGCTGGCTAGGATGTGGCTATGCAGATGCTGGATGTTTCTAGGATTGGTAGAGCATTCTGGGTGGGTACTTGGGTGTTCGAGGGGTTCTTAAGAGCCCAGCCCAAGTTGGCAGTGATATTTTGGTGAAGACATGGCTCTGGTCCCGCCTTTGACATAAGTCATATGACACTTTTACAGCTGCTCTATTCTACCCAGCTTAATTGTAAGTTTGATGACCTAAAAAGTAGTAAAAACAAACCTGTCCTTAAATTACAATTTAGATGGATAGTTTAAATAGTTAAAGAGGTATAGTTAAAATACATAACATTTTAGGCATTAAATTACATTACATTAAATATTTTACAGAATAATTGAGATACAGTGGCAAGAAAAAATAAGTGAACCATGTCAAATTCCTGGTTTTCACCTTGAATTGGTCATGAAAGGTGATGTGATCTTCACCAAAGTCACAAATATCAACAAACACAATAAAACACAAACAGTCATGATCTTTCATGTCTTTTTTGAACGCACCAATTAAACATACAAAGTGATGGTGGAAAAATAAGTGAACCACAAGGCTTCTGGTGTCACTAAATGCCAGTTGGAGTCAGGTGTTAGCAAACCATGAGTCCAATCAATGAAAGGAAAATAAAGGTTAGGTTTAGAGCTAAATTTACCTGTAAAAACATTCAATCAGTGTCAGTGTGCTATTTACAAGCAGCATTAGTTAATGTGAGCCATGCCTTGCAAAAAAATTAAAAAAATGTAAAAGACCTACGATCAAAAGTTGTTGATATTCATGTAACTGGAAAAGGTTACAGAGTTATTTAAAAAAACTTTAGATATTCATCAGTCCACAGTTAGACAAAATGAAGACAATATGGTACTGTGGCTACTCTCCATAGAAGTGGCGCCTAGCCAAGATGACTCCAAAAGCACAACGCAGAATGACCAATGAGGTTATAAAGAACCCCAGCGTAACAGCTAAAGACTTATAGGATTCATTAAGGCAGGTTTACATCTCTGTTTATGAGTTAACCATATGTAAAATATTAAAAAGGCATGGTATCCATGGAAAGGCACCATAGAAAGTCATTGTTCTCCAAACAAAACATCGCAGCATGCTTAAAGTTTGCCAAATACCACCTTGACACTGTTTTGTGGACAGATGAAACAAAAATAGAATACCAACAGCGCTATGTATGGTGTTAAAAGAATACAGCGTACCAACTTGAAAACATCATCCCAACAGTCAAGTATGGTGGAGGGAACATCATGATTTGGGGATGCTTTGCTGCCTCTGGACCACTTGCCATTGTAGAGAAGAAAAGTAATTCCCATGTTTAAAAGAAAATTCAACAGGATAATCTTAAAGTGGCTGTTCACAAGATAAAGCTCAGAAGAAGATGGGTGATGCAGCAGGATAATGACCCTAAACATTAAAGCAAAATCTACTACAGAATGATTTCAGAGACATAAAATCTACTTTTTGAAGGGCCCAGACCTTAATCCAAAAGAGATGCTGTGGAAACCCATTCATACCAGACGTCCTAAGAATATGGATGAGCTGAAGCAGTTCTGTGAAGATGAATGGTCCAAAATTTCCCCTGGTCCTTTCTGCAGGTCTATAGGAAGAGCTTGCTTTGGGTTATTGCTGCCAGTGAATCACTTTGTATGTTTAATGAGTGTGTTCAATAAAGACATAAAAGATCATGACTGTTTGTGTTTAATCAGCTTAGAAATGTTGTGTTTGTTGACATTTGTGACTTGAAAATGACAATGGTTCACTTACTTTTTCTTGCCGCTATATTACCATTCACAATAACAATGCTAATGCATTCTGTTTGAAGCAAGAAAATAAAGACTTTCCACATGGCCCATTCTGTCTGGTGTCTGGTTCAGCAACCTGCTGCTTTAATGAGGTTTGTTTTAAAAACAAAAAGTACCTAGGAGGCCAACTGATGTACACGGAGCAAGAGAGAGGAAAGATTCTTTGATATGTTATATGCTATATCTCACATGCTAATAACATGTAGGGCTGCTCTGTCCTCATGTGGTGGGCTTCTGAAGAGCCGGTGTTTGGTCTATGGGTCAGTCAGGACTTGTAAAACAAAGGTTTTATTTCATACTTGAGGGCAGTAGCTGATCCAAACACATAAGCACTTCACCAGCACAAAACTGTCACTTTGTATTTTTGATAGCTTCAGACAGGATCCTTCACCTGCAGCTTTCCCTTGAGCAATAGCAGCCACACGCCCGACCTCTGACCCCAAGCATTCTTCATTCCACCCCTTTCCCACCCTCATATCCTCGGCCAGTTTATTAGCGTAGCGCCCAGTGAATGGACGAAATCCATGTGGTGGAAAGTTCTCCAGCATGTTCTGTGTAAATAAATGTGTGTTTATGTGCCAGTGAGTTCCAACGACGTCTGCTTCAGTGGTGTGAGATATTGCTTCAGCATTGGACTGCGATGATTTCTGTTCCACTCTCAATGTGAGGCAGATCAGACATTGAGAAACAGCCGCGTATGACGGTACACTCCGGGCATCAGTACAGGACTGCTCAACCTCTCTACAAACGTTTGTAATCTTTCAAAATAGAAGAAGGTTTGATTCCAGTCATTGTTGGCAATGGGTTGTGTGTGAGTATGTAATTTAATTTTGGCTGCAATATTGAGCTGGGTTAACTTGCAAAACATGCCAATGCAAGCACCGCTGAGGCCTCTGATGATATGTATCGCTCCAAAATGAGATTAGATCCGAGAGTTTCACAAACATAAAAACAAATACTGTGTTCTTCAAACATGTGTCCAAAACCAAAAATGCTCCAAGTTGCTGAGTTTGATGTCAACTTGCCCTGAAGGGTGTTTGCATCTATGGAAAAGTTTATGTCAGATGTGCATGTTTCTAATACTAATATAAAGGACATGTTGTGTGTGGGGAGTCAGCGTGTATGTCAAGGCATATGTGTGTTTTTAGAGGGGAATTTCTCAGAGGTTTATGGCAAAGTGGATTTCCAGAGGCGGCTGACAGCAGACTCCGGTTTGTCCTTTGGGGATTTTCACATTCCATGTGCTGCACTATGTCACAGAAACAAAGTCTTTCAGCCGAGTGTGAAGTGAATTGCGAATGACAAGGGTCGCCTATAAAGTGCCTGTACACTGTGAACCTTGCAGCGTTCTGAACTACAGGCCTCACCTTAATGTTGAATTGCAAATGCCTTCCTTTTATACGGATGCTTTTGGGGACATGTGATAAACCACATGAGGTTTTTGAACTCTAAAATATATGAGTTTGATGTACTTTGTACATATACTTGCTCATTTGTTGGTCTCACTGAAATGCTAATTTCATAACACATCTTTTATGTGCAGAAGAGAAAATAATACTGATGTTGAATACTGAATAATACTGATGTTGAATACTGAATAATACTGATCAACTGTTTGTGTCAGGTAAGCGTGGGAATGTAGAAAATTGAAAACATTTGTGTAAATGGTTATTTGTGACTTCACTAATCATTAGTTCTACAGAAATAGCAAACATTGATGATAAACTTCTTATATTGCAAATACAGTTGTGATTGTAATACTGGGAGAAAAAGTCACATATCATCTGTTTGTACAAATATTCCAAGGCTTCTGAAGTTATATATTATTTTGCATATTTAAACAATTATTTGACCATTTTGCTAAATATCCTCGTAGGTATGATAAATCCGATTTCATGACAAAAAAAATGGGAAAATTATAATTGTATTTAGTGCAAAAAACAGACTGACAGTGGGGCAAAGAGTCCGAACAGGATGGATTTATCTGAATCCAAGAATCTGAGAATAGAGCACAGATACAACAGAGAGAGAGAGAGATTTTTACCTCTTGTAGAGAAGAAGTGCTTGCTGGGAGTGGTGAAGCCTCTCGTGCCCTGACTGTTGACCGCGCTAACTCGAAACTGGTACCACCTATGAGGTTGAATGTCCTTCAACACGGAGCGCTCTTCCATGGTCTGGGAGAAAAAGACTTCCATTAAGACAAATCCTTTCTGCATGCAGGACGGAGAAGCTCCATCACTGCCGTACAATGATAAGAGAAACGGTAATGACCGCTTGAGCCAGTGCAGAGAGAACTTCCTATTAAAGCCTGTTGAAAAGCAGAGCACAGACATCCCTATCCATTACATCCACATAATAAGCTGTCTGTTTCTTTACTAATCTGTGATTTTACCAAAGACTGAGGTTAACCAAGCTAAATTTAATGTTTCAAAAATATTCTGTTATTTTTCTATTTAACTTTCAGAGGTTACTGTAAACAAACAGACAAAAATTTAGCAATTTCAATGAAAGTCAGTCTTCAGATATTTTTTACAGCACTTTCCTGCACATTCATTATTTGAGCTGTAATAATATTCTTTCCCCTGAAAGTGGGACTACTTTTCAAAGTGAATAAAGTGACTTATGTGTTTCTGATGTCATTCATGTGGGCAGAGTTTGCTACTCTGTCACTCAAGTCACTGTCTTCTGGTATTCTTGCATGAAAACAAATGTAACTGGTCATTAGACAATAGCTTTACACAGACAAGATCAGTACGACTGGCATCCTGCTATTAATTTTTTTTTAGCTGTAAGTTTTAAACAGAAACACTCATTTAAAAAGACATATTTAACCAGATCATAACGTTATTTTATTGTTTAAAAGTTATGTTGCTCTCTGTAATAACAGGTTCTAGTAGCATGCGAATGCTTACAATTCTGACAATAACCTGAATGCACCTTCAGATGCCCACGCAGTACACAGTACCAGTAACAGTGTAGTATATCATGTTCATCTGCATTTCTCCTATGACAAGCTTAATAAGTCCGCAAAATATTTTGTAATCAACAAAAGCAATTATGTTGGGGTTTATGATGTAATGCATTAAATATGCAGAATATTTATATAAGTTAACGCTTAACAGTAGTATGGCTGTAAACAACACCTGCTCAACATAAGGAAACATATTCTTTATGAAGAATCTTGATAAGACTTTATTACATTGAGAGATTTATAGATAATTTAAGTGTGATTTATAAGTATGTGTGATCCTGTCGGATCTGTTGTTGTACCATGAGAACAGTGTGCCAGCTCGATGCCTCGTCTTCACTTGGATGAATCCCATGATTCCATCTCCTCTGAAGGATGTAAATAACTGGCTCAACTGAGACATTGAACTTTGACATCCACATAACCTCCAGATGTCCATGTTGGTCTTCTGAAAAGAAAATGTCCCTCCTCGGCTTCAGGGGGACTCCTAAAGTGACAACAAAAGACATGCACACACTTGAGATATTTTTGCTAGTAATTGCAACAACAAAACCATAGTGTCAGACACAGCAGAGAATTTCATTTTGGCCTAAGACAAAATCAGATTACAAACTATCGAGTACATGTTTTCTGAGATTAAAAAGTAAATCCTGTGACCCTTGAGTGTGTTGTACCTTTGTAAAGATTGCCCGAGGTCTGGCAGGTGTGGCCACAGCCATTCGAGCAGCACTTTTTAAAGCCTGTGCATTCCCGATCGACAGCACATCCCTCCACACAGGCTGCGGCAAATCCAGACGCCTTCTGGGGTGGTGGACAGTCGCCCTGCTTTTGTGTCTGCAGCGATCGGAGGAACTCTGCACTGGTTACACACTCATGATGCTTCGTTCCAAAGGCGAGAGAAAAAAAATGTCATTGGTATCTGCGGCTGCCTGTAACATTAGGGTGTTGAGTGTGTTTGCTGATGTGTACATTATATATTTTCAAACACAGCTACATTTATACAGTTCACAAGGTAAAGTAAGTTGGACGGATTGCACCCAGTCTCACATTACTGCACGATGACTTGACACTGATTTGCTGCCAAACTGATCATTGCATCTGTGATGGGGAAATTGAAAGAAAGGTCAGATGTTCTCATGTACACCTCGCTAACATTCTGAGTCACTCTGAGTAAGTATAACAGACCACCAACAAAAGAGGGTGATGTTTTAGCACAAACACTCAGTAGGTGCGATCAAACCCACCCAACTCAAATTCAAGAAGTCAGCTGCTGGGTGATCTGGGTGCTTGTTTAATAAGGTAATAGCTTAGAGGTTTATTCAGATAACTAACCCAAGCTATACACAATAGTAGCAGTGTTATGTTTGGGAATGACTGTGGGTGAAAAAAGACAAACACAGACTGACATGCAGCCGTTTTAAAGCAGCCACCCACCCAAAATATGAGGTGAACCACAGAGACGTCCGGCGGTCTCCGGGCCTGTGCAACACTGTGTGTGTTTGCACTGCTCTTGTTGTCAAACTCACACAGACATTCATTCTGAACACACACACGGCTGTACAGCACTCTGGAAACAACATTTTTAAGATTACCCAGTGTTTCTTCTGTTGGGTGAATCAAAGAGTTGGGAAAACAACAAAGGCCTTCAGTGTTTGATTCCCAGTGGCTGCGATGCATTCTGGGTACTTCTTATCCAAGTGAACCACACAGCATGTGGTCCTGTGACAGACGTCAAGCATTAAAATGCTTCACGCTGACTGTTTAAATTACAGCTTCACTGAGACAATGATCACTGAATTTTAACAAGATGTTAACAGTTGTTGTGTTTTCTGTGAAGAACAAGGTCTGGACGTAAACGCGGCTCTTATTATGGGATTAGATTTGTGCCAATAAAAATGAACGCAAACTTTTAAAATACGAACAAAAATATACAATGAGAAAGAAAAAAAACACTCTGATAACGAAAACAATAAACTCGATTGCAAGATGTAACATTGTTTTCAAATTAACTGCATTTTTTAAAAATAGTTTTCAAAGTTTCGCTTTTGCAAATAATGGTTTATGAATTCGCTGCTAGATTTTTCAGTTGCGCTTCCCAAGTTTTCGTTTTCGCTTCTCAAATTTATGTTCGCCTTTCTGGCTCAAACCTCACGTGAGGGCGGGACTTAAGGGCACTTTACTCTCATTGGCTAGTGAGATTTGGATTGACAGCTCCCTGACAAGGAAGTCGATACAGAAGTCAGTGCAGCTGCAGCGGATTTTAGAGAGCGATCTGCATGCTGTTTTGTATTGTTTTCAGTGTTTTTGAAGTTGGTTAGTCATGCGTCCGAGCGTCTTGCTCATCATTATTCTTCTCACCCTTAGGTAGCCTAAATTAATGTAATTCAGATAATAAAGAAAATCGCTACAAGTTTTATTCCTGCACAGTAGGAAATTCTGTCTTTATTTAACTCGTTCAATATGCGTTTTATTTTTTGTCATGTATTATTTAGTATATAGATAAAGATTATTTACTTAACCACTAACGAACCAAATGCATCATAACATTCAATAAGAAGACAAGTTACAGATTATTGGGTAGTGAGAAATTAACAGGGTAAATAAAAACATTGTTGCATACTGTACAGAAATAAAACTTTTAGCCATTTTATTATCACAGTTTACATTAATGTGAGGGTGACTTTTGTGTCCAGTTGAGGAGGATGATGATGATGAATCTTTGTGGCGTTCCTGCATACAGTCTTATTTTAATGCATACTCTGCATACTCTATCTTTCCTTTAAAAATCATGGTGAATATATTATGCCCCTTTCTTTACATACACAGAAAGTACACCTCATAAAATAGTATTAATACATTCAAATGACATTTATATATTTTAAACATTGCTACAACAAAACAAATTCATAAGGTGACACAATTGGAGGTCTTTAGGATGTTTTATTAATTTAGTCTGCCCCTTGCAAACAACTCTTTCAGTATGTATCAACACCTACATAAAACAGGTTAAAAACAAGCAGAAAAGAGAGACTTTAAAAATATATAAACATCTAAAGGTAGAAACAATACATGAAATTCCACTACGATTATCATCTATAAATAATAAAGATGAACTGAGAACATAACACTTTATTATACTATCTCCTCAAAACTCACTAGGCATCTCATTTTCCGGATGTTAATGTAATTATAGACTGCTGTCTTTACAGCCTCCAAACACACAAAGTTGTATGTGAATGGCTATGCTATCCTGTACTCGACGTTGGCTTGTTATGTGGCATGACTGAGAGAGCCTGGACGCGTGTTTCCCACTCCAAGTGCGTGTGAGTTGGCGAACCGCTGATATACTAACAAAAGAAGAAAGTAATTTAAGTACAAACACTAAAACAAAACCATACAGAGTCACAGACAACCGCATGCAGATCGCTCTTATCCGCAACACTCATTTCACTATCGACTTCCTTGTCAGGGAGCTGTCAATCCAATTCTCACTAGCCAATGAGAATAAAGTGCCCTTAAGTCCCGCCCTCACGTGAGGGTTGAGCCAGAAAGGCGAACGTAAATTTGAGAAGCGAAAACGAAAACTTGGGAAGCGCAACTGAAAAATCTAGCAGCGAATTCATAAACCATTATTTGCAAAAGCGAAACTTTGAAAACTATTTTTAAAAAATGCAGTTAATTTGAAAACAATGTTACACCTTGCAATCGAGTTTATTGTTTTCGTTATCAGAGTGTTTTTTTTCTTTCTCATTGTATACTTTTGTTCGTATTTTAAAAGTTTGCGTTCATTTTTATTGGCACAAATCTAATCCCATATCTTATCTAGTTCACTTCAACAACGTTCAACTTTCCTTTGAGGAAAAGTAATCACAGCATTCAACTCCGGACCCTTCTGGGCGCTCTGGATAAAAGGGTGGTGAAAAAAGAACGGAATTCTCAGCGTGATTCAATTGTTGCTTCAATTGAATTTAAATCAACACACACGAAACCACACACACGCTTGTCCAGTCTTTGATTGTAAAGCGTGACCGCATGTGTTCTAATTCATCACATACGAAGAAAAAGTTGCTCTTTGAGGTATGTTCATGTGCACATCGTGTTGATTTGCTTAGCATTTCATCACAAAAAGATGTCCAGCACAATTATTTTCTTTTTCAATCTCCAGTCAGCAGAAAAACTCTCTTACCTCACAGGTCTTGGGGGACAGGGCTTGTCTTGTTTCCCATAGCTCTTTGCATGGTTGTAGGCACTGCAGACAAACAAATAAACAAACCTAAGTATGGCCTAAAGTATGAGTTTTTCGAATGCCCTGGCTGCCATGCCGTGGAGAAACACACAAACATTCCCATGCGAGCACAAGGAATGCACTGTTACTGTAAGCCAGCCGAAGGGACGCGCGCTTTGTGTAGACGGTCGAACAAAAACAAACTAATGTGCCAAGCTGTTTAAAATATTGATAGATTCATGAATACTTCATGGGTAGAAATCTTGGCTCCTAAAATTTACCAGACAGACTTTTCTAACATATTTATTCAGTACTGCATAATAAAACCAACAGGCTGCTACTGTGAAAGCAGACTATACCATGTATTTGACTAAACATAAATATTATTAAACATTATTTGTATTGTAAAGCAAATAATTGTCAATTTAGCAACTTTGGGTGCAAAAATGTTTTGTAAAACAAAATGTATTAAATACTTGAGGTTATTTTGTACCATACACCTCATCACCACAGCAAGATGCCATAATAAACATCAATCACTTTTCCATTAACAGCTGTTGTTGAAGAAAGTCTACTGGCACTGTACTTATTACATTGGCAAGTAATATATTAGATATTGACTACACAGTCTGAACAAATGGGTCAGATTGCATCACAAAATAATAATGATCAGGTCTGAAAAACAAATATAAATTTTTGAGCAAAACCTTCATTTCTGTTTCACTCACTGGAATAAAAGCATTTACACATTTCATGCAGAGATTGCTGTTTTTGTTTGTTTTTATCTTGTGAGCATTGCTGTCTTAATCTATCAAAATGGTCCTATAAGACGTACACCCGCTGGCAGACCTCATGTGCTGGGACATATGAACACATCTGTTGTGTGTTATGTGATGGATTATTCTGACCTATCTATCCCCCACCTGAACAGACAGCTTACATTTGGCTGAACTGAAAGTCAGGACCGCTTTCAAAAATGTCAGAGAAGTGAAGCTGGTTTCACCTCATTGCAGAGAAAATCTTATTATCAAGATTATTTCAATACTGATCTGTCAATCATTCAGGGAGTTCTGTAAATGTGGACACAAGCATTCTATTTAAAGGATGATTTTTTAAAATTGTATCTTCATTCATATTTTTACAGTTCCCCTTATCAATGAACCTGTCAACTGACAGTTTGCAAAAACTCTGCTACTAAAGGGGCGTTCACATTATAACGATAACTATAACAATACCTATAAAAATAAAGTTTTAAAAATCGTTCTTAATTCAGGAGATTAGCGAGGTTCACACCATAACTATAATGATAAAGATACAGAGAACGATATTGTTGGGATCACTTTCAGAGCGTTTTTTTCCCAAGCAGATGAACGATAAAACATTGACAGTCAATCAAATCCATTCAGCGTTCGCGCATTTAAAATGGCAGACGACACTGGAAAACCAAACCAAACCCTCTTTTTAAAAATAGCTTAAAGAAAATGGATATCTGGAAAACAATTGGTTCAACTCTTGGAATGAATGGTGAGTATGAGATACAGTAAACAGTAAAAGTGTAACATAAAATTACCTCAGGTAGGCTAACCAAGCGCTAATGTTGTCAGCGCAAAATTGTCTTGCGTCCTGCAAAGTTGTAGTGAAATTTATGTAATGTTTTCATTTTACAGACACTTGATTAGACTATACAAGATTCACTGTTTAGACGCACTTGAAACGCAGCACGCGAGCTTATAATAAACATAACGTTATTGTTATCGTCCGCTGGTGTGGACGCAAATATAGTTATAGTTCCAGTTATAGTTATAGTTATGGTTATAATGTGAACGCCCCTTAATACTGCCAGATGGGCAAAACATACAAATATATCAACAAAACAACAGTAAATACAGTAAAGGAACAGTAAGTAATTAACTATTTATATTCACAAGGATCTGTAACCTAAAAATGCTGTATTATGCATGTCAGGTCAGTAGTTTGTGTGACTTTGTAAAAAAACACTTCATGCACATACACATACCCAGGTCTTATACAAAAGTACTGGGGATGCACAGACATAGTTTGATATTCCAAGTTGTTTAGTACAGGGAACTGTGTGCATGCCACCACAGGGGCTTCATACTGCCCATGTACACCAAAGTTTTACCGACCGGTAAAGAAATGTCTGGAAATGTATCCCGTGCCACGGGTCCCGTGTCGTGTCTTTCTCTGACATTTCAAAATGCTTCCACACACTGCAGACATGTTTGCTACATTAATAACATGCTTTGTTTGCTATTTTCGGCCGAACAATTTTGGTTGCCGAACATTCGGTGCATTCCTACTTTCAAATACTCTTTATTTAGATGTGAGTACAAAATTTGGCATGTGCACTACTACCTGCAGCAAAGAAAATCTAACTTTCAATAGTGCTCTCCAGACTATGGCTGATCTATGGCTATCCTGTTAAAAACTAGAATCAATTCTACAGTTTAGAGCTTTTTTAGAAAAACCATGACCAGTGCCTCCAATTTCACATCATGTATAAGGAGGTAAGTGTTGTTAGTTATGTTGTGTTGTGTTAAGGTCAGAGGTCATTGGGAAAGTGTGTGTTTATTCATTAAGGTGAGGATATGGTTGATCTGGACTGCATTATGGAGCGCCCGTCTGCCCTGTGTTTGCTGTACAGCAGATCTTTAACAAAGACTGAGGTGGAGGTAGGCGTACAGAGATCAATGGCTGTGACACAGGTTATCACAGACTAATTTCACTAAGACACAGGTCTCACACACAGGATTATGGGACATGATGATAAATGGATGACCGATCCATCTGGTGCTTATGTTACAACCAAGCTTTCAAGGTTTCTTTCATTTTGGCTTTAAGATGAATGTTTTCAAAGAGGGGAGAGGATTTTCAGAAGAAGTTGGACACAGGTTCTTCAGGAGAAACGTGACTCTTTGCCCTTGTCAGACTGCACTGACTTATCCCAGACAGAAACACTGCTGGAGACTTCTTTACACTTAATCTTCACTGACAGGAAAGAGAAACAGATATTTCAATGAGAGTTATGACATTTTGTCTACAGGTGAGTTTTAAATGGATCTAAGGATGAAATATCCAGCTAATATTTTAGACCTGCAACTGAATGCTAATAAAAACATCAGAAAAAGTTATGTTACCACTCACAGTTTTGAATTAAAAAGTATACTGTATGTTTTTAGCAAAGAACAAAATATAAATTTACTACAAAATATATAAATTATGCACCCCTTTGGCTATAATGTAACACTGTAAAACACAGTGTGACCTCACCGGTGTACAATCGTTGTTGTACAATTGTGCTGATATAACGCAGATTTCTGTTAAAACACTTGACATCCCGAGTTTGCTTAAAACCTCACTAGATAAATCAAAAGTTCAGTGAAGAAGTAAAAATGAAGCAATTAAAAAAAGCTCATAATTTGATCTTGCTATTTTTATCATTTGTCCAGTTCTTTCTTGCCCTCTGTCTTCTTTTTCTCTCCTTGGTTCAGATTAAAGGACAGGAGGATCAGTGGAATGCAATATTGTCAAATATCTTCTCTGTTGAAATCGGAGCTGCAGTGGATTGTCTGGAAATACAGCAGGAAGCTCTGAATTGAGAATCCCAAGGGTCACGTCATCTTTTCGCTTGTCTGTCTGCGATTTAGCCCCAGCTCAGCTTTGATCGCAGGTTGACCGCCAGCCACAGCGGGTGACAGCCGACAGCCACCAGCCTGTACACAATGCCTCACCTCAGTTTAACACTTTTAAGGTGTCTTTTCACACAGAATATATCTGAAACCAGACACGTAGCCTACACAAAGCCTTCAGGAATGGATCATTCTGCGCCACTACACAAGTGCTGGCTTTGAAATTGTACCACAGTCAAAGCAGTTATAAACGTTTATTTAAAAGCAAGGTTCCCTCTAATATTTGTTCTTCAGGGCACCTGAACAAAAATGTTATAAAAACAAATCGACTACTGCAGAACAGTTTATGCTAGAACATATTTTAGCAAAACCCCTCTGAATATGGTCCATCTAAAAAAGCAATTAAAACCATAGTACATTTATATAAAACTAAACATTTGTTCAGGTGGATTTTTTGGGAATATGAAAATCTTCTGTGGATTTCTGTATTTCTCAAATCTATTATTACCTCTGATAGCTGTTGCTATATTTATGAAAACACATATTTGACTGTGAATTGGGAAGATTATGCCACTTACATTATTGAGAATCTGGATTCTAATTTAACTGGATGTTGTTACAGTTTGCAAGGGTTATTTTTGGACCCGGACTGTGTACATACATGTATCATGCACAATATATCTAACTGTTTCACTTTCATATAAAAAAACATTAACATGAGGATTCTCGACTCTGAATCAAGAAATCTTTAAAGAGAGATTTTGTTTAAGTCTTTCTTCTGCACTTAAGTTTTGGGGTCTATGCAGGAGCAGTATCAGCATCACTAAATTTCTTATATTCTGAATGCATGCAAAAAATTCCACCACTTTATCTGAACCTGCAAAGATGAACAAGTGTTTAAAAAGTGCTTGAAACTGAATTGTGACATCTATAAGGTGGCAGACTCAGAAGTTGTAAAGTGTTTCACTCTCTGGTCTCCTGCTGGTTTATTGGCTGTCTCCTTTAAAAAAGGCAGATGACATCCAGGCCTAGCAGAAAAAAAGTGAAAAAACTGTGTGCTGGAAAGCATTAAAGACAATATGGAAAACTTCTTCATGAAGATAAAAGCCCATGCTTCATCATAAAAATACAAGACATAGTCACCAGATGGATGAAGCCGTCAACAAGGCTCTCATCCAATCAAATTAATTCCTTTAACCTGACCTCATTTCCTGCACAAAAGCACATGTGTATCTCTCGTTGATGGTGTAGTGATGGGTTAAGTTTGATAAAAAAATAACCAAACACACAAACCGTAAGTTTTCTGTTAAAGCTGCACTCCGAGGCAAAATTCATTTCATAAGTACATAAAAAAAATCTAAATTCAATAAGCATGATTTATGATTGTGATTTATAAGGTGGGATTTGGTAAAACATTTTAGGTTTCATGCAAGGGGTAATGCAACATTGTGTCTTTAAGTATAGACTACACTACACTAGATCACATGTGTGGGAGCTGCTGGAGAAGTAGTACTAGATCATTTTCTTGTCAGCAAGTCACCTGCAGTGCACAGTATACATCACAGCAGGAAAGTTTTCATATTTTGTGGTGTAAATAAAAGCTCTGTTCAGATTTATTTAGCTTATATTGCTTTTATAGGAGTATAATAAACATTTCTCCAAAAAGTTAAAGAAAATAAATAGAATGTAAGCAGCACAAATCACAGTATTTCACACAGGCCTATATAGAGATAAACAAGTATGAGGTGTGATTGAAATGCATTTGATTGCATGAGGTCAAAAGATCGAATAAGTCACTATTGTCAATGAGAAACATCACTAAAACAGGACATTTTATACAGTGTTCAATAATAAAGTTATTAGAGAACATAAAGCAGGCACCCGGAGGCATTTTTGAGGTCACTGCAAAATGAACATCTAGCGCAGATGTTGCACATGAATGATAATTCAATCAAATGATTTGATGACAAACAGTGCAGAATACAAAGCCAAGAAGCCTTTTTTGCCAAGGATTTAGCAGTCGCGACATCCCACGACTGCTTCCAACTGCATGTGGCTTTCTAAAAGCATGCATATAAAATCACCTTGAATCTAGATAAGAAATATAATAAACTGAAACATTTCTTTTCAATGGCCATCATCATATGGCAAAAGAGCTTTAAAGCGCTCTGCGACATGTGGTGGAACAAATTCAGAAAATCTTTCTGGGAACCAGAGCAGAACCCTGCGGGACCTCATGAAAGCCATGCAGAACAAGATTGTAACAAATGGGAGAAAGCTGTGCGAGTCTAGAGGAAAACTAAACAGTAGCTTCCAGTTCCTGCTCTCACCTCTGATGAACCTTCAAATACCAGACGTGAAAACCTGAGACATTAGGAGAGTTAGTGTAGCACAAGGAAAATTGCAAGCTTATTATTTCTCACTTATCAAAAGTAACTCAAATGGCTTATCCATATGGAAGTAGATGACAAACGTCCATACTAACCCCCTGCTAAACTCAAACCATTGTGGATTTTGAAAGACTCTGTCCAGAGGTCTTTTGTTGACCTTTCCTTTCAACGTTCTCATTTTGCATGCATGAGGAAGGACGCATGTTCTGCTTTAGTGTACTGACATGTAAATTCTCATGGGCTCCAGCCTCTCCATGACAAAAACCATATGTGAAGAAACATTTTTTCTTCAGACTTGGAGAATTTCTAAATCCAGAGAGCATTGCAGAGAACGTGTGCACATGTTCACAGTGAAACGTCAGCCACCATGACAAATACGGGACAGGCCACTCATTAAGATATCACACGGGCTGCAAATGAAGTGGAAAACATCCCTTGCTTACTGCACTTTAAATCAGCAGTCAATTTACAATCTGCACTGAAGCATTGTGGCAACAACCTGGGTGTTCCAAATGTCTGCAAATCATCCCTCTGCCATTGCATGGGAAAAAAATATGTATAATCTAACACAGTTCAGGTGTCTGTAGGTCACACACAACAAGGGTGGAGAAAGTGTGATACAAGGCTAGAGAGTTCATCAGCCTGCAGAAAACCTCAACACTGTTGAGTCAACAGTGAAGAATTGTCATCTAATGCAGAGCTGCTTCTTCTTATATGGTTTAAATGAATCCATCATCATAAAGTGTTTAAAGGCATAATGCATCATCAGTTAAGTTGCTAACTTTAGCCTGTTAGCACCGAGATCATGATCCCACCCTCTATGCGAATCGCCTTTCAAAGCCTCCCTTCCTCCAAAACACATGAACGTGCACAGACCAGAAGCTGTTGGACGGCAGTATGACGAGAGACACGGCATATTCACCGGTGAGAAAGCATTGCAGTACGAAGTGAATAACTTTTTGAGGGTTCCTCCGGCAAGTCGGGTTTTTGCTGCTTCTCCGCCATTCTCTCTACAACAGAGGACGTGAGCGCACTGATGACGTGATGTCTGCGTGAACTGGGTGCGCAGTGGGATGAAAAATATGTTGGATGAATATGTAAACCGGACCAGACCCTGAACCAATCTAAACGATCGGCCAGAATGTTTTTATTGGTCGAATGTTTTTTGGCCCTACACCCTTCACAGACGATGTATTTAAATAAAAAAATGACCACTATACTTCTTGATTGCTATCAGGATGTGAAGAGATTTCCAACCAGCATGACAAAAAATGTTTCTGAACAGAATGATGCATTATGCCTTTAACGTGCTGTTAAAGATAACAGAGCATAGTTCACATATGTAAATAGTAACCAAGCATTAGATCTGTAATGTTAGCTTAAAGACTCTCTGTGGTTATTAAACTCAAGGCACTGCTTTAGGAAAAACCACTGTGTAGTATAAGAATGTGTGGAACTGTTTCATCTCTGACTTTAATGTTACAAAACGGACATTTTGAAGATTCTGGATGAAGAATCCCAGACAGCAGAGTTCCACGATACTCCAATTAGCAGCTTAATAATAACAATAATAATAATAATAAATATAGCTGCACTTACAGGGTCAAGCCCTTCAGAGCAAAAAGGAAATATATGTGGACATTTTTGATGAGTTTTTGAAAAGCAAATATGACAAGCGGTCTAGAGTTCGAAAAAGTATGTTTTTTCATAAAATTGGATGAATGCCAAGGATGCCAAGGAGGAAAAAATTATTTCTAGGACTTACGGTTCAAAAGTTATGACCCAAATGTATGTGCAACTTTAGACTGTCATAGACTTCAATGGCGGAATAATAATAATAATAACATTTAACGGATACAATAGGGTCTTCGCTCATTCGGGGCTTGACCCCTAATAATATTAATAATAAAACAACAACACTATTTTTAGGTTACAGATGTATATCCATCATATAGATGGACTTGTAGGCCTCTGATGACTGACGACAGCTCACTGGTCAACCTGATCGAGGTCTAGAGCTTGTGCCCTATCCCAAACAGGGTTAACCCCGGCAGGGGTGTGCCCAGCTTCTAAGCTTTATGTAAGAAAAGAGAGAATAGCTTAAGGGGTTAATCCCACTCCAAAGGCACCATAGCCTGTGTGTGTGCAGCAGCAGTGTCACTGATTGTCCAGGGTCAGATCTGGAGGATAAGACTGAACATGAACCAGGGTGACGCCCTGATCAACTCCCAACACTGCCCTCTGCTTATTCCAGATCTGCTTGAGATTTAGCTTATTCATTTTTGAAAAATGAGGATTTGCAGACCATTCATATTATCAGATCAACTGATCCTGTGCTCAAAATACACAAACACAAAACAGAGATATAGAAAGTCCAAACAAAAAGAAGAATAAACAGTGTTTTCCTGGCCCTTGAACGAATAAACAGCAGCTAATTTCTAAAGGATGTCTCAGATCAGGAAGATGTGAAATGACTTGCTATTTTCATAGGAAACACAACATTTACTTTACCTGTTATTGGAAGGGCTGACAGTGGATTATATCCATCTGAAAGCAATTAGGATGGCTCAAACGGCTAGTGTGAGAAACACAGCTTTCAAGGGGAACGTTTTTGCTCTTTTTTTATTTAAAGGTTTTAAAGAGCCTCAGGGTGAGCAGCGGCCGGTGAGGGCCAAGCAGCAGCCAAAGATGTCTGGGTTAAAGCAATTACCATTAATGAGCTAACCATGTTTACAGGCTTATCGCACATCACTTCATCCTGCAAACTCAATCTTGCTTAGTCTTCATGGTCTATGACTTAAACCCATGTTAATGAGCCAAACTCAGGAGATGAAATTGTGCCATGTGCCTTTTAAATGACATCAAGCATCAATAAAGAAACACAAACATTTTTATTTAAAAGAAAATGACAAGTTAGGCAAGGTTTGTATTAATACAATAACTGTTTAATCCCCTCCCCTCACACTGTATGTGAGCGGATCACAGACGTTTCTTGAGACTCATGGTCTCTGATGGGGTGACCCCGAATAGTCGAAGATTCGATAGGAGGAGCCTGATTCGACTACCAATCTTACAGTCAAATTTTCGCAGAGGTATTATGCAATGAGGATCATGCCATTTTGATTATATGGGCAGTGGCCTAGCAGACGGGCACAGCATTTTTAGGGTTTGGTTCCGAAACCCCCACGATGTCTGGCTATGACCCGCCGCAGAATCGTGACTCTCTGTGTCTTCTGTGCTGTGAGCCCGGTAAAGAGAAGCAGCACGTTCCGCACTCACCCGCAGATGACTCGCAAATGAATGTGTACACCGTTTCCAAACTTACTGAATGTTTGGGCATATAAATATGAATTAACACTTTGTCTGTAAATGCACGTAGTTCATACTTAGACTGAACATTGCACTGAAAAAAAAGATTTTTGCTGCTTGTCCAATCTACCTAAATATAAACACAATTTTTGGAAAATTTGGTCAAAACATGATTTTTTTTCATGTATGTAACTTAATCCATTCATGTTAGGACGACATGAATAATTTGTGTTGCGTTAACATAAAATTTGACAACTGGGTAGAGGGATTTGCATTTCCCAGCATGCTTTGCATAAGACTGCCTTTTGAAAAGGAATTTTCTTAATTAAGTGTTGTTTTAAGTGTTTTTCAGTCAAGAGTTTTGAGGTTACCATTGTTCAGAAAAGCGTTGCCTTTGGTTAGGTAGTGGGCGGTTACATTTTAAATTGTGCATTTTTGTTAAGATCTCTTATTGTATTATCATCTTGTTCAAGATAAATTAAAATTGTATGTAGCATGAACTAAGAATGTGAAATGAAAATATTAAACTTTAACATATAAAAATCATGTTTGAGAAAATTTAACATAGATAAATTAAACATAACTTTGTTATGTACAACCAATGTACATAATTTGTTTGTTAATCCAACAGATTTTTTTTCAGTGTGTTCTGGATGAAACAAAAAACAATAAAGCAAAATAACCAAAATCACTGCAAATCGGCGACTTTCGGAACTTGTCATTCTCTGCATTGAAAGCCAGTGTGCACGTCAGAAGGATGGAAAAAGAGAGCGCAGGAAAAAAGGTGAAAGGAACATTTTACTGTTTAAATGTTAAGATGCTTTATTGCGTTCCTTCTTTACAACGCGATAAATAAAGTCACTTTATTGGTAGTTAATTGGTAATGGATGTGCTGTATTCCTGTTTGTAATTATTTTAATTATCAAGTAGTTTTAAAAGTAGTTTTGAGGCGATATATGGTCTAGTAAGCGGCATAGCATTGTTACGTGATGTTTAAGGAAGATGTCTATTAATTGAGTTTTTTTTTAACTTTTTTAAATTTATTATAAAGGTAAATGTCCTAAACAAATTCTATAAATTAATGTTTGATTGTTTTTTGGTGCATCATTGTACTGCACTTTGCACTGTACCCTTGTCATAACCCCCTGCCGTCGCCCCCACATGCACGCGCACGCACACGCGTGTGATTCGATTAAGTCGACTATAGGCAAGACGTGACAATTCTGATTAAACTACGTTAATCCTTAATAGAGGATTCCCCTAGTCTCTGATGGACATAGCTTTTGTGCATTTATTCATCCACCCTGGTCCCTGATCTTCAATTTTATTCATATTTTACCCAGACAAATTTAATAAACAAGCATGAATTTAAAGTCAGTTATTTGGAATAATGTGTGCTGATGTTGCCACATTCACAACAAGTCTAAGTGTGTTTTCAGACCTGTAGACTTTCCTTTGTTTAAATAATGGATTCAATTGTTACAATGTTGCATTTTTGCATGTGAGAGTAACTGTTGTGTCATTGGTGGTGCTTGCAGTGATCATCAGAAACAGCACGCAAAGAAACAACCATGTAAGCTTAATGCGACCTTATTTTGTAGCTCTCCTCATTTTGTTTGATCATTTTGAGCACTGCACTGTTCCACATATTGCACATTGTCACCATCTGTATTTTTATGCATTTTGGACAGTAGCTGTGAAATATGTTCAAATGACCACATTTGCAGAACACACACACTGCTTACTTTTCACACAACTTGCATCAGTACCCATCATATACAGACTGGTTTGATGGTCTGGGTCGGATTCCTTTACTAGCTTCAGTACTATTCCTCAAACTAAGCTTTGTATACTGTGTTAGTGCCTCTTATGGCAATATGCTAAATGTTCTGTCATTTGTAAGTCACATTAAACAAAATCATCAGTTAAATACAAAAATGTACATTTCCAAGAAACATATAATCATGAACCCATATGAGGATTCGAGGTAATCTGTTGGAAGGACTTTAGTTTTAGAGGTGCCATGCGTGAGGTTGAGTCTACATAAAAGGGTTTTAAAGGCATTAACCTCTGGCCATTTGCTCATTAAAGGAAAATCCCATTTAAATGTTATGAGGTAATCCAGATGTGTCCATCAAAATAATATTTACAATAAGAGAAGATCTTACCTGTGAACATCTCCTGTGGTTTTTGCACCAGCCTAACACACGGTCATTCTAAAACAAAACAAGAAACACGTGAATGAAAAACCAATGAAACAATAAACTACAACATTTACATTTACGCATTTGGCAGACGCTTTTATCCAAAGCGACTTACATTACATTGTACTATACATTTGTACAAGCAAGTGGGAGTTAGGTGCCTTGCTCAAGGGCACTTCAGCCGTTACCCACCAGCACTGAGAATCGAACCAGCAACCTTCTGATCATGAGTCCAACTCTCTAACCACTGGGCCACAACTGCCCACAAAACCTGTCAGGTTAACAACCTATGGATGGACATTATCTCAATTATTACACAATCATTACTGTTTGTCCTCAATAATATAATGTAATATGTAAATATTCTCTGCAGGTCTGTTTGGTCAAGTTAGCTAGAACTTACAGTATTTGAACTTGTGTGTGAATATCTTGTGTGTGCACGCGTGATCCATCTACGCGGTAACTTTAACAGCTGAAACGTATAAAACTCTGTATCATCTGGTCATCATACAGACACGTATAATATCATTAGAAGCTGTAAAGGGTTTACATTTATTTGTGTAGATCCACGATAACCACAAAACATTGTGCTTTTGTAAAATAAAGAAAGCTAAAAGAATGCCCTTTCTGCCATCTGTGAACTGTTTCTCTTTGTTCACAGAAGCGCTGCATGTGCGTGTTATGTGAGTCATGTTGTGCTGTTTATGCTGCCATTTACAGTATTTTTAATGCATCATACACTATAATCCCAGAACCTTCTATAAGAGCAACACTCTACGGTGCTTTTAAGTGGGCAGAACGGACTTACAAAACGTATTCTGGATTTAACACCCATTATAAACTCCGTAAAGATGTGGATTCGGACGGCAATTAAATTATCACACAACCTTGGTGATTGTCAGAAACGCAAAAAAGGCTTGGGTTTTTATAGACTGGATCATGTATTTCAATGAAAAACTAATTAAAAGTATGCATAAATTGGAATTTCATAAAGTACTTTTTTACTTATAACTGGACCTGTCTGTCTGAAATTTTAATTTGTCAACAGATGCCAATGTTAGAATGACTTACAACAAAGGGTCACGATTTTCTGCCAACATTTGGTCACAATAAAGCATCACTTCCACAAATCTCTATTACTATTAAAATGAATGGATTACGATCACTCTCTTAGAGGCCGTTTATACGACGGCATTTTCAACAGAACATTTTTATGAGTTTTGGCCATTTGTTTATATGGAAACTGCTTTTTGGGGGACCGAAAACGCAAACTTTTAAAAACGGGTCTCAAAGTGCGTCTTTGAAAACGCCGCCATTTTGTCTCCATGTAAACTGCCAGATGAAACTTCCTGAAAACTATGATGTCACGCGCATGCGTCTTACGTGTTCCATCACTGGAGTTAACCCAAAACAATATGGCGGCCTCCAGTACTGTGAGCTATCGCTGCTCGACTATATATTAACGTTTCCCCCAGCAAAATGTGGATTTACTGCACCAATAAGACCAGCGGAGACTCATTATTTACATTCGCCAGACTTTGAACATACACGTACGTCGAACAAGGATATTAAAAAGCACTTTTGGCTTATAACTGTGTATGTGTATTTGCGCAGGCACATCCTGTTTCTTTAAACAGCAAAATCGCCATCGACTGGCCTGGCATGCATACTACAGCGTTATCCTGGATCCGTGTAAATGCAGATCATTTTGATAACACTGTCATGTGTACGTGAAACTTCAAAAACGCGAAGGAAAAACTTTTCTGTTTTTCATCATGTAAATGTCACGAATACCCCTGATCCCTCTCGCGACCACCAGAGAGCGCCATCCCCGGAGTTCTAGTGGACTTCAATTCCCACAGTGCTTTGCCACCTGATTGCGATCTCACCTGTTTCGCATCTCACAGACTATTTATCCTCGGTTCCACATGCACCTCGTCGCGAAGTCTTGTTTGTCCCCTACTGCATTACTGAGCGTTATTATCTGGATTACCCCTTTTGTGTATGACCTTTGCTGCCTAGTGTTCTCGTTTTGCTCTCCGCCTGCCTTTTGGATTATTGCTTGCCTGTTCTCGTTGCTGCCTGTTTTCTGCCTGCCTCTGACCTATTGCCTGTCCTAGTTTTTGCCTGTTGCCCAGCCTTGGATATACCTGTTTGCCTGTATTTACCCTGCCTGTTTACTGCGAATTGTTTGCACATTAAAAACTGCATATGGATCCACATCCTTCTGCCTCCGAGTCACAGTAAACATGGTCTAAAATCTATTGCAATGGTTCTCAACTAGTCTTACTACATAATGTGGCAATCCAATATGTACCAAAATATCATACAAAATTATATAAAAAAGAAATGGCTAACAAGACATACCAGTCTGAATTTATTGAACAGGGGTCCCCAAACTTGTTCCTGGAGAGTTGGTGTCCTGCAGAGTTTAGCTCCAACCTGTCTCAGCACACTTGCCTGCAAGTTTCTGTTGTGCCTAATTGGATCTTGATTAGCTGCTTCAGGTGTGTTTGATTACGGTTGGAGCTAAAGTTTGGGGACTCCTGTTGCAGAGAATTCATAAATATGTTGTCTATTTCAGTGGATATTTAACATACGATAAAAAGAAATAAGCAATATAAAGCACCACCCTTAACCACACCTCCAAACCAAAACGTCACTGGTGCGAAAGCTGATTGTACTAAAACTTATTTAATTGTATACAAATTAGCCACCTTATAAAGTAGTTATGAATTGCCATGAGACATACACCTTTCTGTATTTTTTCCATTAGCTTCTTTAGGAGCCTGTCCTCCAAGTAAAAACAACTCGAAGGATAGTTTGTGCATGTAGCTTATTACGACAAAAGTTCACATTTATGTTTGCATTCATAAAAGTATTAATGGTTTGATAAATGTTTATGGATTCAAAAAAAATGTAAGAGCACCCAACTCCACACCTTACCCTAACAACTTGTCAACCATAAAACACACAAGTACAAGTACAGTCCAAATGTATTTATTCCATAAAATAAAAATAAAAAACATTATAAATGTATTACAAAGAACTCACGTTGCAAACCTTCTGAACTGAAGTCATACATGAACTCCATCTTCAAAAATAAATCAGAACATCAGCATGACGTAATCAGTAACGAGAGCATTTCACAATCAAAGTTGACGTAATGACGCTGTCTGTTACGAGGCAGGCGAAAGCCAATGATATTTCACTATTAAGGCTGACGTTACGTGGCGCCAGATTTAAATATACACAGTAGAAACCGGAATACAACAGATGGTGATTGCTTTTGCGTCTGTTCCTCATACAACTCAATCTACTTTTTACACATTTGAACTGTTTTGTATCTGTATCATGTGTTTTATGTTATTTAATAAATAAATGTGTCATATTACTTGCTCAAAATGCCTAAATATGTGTGTATGTGTAATGTAAATACAGTTATCGCGGCAGTTTAAAATGAAAATCAAACCGCAGCACATGCTTTTATTGCAAAATTATACCTCAAAATGTACATTTTATAATAAGAGTAGGCGATAGTTTCGCCTGCAGCCGGTGAAGGCGCAAATTTACTAAACGCTTGTGTTTGTCGTATCTGACGGAAAGGACAAACGGCATGCACAGTCGTATGGGTTGGAGGATAATTTGTCTTTAGGTGTGTTTACACCAATTGAGAAGCACTGATGCCTTGAATCCTTTCTGAGAGCATTATGCTTGTTCACAAACACCAGCAGAATTAATGTTTCTTATATATGGATACTTGGACATTTCTATGGCAATAAATTAGAACCCATGTACGAAAGTATGCATAAGTGCATTTCTGTTACTATTAACATATATTTGTAATAAGCCATTAAACCCTGAGGTCAGAATTTCTTCCAGTCTGGGGCGACAAGGGCAAGAATGAATCATGTACAAAGAAGTAAACTCACCATAACCACAGCCTAGAGGGTACGTCAACACCCAACCACAGCATGTCTCGTGATGAGTGTCCATGTGGAGTTAACATGACTGTGTCTGGACTTCTGTCATGTCACAGTGTAAATGACATCACAAACAAACAAATGTCACATGCATTATGTTCTTGGATAATACAAAGTGTTTTAAAACCCGTAGCAAACACGCTCATCAGGCATCAGGCCAATGCCACAGTTATCCTCTAAACACTCCCTATGAGGAGCCAATATTTTTCCTCAGCAAACGTGACTCACGTGTCCTCTGAGGTCCTAGCATGCTTTTGTGAGGTTTTAATTAGGACTTCAGAGACAGAGAGAGCCCATTGTGTATCACAGAGTCTTCAGTGGTGATCTCCAAAGGAATGCTGGAGCGTAACATCATCTCAGGAGAACACATCAAACCTAAATCCGTCTTGATGAGCTTCCCAGAACTAAAGCTCTTACTCCACACCTTTAAACTAACCCAAACCCAAAACACTTACAGGTTTATGTGACAAGTTTTAATGAAGAAATTAACTCACTGTGTGAGTGATAAGCTCAAGAAAACAAACAGAAGTTAAATCCTCACTCTTTAGATTAAAAACTTGTGGAAAACAGAGCTTTGTTATCCCTTGATGAGAGCTTTTGACCAAGTAAATAATCTAAAATCAATTTATTTTTAAATAAAGCAGCTCAGAGCAGACTGTTTAAAAACAGTTCATATATATTAAAGTGGCTGTCCATAAGAATGCAGTTGTCCCTTTAAGCAGTTGTTCATTTCGTGGTCCCACCACTGCCTACCATCAAAGACACCAGAGACTTATTACACATTGCTTTCAGTATTATCCTCTGCATTTTCTCCGTCATGTCATAAACCCATTTCTTATTTCAACAAATCTAACATTGTATAGGCTGCCCTCAGAGTGCTATAATATTGTGATGTTCTCTCAGACCACAGTCAGCGTGCCCACTAACCTGATGAAATTTCCCTGAACTGCCTTTACAACCTCACCAACACTTGCCAAACCTTTTCATGCTTTAACTTCAGTGTTGTTTTTAAAGAGCTAAAGGAAAAACAGATCAGAGCTAATTTTTCTCTTCCTGTAAACAGTAAAAAAGTTAAATAAAGTGCTTTTATAGTATCTGTGACTAACCAGCCCTCATACTTTAACAGATTACCAGAAGCTCTTGTGGTTTTCACCATGAACATATATGACAACACATCATAATAACCGAAATGAGCAATTTCAGTAAACACAAATAACAAACACAAATGTATGATCAGTACTAACACACAAATAAACAGCTTCATGCAGACTACATGCCATCCATTTAGCTCAACCTAAACATGTAATGCTGGACTGGAAAGTCAAGAGTAAATACATATGATGGAAAACATTTTAATGTTCTACTATGCATTAATCAAGCTTACAGAAATGAACTCTACTCTTTAAATTTACCAAATGTTGGAGTGAACAGTATCTGAAATAAATCCTAAGCTTTGTGAAAAGAGTCTGAGTCATTCATTCAGTGTGCTCCAGTATGAAGATCTACCATATAAATTCCACACGTCAGTCTCTTCTCAAGTTTCGAGGTCTATGAGCACAGACATCTTATCTGATAGATCTTCTATTTCATCTCTCTGTCTTTTTTTCATTTTAAAGATGGTATGCATTCATTAGCCAGATATATTGTATCTTTAGCTTGATGTATTACCACCATACCTGTAGTATAGTTGAGCATTGTGTTAAAACGACAAACTATATGGGTTTGATTCCCAGGGAACACACATACTGATCAAAAGGGATGTGATCAACAGCAATCATTGTTGAAGTTCAGTAGTGATCCTGTGTATTATATATAAATACAGTTCACTGCAGATAAACTACAATATAATAAAATATGTGCTTGCAATTTATATGTTAGCACAGTAACAGTGTTATATATTATATCTGTTAAAATCTCTGAAAACATCAACAAGTGGTGCAGTTACCACTTACCATACCCTCTCGTTTTCCCGGGATTCTCCCTTATTTTACCTTGCTATCCCGCTATCATCCTGTTTAAATATTTTCCCGTATTTCTCCCGTATTTTTAATATTTCTATAAAATAAAAATAAAAAAATCCCACTGGGCGCAAAACAGTTAAGCGGAAGTCCCGCCCTGCAGCTAATTTCATTGGTTAGGCTTACAATGACGGGTAGGTTTAGGGATCACGGATTTTAGTGTATCACACGGAGGGAAAAGTGATGTTAGCCAACATGAAAAAACTGCAAAGCACAAGCAGGCCCAAGAGGCGCAAAAACATGCCCAGCCAATGACTGCATTTGTAACTACAAACGTTTCTGAGGCTGATCAAGTGACCAAAGCTGAGGTGAAAATGTCAATGCTTTGCGCCAAAAATAATGTGGCCTTAAGTTTTTAAGATGATTTCAACCGTAGTGTAGCAGACATGTTCCCTGACTCTGCCATCGCTCTGAAGTACTTGGCGGGAAAAACAAAAGCCACGCAACTCCTCAAAGGTAAGATATAGACTTCAAATATGCGTTGCTTCAAAATGAATAGGACAATCTAATCGAAACCTTGATAATGATGTTCCCATGGTGTAGTCTAAAGAAACTGGACACTTTTGCTTTACAGGTGCCATAGCTGTGGAACTTGATGAAGACGTAGCAAGGTTATGTAAATCTCAGCCTTTTTCATTGTTGTGCGATGAACCAAACAATAGAAAAACTTTTGTTATCCTTGCAAGAATTTATGATGAGTCCAATCTGGAGGTGACAACAAAGTTTCTTGAAATGCCCATATGCAATGTGGGTAACGCAGAAAACCTATTTGAAAAGCTGTCCGAAGCATTGAGGTGAGGGAACTGCAATGTGTTTCTCTAGTTTACATTTAATTATAACAACTAGAACATTTTTTTATTTAAGTTTCATGTGATCACAGTTTACATAAAAGCTTTTGTCAAATAGTTTATTTTGTAATTATGGGCATATTGTTTTGATTTCCCTTTTCCAATAGCAAAAGAGGCATTCCATGGGAGAATGTCATTGCCTTCAACTCTGACAATGCAAGTGTAATGAAAGGCAGACACAATTCAGTGATTAGCAGACTAAGAGAAAGTCAGCCTAATGTTCAGGACCTTGGCTGCATTTGCCACCTTGTCCAGCTTGCCACTGGTTGTGGCATCAAAGCAACCAAACTTCCAGTAGAGGACATTTTGGTTGGGATATACACCCACTTTGACAAAAGGTAAATGTAAAATAAAAGCACACACGCACGCACGCACACACACAAACACATAACTCTATATCTAATAATTAAACTTTAAGCAATCTGAGACCACTTACTAAACTCAAAATCATTGTCTCCTTTCAGTGCAAAGAGATGTGAGCTCTACAAGGAGTTTGTAGAGTTAACAGACTCTGACAACCTGAAGCTGCTGAGGTACTGCAGTACTAGATGGCTCAGTCTGCTTACATGCATTCAGAGAGTACTGAACCAGTGGGATGCTCTACAGGTAGGATTGTAATGTTAAATTCTCAGCAGATATCTTGAAAATGTTTCCATTACATTTTTTTTACCATATATTGCCACCCTATATCCCTAAATCTATAGGCATACTTTGACAGTCATGAGGTGGAGAGGAATGCCAAAGTTCATAATCTGGCAAACTATCTCCATGATCCAGTTATGAAAACATATTTTATGTTCCTGAGTGTTGCCCTTAAGCCTTTAGCTGAATTTAATATTTCCTTTCAGGTGGGTGTCATGACCACTTGGGATAATGTCAGAATAACAGATTAATAATCACATATGATAAAATTGTATTATTTCATTTAATTTATTGTGGCTACTTGTACGGTCTACAGTCAGAGGGAAAACAGATTCACAGGCTTGAAGATGAGATGTGCAGGCTGATCAGGCTGTTTTTGGGCTACCTAATAGCAGCCAGGGCCATCTTGGATGTGCCTCTCAGGGAGGTGAACTATGGAGAGGGACATCAGTTGGCAGATGAAGATCTCTTCATTGGAGCAGAGACGAAGGCATTCATTAGAAATGCAGAGCTCCCCATTTCATCCAAGAAAAAAATCTTTCAGTGAGTATATTACTCTGTAGTTTAATATAATTATGATCTAATCTTTTGACAGCCAGGGATAACTCTTATAGCGTGTCTGAAATGTTTCCAACTATCTAATGCATATTGTTTTTTTTTTTACTATTACCTTGTAGAACTGCGAGAACCTTCTATGAAGCAGTTCTGAGAAAGATGTTCAGCTGCTTTCCACTTGACTCCCAACTCCTGAAGGACCTGAGAGTGTTGGACCCTGCATCTCGGCTTCACATCACTCCAGGGACAGGTAGAGATTAGGGACAGTTTACAATTAACTTGTTGTTAGGTATTGCGTAGTTTACATAAATCAGCAATGTTCAGTTAGCAACATTATCTTTTTATTTTACAGGAACAAGGCTAGTAGCCCTGTTCCCTCAGTTGAGCTTGAATGAAGATAGGCTGAGAGAGGAACTCATTGACTACCATGTGACAGATAGCAAGCATCTCCCCCAAGAAGACAGAATTGACCGATTCTGGGGCATTCTAGGCAAGGATATGAGGTTCAGTGAGCTGACAAGACTTATGAAGGCTTTATTATGCATTCCACACAGCAATGCCAGTTCTGAAAGGGTATTTAGTATGGTGAGAATAGAATGGCATTGGACAACAGTACTGTTTGTGCTTTACTGTTTAAAATCAACCACACTGGTCAAGCTCACAAATACACTCCTTCTTGTGGCCTAATGGTTGTGGCCTAATGGTTAGAGAGTCGGACTCGTAACCTGAAGGTTGCCTGTTCGATTCCCAGTACCGGCAGGTAACAACTGACGTGCCCTTGAGCAAGGCACCTCCCCGGGCGCTGCAGTGTTAGCTGCCCACTGCTCCCGGTGTATGTGTGTTCACTATTCACTGGTTGGGTTAAATGCAGAGGTCACATTTCGGGTATGGGTCACCATATCTGACAAATAGGTCACTTTCATAACAAGTCATAACACAAAGACTGGAGTACATTTGCTTCTCAGGCCACCAGTGGCTCTCACACGGACATTGACTGCTACACCTCGTCTGTACTGGATTACATCAACACCACCATAGACAATGTTACTACTCAGAAACAGATCATCACGTACCCAAATCAGAAGCCATGGATGAACAAGGAGGTGCGCCTCCTGTTGAAGGCACGCAATACTGCCTTCAGATCAGGTGATGCACAAGCCTACAGCACATCCAGAGCTAACCTAAAGAGGGGCATCAAAGAGGCCAAGCACTGCTACAAGCTAAAGGTAGAGGAGCACTATTCCAACTCCGACCCTCGAAGCATGTGGCAAGGCATCCAGGCCATCAGTGATTACAAAACCACCCACTACACCCCCGCAGCCACAGACTGTTTTCTCTTCTGCCCTCCGGCAGGCATTTCAGGTGCCTCCGGACTACGACCAGCAGACTAAAGAACAGCTTTTTCCCAGAGCTGTCTCTTTATTGAACTCTGCCCCTCGCTGATCCCACTGCCCCTCATATACTGCTACACTCTTCTCTCCCCCCTCATTGCACACCTGACTTCACTTTGTTATTTGCACTACTGGACTGTCTATACATAACATTTATGTTAATCTGCACTACCAGACTGCTCATTTGCACTGCCAACTGTTCATTTACAGTACCGACTGTTTACTATGCATCTTGCACTCCTACACTTCAACTGAATATGCAATAACTTCTTCCATTGCACTGTTACTTAGATAGCTTCTGTCCGTAATTTATTTGCACTACTCTATATCCATTGCACTGCTGCTCACCATAGCCTAACTTATCATTATATACATTTGTGGCCTAATGGTTAGAGAGTTGGACTCGTAACCAGAAGGTTGCCGGTTCGATTCTCAGTACCGGCAGGTAACAACTGATGTGTCCTTGAGCAAGGCACCTTACCTGCAGTGTTAGCTGCCCACTGCCCTGGTGTATGTGTGTTCACGACTTGAAGTGTGTTCACTATTCACTGGTTGGGTTAAATCACCATATCTGACAAAAAATAACTAATCTAATCTAAAGTAAAGTCTCTTCCAGATGAATATGGTGACCCATACCCGAAATGCAGTGGTGTGCGGTGGTCTTAAAAAATGAGGAGGCAGATTAATGTTCATCTCTGCACTTTTAACAAATGCATTCTTTAGAAAACCAGTGTTTCTGTGTCTATGTGTGAAAAAAGTTCATTACAGTACCTCAGATTTTTTGCATGTTTTTTTTTTATTTGCACTGACGAAACTACAGTAGGAGCACACAATAACAAATGTGACCTCTGCATTTAACCCAACCAGTGAATAGTGAACACACACACTTTAAGTCATAAACACACATACACCGGGAGCAGTGGGCAGTTATCACTGCAGCACCCGGGGAGCAAACGGGGGTAAGGTTACGAGTCCGACTCTCTAACCATTAGGCCACAAACAGTTCTACACAAAATCCAAACCAACAAGAAATGTTTTGCAAACTGCAGCACATTAATACCACTTGCTAAACAACAAGTCAACATCAGCGCCCAACATCACTAACCTCAATCTGCAATCATATTACACTTGAGAGACTGTTTGTAGATTTCTCCCTAGATGGAGGGTTGATTTTGTGGTTGCAGGATTTCTTAGGTAACTGAATTCAACATGTGCGTGTGGGCAGTTAATTGTCTAATAAACACATTACAAATGTTGGTTCTCCGCAAAGTTGTTTTCTCTCACCCCTCTTGTTCATGTTTTAAATAACTGCAGGAGTAAATTTGCAGATGATACTGCATTAGTTAGTCTCCTCCATGAGGATGAGGACAGTCATGGACTCTTTTAGATGAATTTATCATTGGTGTGATGCATCAAATATTAAGATAAATGTTTTAAAAACTAAAGAAATGAGCATTGACTTCAAAAGAATCATCAGCACGTGTGACCAGCAGGGAGGAGCAGGGGAGCAGATATTGAGCGTTGAGCAGTGGTGTAAAGAATTGGAGTAAATGTAATTAGGTACTATACTTAAGTATATCTTTTTGGTACTTTGTATAGTTGTACTGAGCATCAAAGATATTAGCAATTTTACTTTCTACTTGATTACATTTTTGAATAAGTATATGTACTCTTTACTACACCACATTTGAAATGACTAATGCAATTACACATTACATTTTGCATGGCACCAAACTTTCTTTGCAGCAATTTATTTCTGCTA
Source organism: Oreonectes daqikongensis (assembly GCA_026939265.1). Taxonomy (NCBI): domain Eukaryota; kingdom Metazoa; phylum Chordata; class Actinopteri; order Cypriniformes; family Nemacheilidae; genus Oreonectes; species Oreonectes daqikongensis. The sequence continues at coordinate 102,566 of JAOTQM010000537.1, read as the reverse complement.
TACAAGAAGCAATATTGCCATTTACAGGACATTGAAGGTACTATATCTTGTGCATTTTCCCTTAGTTACTGAAACTTGTCAACATGGCTTCTTGATGCAATTGCCTTATCAGGTAGTTGTCAATCGCTGGAGGTTTATATGTGAGATGAGAACATGACTGCAGCCGGCGATGGGGACAAAATCTGCATGTCCAGTGCAAAAAGATGTAAATTGAGGTGGGATAAATGGACTGCAGTTGTGAACAAAAAGGGTCAGCAAAGGCTATACTTTCTTAATGTAAGCCTTTCATTGTTGAAAGTGTTTTATAATTATTTTATTGAAAGTGTTATGACCTTTTGCATTTCTTGTTGGATTGGAAATGCTACAGTGGAACAAAAGCGTTAGTTTAGGACAACATTGTGGGCAAATTATTTGGCACCCCTATAATATAGGACTAGAACAAATTTATCAAACCAGATGTTTTAGTAACGCTATTAAATTTACATCTGACTATATGGACCCATTGTATGATGAGTTTGTGCCCTTTCCTTCAGGTCAAAGATTTAGGATGCCAATATTTCTTAAAAATGTTTTTACCACAAGCAGTGAAATGTCAAAATAATAGATAGATAGATGATGTATGTTGTGTTGTATGATGATGTTGATGTATGTGTATTAATGTGAATGCATGTTGAAAAACTCACTGAAACTGAATTTCCCTATAGGGGACAATAAATGTTAGGGGACATTAAAAGCCTACTACAACTTTAGGGTTTCTACTAATTCATCCATTTTCACAACCAATTTTTAGTAAAACCATTGCGTTAGCTTCATCAGTAAGAGCAAGAGCAACCAAACTTTGAACACAACAACCTTAAGCTATTTAACCGCTGTCAGTGTGAACTGAGTAAGGTGAGAAGAAGAAATAAGGAGTGTAATTAAATATAGATGAAACTTGTTTAATCTCCGTCATTCTACACCTCTCAGGTCCGACCGACTGATCTGTGAAACTGCTGCAAAAACCCATTTACACACCATTGACACTCGATATGCTTGCCATTAACACAACAATTAGCATTGTCTGAAGCGGGTCGTAAATTGTACACCTGCAGTCACAGAGAAGGTGCTGCAACAAAGGATAAGAGCGAGAGAGCGGTGTAAATTATGACTTACGAAACATTCACTCACTTCAAATAAGCCATCGAGCAGAATTTGGTGTTGTCTTCTAAGAGGTTTAGGTGAAATTAAAGGACACGAGTAATATGAACCCTATACAGTGTCTCAGAATTCTTACATTCCCCCTGCTAACTAGTTTAGTTTGTGGTGAGCAGCATCCTTGCTAAATTACAGCAATGGTAGCAGTAATTTATGAGGTGGGTCTTATATGTTCCCAAAATTTCCACAACACAATTTTAGAGCTTATTGACAAAATGTTAAATGTTCTCTCATTTGTAAATCGCTTTAGATAAAAGCGTCTGCTAAATAATGTAAATAGCCTATCTTTCCATAGGCTATACCTCTTTGGCAGGCAAGTGAATTTTTAATTTTAGATTTTCTTCGTCAAACTTTAAAAGTATTTATTTCTACAGAAATAAACTATATGGATAATCAAATTAGAAATACTCCAAGTTGCTCTTACCTGCAGGTGTGTGAATGACGCAGTGATCTGCGTGATGTGCAGCGCGAGGCAGCGTGAGGCGCAGCGCGCGCTCTCGATTTTCTCTAGAGTTTGCACGTCTTCAGTCTTACGGGTAACAGTCACGCCAAACACACAAAAGAGCAGAAAACACCAGATCTTCATCATAAACATCATCTTAATAATCATCAACAGCGCTCACAGCCTTCACGTGTGTTATTCTGTGTCTATGTGTGCTCGTGAATGAGAGCTGCGAGTGTGCTTGAGAGATGCGCGCTGCCGGAAACGCCCCCCACAACACGCACATAGGCTGCTCATCAAAAGTGTGATTACTCTGTGTATATCAAATATGAGCATTTAAACCAGGGCAAAACGAGACAGTTTTATTAGGTCATCTTTACAAACCGCAGTTAAGTGTATGGGTGCGTGTGTACAATCCTTGAGATGATAAAGAGGCTGTGTGAAATCTATTAAGCCTAGGTCTATTTTTCTTAGGTCACAGTGTTTGTTTTCTTCATTATGTAGGCCTATGTAATCATTAAGTTTGTAATAATATTCTGCACTTTTAGCTGTACAGAAACATAACAGATACCCTCAACATCTTCTATTTTATCAATTCATCCAGTCATTGAAAATACACTCTTAAAAATAAAGGTGCTTCATGAGGCAATAGAAGAAGCGTTTTTGTCTGTATGGTTTCATAAAGAACCTTTGGCTTAAGTTGTGTTTTACACAAGCTTATTTGTAGTGGAAAAGGGTGTTTTAAACTATAGAAACCAAGAAAGAATATAAGAACCTTTGAGCAAATGGATCTTTGTGGAACCAAACACGCATGGTTTCTATGTGGCATCGCTGTGAAGAACCTTTTGTAAGGTTTAGTATAATATTAGCATCCAATTAAATACACTTAAAAACCATACAAATCTTATCTTAATGTGTTAAATATGATTACTTGAATCTTACATTAAGACTTCTGTTTTGAATGAAATAACATTTTACTGCAAGAAATGTTTCATGCTGTTCTGTATGTTCAATTATATTGCTTTATACCAGCGACATCATGTGGCGTGTTTAAGTATGACTACTGCAGAAAAAGAATCTACATTTCTCTGAATTTTAGTCCTCCTTTACACAAACATACTGAACCTCATCAGAATTTTCACATTGTCATATTCATTTTCATATGATATCAGATTGGTACTGTTCAATGCTAAACTTTGCTGAGCTTTATGAACATGGTTTGTGTTAGACATATTCTAATATCCTACACAAGATACTACAAGAAATATCTCGTTTCTTATTTCCGTAGGTACAGTCCATAAGCGTAATGATTTTTATACAGTACAAACTGTATATTCTATTCCCTAGCCCCAACCCTACCCCTAAACCTAAAGATCATAGAAAACATTTTGCACTTTTAGATTTTCAAAAATAACCATTCTGTACGAACCAGTCCCCTTGATGTGTATTCAGGTTTTCCGGTCCCTACCGGGATATAAAAACAAGGCCACACACGCACACACACACACTATTTACACCACAGCTATCCGAGGTCGCAAATTGATCAACCTGTTAATCTTTATCAAACCTGATTCCAAAGTCACATTTATCTCCCTATATAAGCAGATACTCCACTGAATGAGGGTTTTACTGGTTATCTTGTACAAAACCGTGATTGCAGTAAGAAAGATGTTGACTCTGATTTGGATTATTGTGACCACACATTTATTGTGTGTCCAGGGCACAAATTTAATGCACATTCCCTGTGACGACAAGGTCGTGGAGAAGTTGTCCCGCCTGGCCACCACATACATAAATGAGGACAGAAAAACAGGTTACAAATTTGCCCTTAATAGAATCTCAAATGTCCAGGCACATTCACAGGTTGGTAAGCTGTTACTTTTACCAGAGAGAGAAAAATGATAATATTCTTAAGAGTTTTTGTTCATATCCACTTTGTTGTGCTATACAGGGTCCAGCTGGAACAGTCTATTATCTGGATTTAGATGTCCTAGAGACCAAGTGTCATGTCCTCAGTCCAAAGTCATGGAAGAAATGTCCTATAAGACCCTTCATGGAAACAGTAAGACTTCAGCCACTTGCTGCTTACAATAAGGATGTTTGTTTTTACTAAACAGGGAATGTCTAAAATGTGGATGAAATATAAAGCCTCTGGTTCAGAGTACAGAAATGTTATCTCTGTGTAATGTTTCTACGTAGATATTGATCAAATGTTGAGGATTAACCAAAACTGTGTAGACTGCGCAAACAATATAGTCAAAATAACTTAAACTTGTTTAATCTGTTTTTGCTCCATGTATTTTGCTTCCTGTTTAACATCAGTATTCAAAGTTATTTAAAGTAGCCTATGTTTGTGGAAGTGCTACTGCATGATAAACAAAAGTTATACTTTATACAGTAATCTTGGGCAGAATCTCAGATCAGAGACAGAGAAAATATTTTTTAATTGATGGCAGAATTGACGTGTGTTTCTTGTGTTGTAGCAAATCTCTGGAAACTGTAACACTACGGTACTGCATACACATGAGGGCTTCTCTTACCTTTACAGCTATGACTGCATGCTGGTCCCAGGTCAACTTTCTATTCCTCTTTCATGAGTTTACTGCATACTAGAAAGTTAGTGCAACAAAGGCACCAATCTTATATTTTATTCAACATAAATCTTCAAGAAAGGTGCTGTGTAATTATAGACAAAGTTTCCAAGTTTAAAACACTGAATAATCACTCATTAATAATTCAAGAATTAAGATCATCTCATATTGTCATATCATGCACATCTTTATGTATCACAATTTTATTCTTTCCCTAAGACCCTCCAGAGAAGTTACAGTTGACCTGTCCAGACTGCCCTCTGCTGCTGCCTGTAGAAAGCAGAGAAGCCATATTGACTGCTCGGACAACACTTCTTAAATATAACAGACAAAGCACACTGCCTGTCAGTTTCACCGTGGACACCATAACCAGAGCCTCCCATCAGGTTACAATTGAAATATTATTCATTATAATGTAATGTCATTCTGTTTGAGGGTGGACTATGGAGCTGTGTGTTTTAATAGGGTTTTATAAAAGTGACTTAAATATCCTTATTTAACTAAGGCATAGTCATGTCTTAAGCTAAGCCTTGGCTGTGAAACCAGGTAAAGACAATAATACAAGGAAATCCAGCACAGAAACAATATATTCTAACATGGGCAAAGTAAAACAACAAACAAGAACTGACACAAAAAAAAGAGAAAAGGAAGGCTATAAATATGTATGATGACAATGAACTAAAAATTAAAAACAGGTAAGAAAACTAATCAGTAACTTACATCATATTAACTTAAATAACAATGTAAAACACTGAAATATAATATAGTATATCTTAATTGCCCCCTCCACACAAACATTTTGGAGAAATAGTAAACTCACCAAAACTATGAAATAATACAAATGGTCTGTTATGTAAGGGATAATGTAGTGGCTAGCGGTTGTTATCTGGGAATAAGAACCAGCAAATGTCTGATTGGCGACTGGCCAATCAGAATCAAGCATTCCAACGAGCTATGTAATAATGCAAAATAAACCCCTTCAGTGTGATCACCATGTCAGGGTTTATTCTGCAATAACAATCGGCCTGGTTGTACATAATCACTTACATAAATAATATTGTATTTTGTAGCTCCAATGTCACCTTTTGCTCAAAATATACTCTTGACATTTTATCAACCAGCTTCTTGAGGTCTTGAGGTCACAGTTAGCTGAGCAATGAGCAAAAGAGTTCAGAGAGGGGGGAAAAAAAACAGACAACAGGGTTGAGAAGGAGGTTAGTGGCCCAGGTCAAAGTGTCCAGGGGAAGGTGAAGAGTTCATGGCAAAACCAGTGGACCCACCAGCCCTAATGATGCCAAAAGGCTAAGGATCCATGGTGGTTTAGTGAAAATGAAGAAACCAGGAAACTGGGTGGGACCAGTGAAGATGAAGGGGTCATGGAGCCAATGGGGAAGAGAAAGCTCGGGAGTAAGGTCTGACTCTATGTTTGTGACAGATGGCAGTTTTATCCATGACTGTGTCAGTTTCAGATGCGCTTTAAAGTATTGGTTTGAATCAAAATATTCATAAGGGTGAACTTAACATTACCATTAACGTCTTGATTGACAGTTTGCTTAATCAACAATAAAGATTACATTTTGTAGTATACATTTGCAATTTGGACTGACTTTTTACTTTTTTTGCGTTTTCACAATTTACACAGTGTTGTTTTCAAAAACATTTTTAAAGGTTTAAGTTTTCAGTCCTCCAAAATGCCATTGTAGTGTAAACTAACAGCAAACTCACACAAAAAGTATTGCTGTTTAGTTGACAACGTTGTCATATAAACAGCCTCTTAGATTAACTTTGAATAGTTCTGCATTTAAGTCATAGGCATGGTCATATTCCCCATCTTCAGTCGTAAAAGCACTGAGTAACAACAAACAATTTCATATTTTATTTTTTTGTTTTATTTTGTTTCTCTCCCTCAGAAATCCCCTGTTTCCACTAGTTTTGTGGAGTACACTATTCAGGAATGTTCCATCAGTCAATTCCCAGAAGTTCTGTGTGAGCCAGGACACAAAGGAAAAGACGTGAGTTCCTACCAGTGTCCATTATCAACAAATAACTTGCATCGTATAGTATTTGAAACGCATATGCATTTGCTTGTCTTTGTCAAGTGATCCATACATGTTTTAGTGCATTGTTAGATAAAGCGGTTGCATATAGAAAAGAAAACACTTATATTTAATCATTAATATTAAATATTACAACATTTAGAAAGTATATCTCATTGTCATGAACTACGGGCAGAGAACAAGAGATCGAGAGAGAGAGAGAGAGAGAGAGAGAGAGAGAGAGAGAGAGACTTTTGAAGTCTCTTTATTTAAAACATTTCCTATAAAACTTTTCTTTTAAAAATTCACAGAAAATCACAAAAACAAAACAAAACATTTTGTTAAACCAAATTATACTGCAAATTATTATTACATTGCAAAAAACATCAATATCAGTTTCACACAAACATTGGTTAACTCCCCAACAGTAATTAAACTTTTCTAAATCTTTGATCATTTTGTAGTAGACATATTCCAACATTATTCTCGACTTAACCAAACCTTTTAAAATTGACATTGTATCAGTTGTCCCCACACCATTAAGTTTGCTTTTACGTGAAATCCATATTGCCATTTTTGCTTAACCAAATAAGAAGTTGAGCAACACATGGATCTCTTTTTTACTTTTGTTATACTTGGGACCATAAATAAAAAGCACTGGTGAGAAAAACTCTCCTAAAACTGTACACCATTCTTCTATTTTAACTAAAATAGTAACAAGTCTTTTAGCATTCTCTGTGTCAGGCGAACTGACCTAACACCAAGCTTAGAAGATAGTGTTTCAGTAGAGATCCATCCTGCTGGGGTAGCAGGTTTTGCCATCGAGACAACCGAGCACACACTTTTTCCCAATTTTTCCTCCTATATTCTTCTCTACCTAAGAAAACCCCCAAATATTTAAACCCAGATCTTCTCCACTGTATATTCCCTGGAAGTATTGGACTATTGTGATCAGCACCACACCACAGAGCATCACTTTTTGCCCAGTTTACTTTGGCAGATGATGATGTTTTCCCATAACTCTCTAGAATATCTTCTAAAACTTTAACATCATTAACATTCTTTAAAATAACAGTTATATCATCTGCATATGCTGAAACCTTTACACAATCGCTAGAGAATGTAGAGCTTACATGTAGGCCCATTAACTTTTCTCTTAATTTACAGAGGAGAGGTTCAATGACCAAACTATAAAGCTGACCTGAAAGGGGGCACCCTTGCCTTATTCCTCTCTGTACTTTAACAGGGACACTGAGACCACCCGCCATCTTAATCATACATGTGGCATTATTGTACAGCAACTTTATCATAGAACAAATTTTTCCCCAAAACCAAAAGTCTTTAAAACTTTAAAAAGATATTGATGATCAACTCGATCAAAAGCTTTTTCTTGATCAATTGATAATAACCCTAGATTGATATTATTACTCATAGCGTAATCAACAACATCACGTATTAAATGCAAGTTATCATTAATACATCTTTCTTTGATACAATAAGATTGATCTTTGTGCATTATTTTATACAATGTTTTGTTTAGCCTGTTAGCAAGACACTTTGATACCAATTTATATTCAGAACATAAAATTGCCACGGGTCTCCAGTTCTTAAGTAAGGTAAGATCAAATTTTTTTGGGAGTAGTGTTAAAATTGCCTGTTGGGAACTCTTCGGCAGAGAACCTATACGAGTGCATTCCTTTAACACTTCAAGAAGATCAGTTCCAATTGTACACCATAAATGTTTATAAAATTCATTTGGGAGTCCATCTATACCCGGGGTTCAGCCTGGAGAAAGAACCATAACTGCAGTACTTAATTCTCCAAGATTAAGACCAAACTCTAAATCATTCTTGTCTTCATCAGTTAGACAGGGAAGATTCTGTAAGAATTCATCTTGGCTCTGAATATCAGTGTTCTCAGCAGAATACAAGTTAGAATAAAAATCCACTGCTATTCTGCGCATTTCTGCAGGATCACTCATTTCATGACCATCACTGTTTTTCAGAACATACATTGATTGTCCATGAACACTTTTACGCTCCAAATTAAAAAAGAAAAAGGTGGGTCTATCCATATCTTTCATTGATATAAACTTACTTCTAACAAGAGCACCTTTAACCTTCTCATTTAAAATAAAGCTTAACTTTAGTTTCTTTTCAGTCCACTCATGTAAATTATTATCCATCCACCATACTCTTTTTAATGACAATAATTTAATTTTCAATCCACTCCAAAGTTCTTTTCAAGCATGAATTTGAATATAATGTATACTGTTGACAAAACTCTCTTATGTGGACCATTCCTATTTCCCACCAGAGTAAAATATCTTCATACCTATTTTTTTCACTTTTCTAGGTTTCCCAAAATTGTTTAAAATTTTGTTTAAAATTCCAGTAGGCGCTTCTAGTTCTTCTAGAAGTCATTGCGCAGGTAACAGTTATAAGCTTATGGTCAGTAAAAGGTGTGGGGACAACAGCTGTACGTACCACTCTATTTTTCATATTATTGGATACATACAATCTGTCAAGACGTGCTGCTGAAATTCTTCCTTCATTAACCTTAACCCATGTATGTTGTTTTACTAAATTAAAAGAGATTAAAATCTCTCCAAATATCTGTTAAATTAAAAGTTTTCATTAAACTATCTAAAACTATAGGTGACTGAAAGTGTGGTTCCTCTCCATTCCTATCAAGTGTACAGTTCGAATCCCCTCCTAAAATGATGAAATCACTATCCTGTTGATGATGTCTTAAAAACATTTCCAGTTTAATAAAAGTATTTATTCTCTCGGTCCCATTGTTAGGAGCATAGACATTAACAAAAACAAAGAAAGATCCATTAATATAAGCTCAAACTGCCAATAGTCTACCTGGTTCAATTTCCTTTTTAAATAAAATTTTTGCTTTAATAGATGGAGAAAAAAGAACTACAGCTCCGCATTCAAATTAGTTCCATGTGAAAGAGCACATTCATCTTTCCACCATAATCGCCAATCAACCTCATTTTGTGCATCACTATGAGTTTCTTGCAAAAAAAATCACATCTAAGTGTTTTAAATTGATAAATTCTATAATAATGTTAGCCTTCTTTCTATCCCTCATCCCATTAACATTTAGGGATCCCACACAAAGTGTCCAGAAGGATAAAAGTGAGAAAAAAGACAACCAATAAAAAAAACATAGTAATCAAAAAAGCAAAGAAAAAAATAACCTTATAATTTTCCCCTCTTTGGCCTTCCTTTTCCAGTATTTTTCTGCTTCCGAATGACAGTTAAATATTTCCTTAATCTGAAACATTTTTGCTGTGACAATTCATCATCATTACAAGCTTTTCTTGCCCATATTATGGAAGCAGCAAACTTATCCAGATCTGGAAAAAAATCACTCACTTCAATCCATTTACCCTTTGTTTCATCAAAAAATGCATTCATTTGAGCCACAGAAGTCTTCCTTTAACACCTTTGACATCTCTGACCCTTCTGACCATTGATCATCATCTCTCATACTATCGTCAGTAAACTGAGACAGTCTATCCAGATCATCTTCTAAGCTTTCCTCTACATCCTGTACATCCTTCTGAACAATATCACCAGTATTATCAACATTCACAACCTTATCACTTACAGTAGTGATACTACAACCAGCTTGTTCACTAGTATCAACATTGACATCGCTCTCACTCACCTCTTTGTGCCCGTTGATCTCCTTTAAGAGCCTTTCGCTTTGCTTGTCTGTCGCTTTAGCTGTAACATCTGCTGTATCGGTAGTTTCAGTATTATTAAACGACCCACCTTCTTTATCTGTTTCTGCAGACGACTGTTTTTCAGTGTCCGCTTTCTTGTGTGGGCAAGTGAACCGTTTGTGGCCTAAATCTCCACATTCAAAGCATTTAAAGTTGTCAGTGCCTACATAAATTGTGTATGACGTTTCTCCATGACTGATACGAAACAAAATCTCCAAATTTCGTTCTGGTGAAGTCAGAAACATCAACACTTGCCTTCTAAAGGACAAGACATGTTTAAGGGATGCATTTTTACAACTCAATGGTATCATTTTAAACGGACTCGCGATTTTACCATATCGAGTTAGCTCCTTTGCAATAGCGTCATTTGAAACGAAAGGTGGAACATTTGCTATTGTTATTTTTGTTGCTGGAGTCACTAAAGGAGTCACGGGCACAAACCCTTCATTAATCCAAATACCATTTTCAGTAAGTTGATTTACCAATTGTTCAGTTTTCAAAAATACAACAATAGCCTTATTTATTCGCGATGCTGAGAGAATATTATCAAAACCGATCAATTCTCCCACCACCACGAGCACATCCTCCACGCTAACGCCCTGCTCAGGCACACACCTGCAGCCATTACGCATCGATAGAGTCGAAGATGCCTGAGCAGAATACGCCATACCACAGGCAACAAAGAAGCCGCGAATGGCCTAAAATTAGGTAAGTTCTTATACTAACAGGTTTAAATTTAACCAAAATAAGGGAAAAATAAGAATAAAATGAAAAAAGAAAGACAAAAACACAGTTTTGTCGCTCGCTCTCAACCACCACGCTTCACTCACCCACCACACTCACGCATGCGCAGAGAGAGAGAGAGAGAGAGAGAGAGAGAAAGAGAGAGAGAGAGAGCGAGAGACAGGGATTTTTTTAATTTTTACAAACACTTTATTAAAACAGTTATTTAAAAAAAAAACATTATTTTAACTACCGTAATTCACATGTGAAGAGCAACTCATCATTACATACAGAACATATACCAACATCACAACACCATTCATTCTCAAAAACATTGATTGCATTCATCAATTTATAATAATTAAAATCAACAAGAATTCTTGATTTAAACATATTCTTAAAAAATGAGACAATGTGTTGTCCATTTCTTTGTTCTATTTCCTTTCTTCTGGAAATATAAATTGCAAGTTTGGCTTGACCAACAATAAAATTCATTAATTGACACTTATATTTCTGTAATCTACTGTACTTAAAACCAAATATAAAACATTGCTTTGTAAAAAAAATCCCTAATAAAGAAAATAAAAATTCCAAAAGATCAAAGAGTGAAGAGAGTCTGCTACAATTCAAAAAACAATGAAAAATTGTTTCTCTCTCTGAACAGAAAGGACAATTATCATTTATAGCAGGGTTTATTTTTGTCACAAAAGCGTTTACGGCTATTGCACCATGCAAAACTCTCCATTGAAGATCACCTGCCCTTTTAGTCAATGGTGGTTTGTATAGTACTCTCCACTCTGGTTTCATTTCCTCTAACACTCCCAGTTTTTCTCTCCACACTGTGTCGACTCTGTCTTTTAACAAATTTTTATTTATTACCATCACAATGCATTTATATAATACTTTCCCTTTAACTGTAGAAAAATCAACATTTTCATTTTGATTCAAACACAACAGTGGACTATTATATGATGAATTTTCAAGATCAGGTATAATTCTGCTGTCTGGAAAGTAGTCATTAACATTAGGGTAAAAATCACCCATACTGTATCTCTCTAATAGAGTCTTTTCCTGGGAGTTTAAAATTCCATCCAGTCTGTTCAGTAACTTTTTAGCAAATCTCACTGATCTTACATCTAGATGTATAGCAACAGAATCTGCATGTTGTACTCCAGGTCCTGCTTTGTCAAGAATGTCTTTCAATTGCAACAATTTCTTGGAAACAAGTAGATCTTTTAGCCCTGGAAAGTCATCTCCTGACACATCAAGGCGACTCCCAAAAACCACAGGTTCCTCAAGCAACCAGAAGAGGGATGTAGCTGACTCTGTCCACTTAAGTTTAAAAGGTCTCCACACTTTAAAAAGACTTCTATAGAAAGAGGGAAGTTCAGACAAATCCAGAAGAGTAGAATCCATAAGTAAAAGCGCAGCATGAAGACCCATTCTATTCACTCCACTTAAAATGGTGTGCGCCAATGGTTTCCACACTAAATTCTGGGGTCCCATCAGTAGTGGCTGAATGAACTGTAAACGATAAGTTGCTCCTTTGCTGAGGAGATTTACCAAACCTTGGCCTCCTTCATCTCTTGGCAGGAAAAAAACACTTTGAGGTGTCCATTGTAAGTTATCCCAGAAAAAATTAACCATCTCTCCTTGAAGTTTTGGTAACAGTCCAGCAGGCGGATCCACACATGCAAGTTTATGCCATAAAGAGGACCCCACTAGATTGTTGATTATAAGTGTACGACCTCGATAAGACAATTTGGGAAGTAGCCATTTACATTTCTGTAAACGTCCTTTGATTTTTTCTAGCGTACAATCCCAATTCTTTTGAACAAAATCATCATTACCTAAAAAGATTCCAAGGTATTTTAAACCATCCTTATTCCAGATTAAACCTCCAGGCAAGCTGGGAGGTGATTCGTCATACCAATCACCAATTAAAAGGGCCTCACTTTTACCCCAGTTAACATTTGCAGAGGACATTTCCTTAAAACTATTAACAATGATCTCCAATTTTTCAATATCATCAGCACCAGATATAAAATCAATTACATCGTCAGCATATGCAGAAAGGTGCAATGACACATTACAGAGTGGTATTGTAAACACGCTCAGCTCATTTCGTAATTTATGAAGTAGAGGTTCAATGGTCAGGGAGTATAACATACCTGACATAGCACATCCCTGTCTAACTCCCCTCTGAACTTCGAAAGGAGCACTCAAACCACCATTGACTTTGAGTACACTCTCAATGTTACAATACATGGCTACAATCATATTTATAAAATTCTGACTAAAACCAAACGCTTCTAAAACATTTCTCAAGTATGCATGTTCTACACGGTCAAAGGCTTTTTCCTGGTCCAACAAAATTAGACCACCATTAACACCTGATATTCTTGCAACCTCTAAAACATCTCTGACCAGCGATATATTGTCAAGAATGGATCTATTAGGTATACAATAATTTTGATCAGGATGTATAACTTGACTCAGAACCTTGTAGTCAAAGTCAGATTTATTGTCAATTCTGCCACAAGTACAGTACATACAAATGGAGGATTGAAATTGCGTTACTCTCAGACCCCAGGTGCTTACAGATAACATAGAATAAACATATATCAAAAAAAAAATCAAAAATACAGATAAATACAGTTCTATATATACACAATACAACTTTACAAGCAGAGAAGTATAACGAGATAAATGTGCAAACCAGTGAAATGAACAACAAACCAGTGGAATGAACAACAGTGCAAATAAGATAAACAACAGTGCAGATGAGATGAAGATAAACACAGTGCAGATGAGATAAACAACAGTGCAGATGAGATAAACAACAGTGCAGATGAGATAAACACCGTGCAGATGAGATAAACACAGTGCAGGTGAGATAAACAACAGTGCAATTGAAATAAACAACAGTGCAAATTGAAATTACAGTGCAAATTAAAATAAACAACAGCGTAGATGTGATGTAGTGCAAGATGCAGAGCTTATCGGTCTGGTAAAGTGTCAACGATAGCAGGCTTTGTTTAATGACTAAGAGGTAGTTGAAGAGGCTCGGACCAATACTGAAGAGGTAGTGAGCAGTACAGAGTTCCGTAAGTGACAAGTGCGGGACAGAGTTTGATGTGGGAAGGGGTGGATATGGTTCAGTGATCAGAGGTGCGTTTGGCAAGGGAGGGGAGGTAAGGCAGGGTCGAAATGGAGTTTAGCTTCCTGACTGCCTGGTGGATGAAGCTCTCCTTCAGTCTACTGGTCCTGGCCTGGAGACTCCGCAGTCTCCTCCCTGATGCAGACTGATGAAGCTGTGTGATGGATGGATTGGATCACCTGCAATGCAGAGGGCTCTGCGGGTGAGACGGGTTCCATAAATGTCCTGGAGGGAGGGGAGAGAGACAACAGTGATCTTCTCAGCTGCTCTCACTATGCGTTGGAGGGTCTTGCGGCAGAACGCGTTGCAGGCACCATACCACACAGTGATGCAGCTGGTCAGGATGCTCTCGATGGTGCCTCTGTAGAAGGTGCACATGATGGGGGTTGGGGCTCTGGCTCTTCGCAGTTTGCAGAGAAAGTAAAGACGCTGTTGTGCTTTCTTGGCCAGTGCTGTGGTATTGTTGGTCCAGGAGAGGTCCTCAGTGATGTGCACACACAGGAACTTGGTGCTGCTCACTCTCTCCACAGTCGCACCGTTGACAGTCAGAGGAGCATGCAGAGTGTGCGCTGTCCTGAAGTCGACAACAATCTCCTTCGTCTTCTCCACGTTCAGAGAGAGATTGTTGTCACTACACCACTTGGCCAAGTGGCTCACCTCACTCCTGTAGTTTGTCTCATCTCTGCTGCTCTGTCGTGTCATCCGCAAATTTGATGAAGAGGTTGGAGTCGTGTGATGGTGCGCAGTCGTGGGTCAACAGGGTGTAGAGGAGGGGGCTAAGTACACATCCTTGGGGGGCCCCCGTGTTCAGTGTGATAGTGCTGGATGTGTTACTGCCAACCCTTACTGCCTGAGGTCTCCCAGTCAAAAAGTCCAACAGCCAGTTGCACAGTGAAGTGTTTAAGCCCAGCTGGAACAGTTTGTGAGTGAGCTGTTGAGGGATAATTGTGTTGAATGCTGAACTGAAGTCTATGAACAGCATTCTGACGTAAGAGTCTTTTTTTGTCCAGATGAGTGAGTGCAGCATGGAGGGTAGTGGCGATGGCATCATCGGTCGAGCGCTTGGGCCGATATGCAAACCGAAAGGGGTCCAGAGAGGGGGGGAGGACAGACTTGATGTTGTGCATGACCAGCCGTTCAAAGCACTTCATGAGGATAGGAGTAAGTGCAACTGGACGGTAATCGTTGAAGCAGGATGGAGATGACTTCTTTGGGACTGGGATGATGGTGGTGGCTTTGAAGCATGTGGGGACAACAGCCTGACTCAGCGAGATGTTGAAAATGTCGGTGAAGACATCAGTGAGTTCTGCTGCACAGTCTCTCAGCACACGCCCAGGAATGTTGTCAGGACCCGGAGCTTTGCATGCATTGATCCTACTGAGGGATCTCCTCACGCTGTCTGGGGACAGCATCATCACCTGGTCGCCAGGAGGTGGTGGAGTCTTCTGTGCAGTGGTGTCGTTTTGTGCCTCAAAGCGAGCGAAGAAGGCATTTAGCTCATTTAGCAGGGAGATGTTGTTGTCACAGGTCTGTGGTGGGGGCTTGTAGTTCGTGACGGTCTGAATCCCCTGCCACAGGCTCCAAGTGTCTCTGCTGTCCCTGAAACGATGGGATATCCTCCTGGAGTACTGTCTCTTGGCCTCTCTGATGCCGCAGGATAGATTGGCCCTAGCTGTCTTCAGGTTCACCTCCTCTCCTGCTCTGAAGGCAGCATTCCGAGCCTTAAGGAGATGGTAGACCTCCCCCGTCATCCACAGTTTCTGGTTGGCCCACACAGTGATGGTCTTTGTGGTAGTTACATCATCAATGCACTTGTTGATGTAGGCAGTGACAGTCTCTGTGTACTCCTGGAGGTCTGTGGTGTTGTTGTATGTGGCAGCCTGCTTGAACATATTCCAGTCAGTAGTGTTAAAGCAGTCTTGAAGTACCTCTGATGAGCCTTCTGGCCACACTTGTATCTGTTTGCGAACTGGTTTGGTGATTTGCTAAACTGGTGGTTTAACAAGTAGTCTGTATGCGAGCATTAGCATGACAGTGATGTGGTCTGAGGCGCCAAGATGGGGGAGGGAGAGGGCTTTGTAAGATCCTCTCTTAGTGGTGTAAACAAAGTCCAGAGTGTTGTTACCTCGTGTTGGAAAGTCTATGTGTTGATGTATTTTTGGAAACACACTCTTCAGGTCTGCATGGTTGAAGTCTCCAGCCGAGATGAGAAAAGCATCTGGGTGGGCTGTCTGCTGCTCGCTGATGTGCTCGTAAAGTTCATTTAGTGCCTCACTCTTGTTGTTGTTGTTGGTGCAGGGGGGGATGTATACAGCAACGAGAAGTATGGCTGTATATTCCCTCGGTATGTAGAACGGCTGGCACTTAATAATCATAAACTCCACCAGGGGTGAGCAGTGTTTGCAAACCACAACAGTGTCGTGGCACCATGCATCGTTGATGTAAACAAAGTCCGCCACCGCGGGTCTTACCTCCCTCGACGAGGACTCTGTCTGCTCGATAGCATGTTAGCTCGTCGAGCTGAATGGCGCCGTCCGGTACGTTGTTGTTGAGCCATGTTTCCGTGAACACAAAAACACAACAGTCTCTTACAGTCCTCTGAGTTGAGCATAGTAGTCGGATGTAGTCCAGTTTATTGTCCTGGCTTGTGTGGGTTAGCCGCTAGCCTAGCCCGGATACCTCCGCGCTTACCCCTTTTCTGCCTTCTCTCACGCTGCTTGTGGCGCAGTACAGATGCAGTAGTGGGGGTCGGTGATGACGTAATCCTCCGGAGCAGACCGAGGTCCCGCAGCTATTCGATGTGTGCGGAGTTTAACTCTAGAAATGTTGTTCTACCAACATCGAGAATAAACTCATGACTGTATGCGCGATTAAAGACAGTTAGACGCGACGAAGACGTACAAAGACACTGCGACGTACAAGACAAAAAACATGAAAACACTGTTCCGTCGGGAGAGAGAGAAGCCGCAGCGTGTGCATGTGCCGCCATCTTGGAACAAAAGCAAGAGCCTTTTGTAGCAAGAGCCTTTGATAATATTTTATAGTCTGCGCATAGAAGAGATATTGGTCTCCAATTACTTATATTTTGAAGGTCTCCCTTCTTAGGTAACAATGTAATAACAGCTCTTCCACAGCTTAACGGTAGTAATCCTTTATTTAGACTGTCATTAAAAACCAAAAAGAAATCATCACCAATCACTGGCCATAAAATTTTATAAAAATCAACAGGAATCCCATCAATACCAGGAGCCTTTCCATTTTCCATACTCATCATAGCTATGTGTAATTCATTTTGTGACAAAGAATGTTCAAGCATAGCATTGGACTTCTCATCAATCTTTGGAACGTCATTGAGAAAAGTAGAGTCTTCATTTTCTCTTTGAACCAATTCACATTTATATAAGTTTGAGTAAAAACAAACAGCATGTTTGCTTATTTCACTAGACTCAGTCTTTTCCTAAGTCAGAGCGCAATGAGTGAATGATACTGTCATGATTTTCACATGAAACAGAACCCAAATGCAGACAGCTCTTTGACAAAAACGTATTTATCATATGACAAAAACATAACTTAAAATCCCTTGAGGGGGAAAACAAGACAAAAAATAACAAGACATGAGAATAAACTTGACCAAAACTTAACTCAGGGGACACTGACAGGGACAAGGTAGACAAACGATCCGGCACAGGACAGCAAACACAAGGGCATTAAATAGGAGAGGAACAAAAGAGACATAACGAGGGCAACAGGTGAAGGGCGTGAACTGATAACGGGATAATTAATATGGAAACAAGGGGGCAGGGCTAAGACGCACGACAGGAGAGCACATGGCACACAAACAATGGCCATGTGCTTCCAAACACAAACACAAGACATGGGTCTGCCATGATCCTGTAATTTCAAACTAGAACAACCATAAGAATGGCAGGATCATGACAGATACGACTTTGGCCATTTTTGCTTTCTAAATGGAAATTATTTTTGAGGGTGCATCCATTTGTGTAATACTTTGAAAACGTGAACGAATTAGTGCTCCTTGCGCCTTTGTACCCAATAAGTCTGCAAGCAAATCTTTTTTAGATTTACTGCTTTCAAAACAAACACCATCACCTGTAGAAGCTGCTGTACTCAAAAGTTCTATTAATTCATTTTCTAACTTCTTCATTGACTGGGCCATTTTCTTAGTAGCATTAAGAGTGTACTCCTGGCACAATTGTTTAATTTGGACCTTGCCACAATCCCACCATTGTTGTAAGGAAGTATAAAACAGTTTTGTTCTTTAAAATTTTCCCAAAACAAATTAAAAATTTCAATAAACTTTTTATCATTTAAAAGTGAAGTATTAAAATGCCAATAAGCACTCTTTAAATTCACAGAATTAATAAAAATATTACAAACAACAGAACAGTAATCAGAGAAACCAACTGGAATAATTTTACATTCTTTAACAAGATTTGCTTGAAAATTAAACACATATAGCCTGTCTAGTCTTGCCATAGAAATAAGGTTATTTCTACTATGCGCCCAGGTATATTGTCTGTTTTTGTTGTGCACATTCCTCCATACATCACATAAATCAAATGTTCTTATCAATTGTGTTAGAGCTTTTTGTGAGGCAATATGTGGCTCCAAGTGATTCCGATCTAATTTATCATTTTCAGTACAGTTAAAGTCTTCGCCAAAGAAAAATAATCCTTCTGTACTTAAATCTTTCAAAACAACACCAATCGTATAAAAAAAACTATTCTTTCAGCTCCTTTAGTGGGGGCATAAATATTTAAAAGAGTAATTATAGTATTTTCAAACTTGGCTTTGATTTTTAAAACCCGGCCTTTAACTATTTCTTCTGTTTCACAAGAAATTGGTAGTGAATGTTTTGAAAATAGAACAGCTACTCCTCCACTATTAGATGACACTGTGTGATTCTTGAACAAAGGTAACATCCATACGCTTTTGTTTTATAAATTCAAATAAACACATTCTCTTCTGACTGTCTCTGGCACCATTTAAATTGAGAGTTCCAATTTTAAAATTCCCCATAAAAAATTATGTTCTAAAAAAACAAAAATAATTGAAAGAAACAGTCAGTAAGACAAAAACTTCTACCAGAAAAAAGAAATTACACCATATTTTGTTTTTCATCATTAAGAATTTACTCACAATTTTCCTAAGACGATAAACTTCTTTATCTCCAAAAGCACCTTCTTTCATTAGAAAACTTGAAAGTTGAACGATCATGGGAATAATCTTTAGCCTTTAGTATCTTTCAAAAATTTGCTAATTTCCTCAACTTTATAAACTGTTGTCTGATTTTCATTATCATGTATTGGAATCCGTAGAATTACTGTCTGAGGCTAAACTTTCAGCTTCATTTTTATCTTTTTTCACTTGCTTAATTGCCTTGCTCTGGCAGGCTTTTTTCCTTTTAGTAGGAACTTTGAAGACAGATTCTGTTTCCATCTCCAATTTAACAACACCCTCACTGACCTGTTTATCAGTAGTTATTTTATCTTTAGTTACAGTGATTTTGCTGCTTAAATTAGCTGTCTCAACAACCATGAGATCAGGTGCAGAGAAAAGACCTGCAGTGACCTCAGCCATAGTGGGTCTATTTGTTTTTTCCTCAACCGATCCACCAGAAACGGACTCAACCGCTACTGGTGCCACACACTCCTCTGTAACAGTTACAATTTCAGGATGTTTACTCTGAGGGTTTGTCTGTACAGTAGCATTTTTATTTGTTTTTTCAGGACAAAAGCATATCAGATAGCCAATTTTGCCACAACTAAAGCATTTCATTGTACTTTCAGATGATGCATAAACTGTATAATGAAAATCCTCGACTTTAACATTAAAAGACAGGTTAAGCTCATCCGCATTATTTTTCAATATCATATAAACCTGTCTCCGAAAAGACACTACATGTTTCAGCAAGGGTGATTTACTATTTAATGCAATTTTCCTAATGGGGGAGACTATTTTTCCAAAGGAAGACAATTCTTTTATAATACTTGCAGCAGAAACAAACGGAGGAACATTTGACAAAATAATCTTCCTGGAAGGACTACCTAGAGGGAGTACAGATGTAAGCACATCATTAATTACAACTCCTGTTTGAACAACCTCATTAGCTTTTTCGATCACGTTCAAAAACAAAACAATCGCGTTGTTCATTCTAGATGCGGAAACAATAGTGTTATGACCAACTACGTTTCCGACCGCTAAAGCACATTCCTCTACACTGAATTTAGACAAAATCTTAATTCCATGACGCCGAGTTAGCCCATCACTGCTCATAACACCTGAGGTAGCCATGCTTCCCGGCAAAGAAAGAAAGAAACAAAAAGAGACGCCGGGAGCAGCCTCCCGCAACTTTCCAAAAGAGCTACTCTTCTACAACAAATAACACATAAACAAAACACAAACAAAAACACAACGCACTACAAAAAAGTTAGAATGAAAACACAAGCGGACTCACCACACACTCCACTCACTCACTCCGCAAATGCTCGCACATGCGCACACAGAGAGAGAGAGAGAGAGAAAGAGAGAAAGAGAGAGAGAGACCCCACAGGAGCTCCCAGTTTCTTCCTATATTATGGTGCCACACACTAATGCCACAGGTAAACAGCAAGTATTCCACAGATAAACAGGCAAGAAAACAACCGGGTCAGAACTAGCTACAAACAAGTAGACAACTAGACCAGACAAGGGATAGAGGGAGAGGGAGAGTTTATATTCATTTTGCGCGTAATTGTGGGCGCCGCCATCTATAAGCTATTTGTCTAAAGACTGCAGGTGAGCCGCTAGCTAATGAGAGTCGTATTGCGAGTTAGACGAGTTTGCCATTTTGATTGGCTATTTAATATTTATTATGGAATCCAACGGTACAAGCTTAATGTGTGCTGTTAGTAGTTGCAATAACAGCTGGTGAAAAAGCCACCAAATCAAAAAACATTTGTGTTTTGAAAATTCCACGCATCAGAGCTGAATGTGGATGAGGCGCACCTATGTGTGCCATATCTCTTGGAAAATGTACCTACCTACTTGACTACAATAACTAATAAACATCGTTCAAAAACAGGGATTTATGGGAACTACATTTAGAAAAATAATATTAATAAAAGAATATTTAGCACAACTATATAAACAGTATGTAAACATTTCTTACATTTTTATGCATTTGGCAGACGCTTTTATCCAAAACAACTTACATTACATTGTATTATACATTTTGTATAGTAAGCAAGTGGGGGTTAGGTGCCTTGCTCAAGGGCACCTCAGCCGTTACCTGCCAGCCCTGAGAATCAAACCAGCAACCTTCTGGTCATGAGTCCAACTCATGTTGTGGTTTCTTTTTGCCACTCTCCATTGAACACTCAAGTCGGGTTTTGATTCCATCAGATAGACTTTTATTGACTAAACCAATAAAGAGCCGAGCCCCCCATATGCAGGGCCGGGCCCTCCCACAGAGAACTGCAGAGGACAGGGACCTGCATAGGAGAGAACCCTCTCATGGCCTACTAAGGGGAAACCTTTTATAGATGGACTGTTTGGGGGTGGGCACACATGCACACATGTTCGAAGGAATGTTTGGGGGTGGGCACACAGGTCTGATAGTAGTTTTAGAGGTGGGGGTTAAGGAACAAAGACCTGTAGCCACATGTATAGAGAATTATAATAGTGGCTTAAATTGTAGGCGATTCCTCTAGATTTAGGTTAATAAAATCTTCTACACTCTCTAACCACTGGGCCACGACTGCTAGTTATTATAATAAAAGTATAATATTAGCAGCCGTTAAAATTGAGCCGTCAGCACTTTCAAATGTATTTAGCAGTTAAAACTTAATAAAGCAAGCTTTATCGCAGCTGCATGACTTACCCTGTCATTACATTACATTTACATTTACATTCATTTGATAGATGCTTAGCATTTAACATTTTGTCAACACGCTAAACAGTAAACAGAAGTAAGCAAGGGAGAGAACAACATGAAAGACAATTTTTTTATTTAATAAAAACATAGACAGTTATTGGTTAGTCAGATAAATGCAGAACAGGTATTTGAGTGTTTTTTGCTCCTCAACCCAATCACAGCATGAGGGTAGCAAAATCTGAAGGGTAGCATAAATCGACAGGACACTGGCTAATGAAACGGAAGTCGGATGACAAAATGCGGAAGAGCGGTGTATTAATGGGGGGCAGGACGGAATAAGGTGAATATAGTCCGGGTGATGAGTGTCAGGTGCGGGTGTAATCAACGATGGCTGGTGATGGGTGCAAAGGATCATGGGAAATTAAGTCCAAGGGGAGAGAAAAAGGAGAGACAGGCAGGAACTGTGACACTCACAGAGACCACAGAGACCTTGAAAGGGACCAGCATTAAATGCTGTCAGTTTCTTTGTATTGTGTTTAAAAGCTGTGAGGAAAATCATTTTAAAGTCATAAAACTAAGAAAATATGTCAAACAATACAAAAATTTAGGAAGTACACACTACTTGAATTTTCTCTTTGGGAGTGAATCATTCAGGTGCTGGTCACATAATTAGAATATCATCAAAAAGTTGATTTATTTCACTAATTCCATTTAAAAAGCGAAACTTCTATATTATATTCATTCATTACACACAGACTGATATATTTCAAATGTTTATTACTTTTAATTTTGATGATTATAACTGACAACTACTGAAAATCCCAAATTCAGTATCTCAGAAAATTAGAATATTACTTAAGACCAACACAAAGAAAGGATTTTTAGAAATCTGGGCCAACTGAAAAGTATGAACATGAACTGTGTGCAGGTGCCAAGTCCTGTTGGAAAATGAAATCTGCATCTCCATAAAGTTGGTCAGCAGCAGGAAGTATGAAGTGCTCTAAAACTTCCTGGTATACGGCTGCGTTGACCTTGGACCTCAGGAAACACAGTTGACCAACACCAGCAGATGACATGGCACCCCAAACCATCACTGACTGTGGAAACTTTACACTGGACCTCAAGCAACATGGATTCTGTGCCTCTCCTCTCTTCCTCCAGACTCTGGGACCCTGATTTCCAAAGGAAATGCAAAACTTACTTTCATCAGAGAACATAACTTTGGACCACTCAGCAGCAGTCCAGTCATTTTTGTCTTTAGCCGCTTCTGACGCTGTCTGTTGTTCAAGAGTGGCTTGACACAAGGAATGCGACAGCTGAAACCCATGTCTTGCATACGTCTGTGCGTAGTGGTTCCTGCAGCACTGACTCCAGCTGCAGTCCACTCTTTGTGAATCTCCCCCACATTTTTGAATGGGTTTTGTTTCACAATCCTCTCCAGGGTGCAGTTATCCCTATTGCTTGTACACTTTTTTTACCACATCTTTTCCTTCCCTTCACCTCTCTATTAATGTGCTTGGACACAGAGCTCTGTGAACAGCCAGCCTCTTTTGCAATGACCTTTTGTGTCTTGCCCTCCTTGTGCAAGGTCTTGCCCTCCTTTGTGTCTTGCCCTCCTTTGTGTCTTGCCCTCCTTGTGCAAGGGTCGTCTTTTGGACAACTGTTAAGTCAGCAGTCTTCCCCATGATTGTGTCGCCTGCCCTACAGAACTAGACTGAGACCATTTAAAGGCCTTTGCAGGTGTTTTGAGGTAATTAGCTGATTAGAGTGTGGCACCAGGTGTCTTCAATATTGAACCTTTTCACAATATTCAAATTTTCTGAGAAACTGAATTTGTCATTTTCAGTAGTTGTCAGTTATAATCATCAAAATTAAAAGAAATAAGCATTTGAAATATATCAGTCTGTGTGTAATGAATGAATATAATATAAAAGTTTCACTTTTTGAATGGAATAAGTGAAATAAATCAACTTTTTGATGATATTCTCAGGGCTCTCAAGTTTTGAAGACAGGCAAGAGTGACATCCCCCCGCCGTCAGGGGGTCAAAGAGAATGGGGGTGTTCCATTAATAATATTATTATTAGTGTTTTTGTTGTTAATATTAATACTTTTTTATATTTAATAATACTAATAATTGCTCAGACTTGCTGAAGAAAATATTTGAGACATGACACTGACAATTTAACCAAATGCAAAGCGTTTATTCAATTTCCATTTATTAATTTTTATATATCAGGATATAATGATAAAATATGACTTTAAGTGACCTATAACATCGACTATGCAATACACTTTTTTTGCAATTGCTAATAAAATTATTAAGCCTATATATTTATAATGTGACAATATGTCAGTCATTGTGTGATAACGAAAATATGACTAGGCCTAGACTACTTGTTCTGAGCAGATGTTGTCAGTGAACAGGCTGTAAAACTGTTGGCTAAGTTACAGACACTCATGAAAAACTGATGCTAATTATCTGGGAAACATTCTCTAACAGCAGTTAAGTTGTCATTGTTTGTGTCAAACAAGTTGTGAATTTGTTGTAACATTAAAACAAGACTTACTCTGTGCACAAAGTGATGCTCGGAGCTCCAGTGGTTTCCTCTGTGGGTGAACGAGGAATATGGTGAACAATTCCAGGATATGCTTTTTTTCATTGGTTGTTGCATTAAATCTTACCTAGATACAATAGTGCTATTTTCTGATAGGCTATTGTGTAGCCTATTTCTTTTTTTTGATTGGCTGATAAGTGGCAGGCTCGACTAAGAACTCAGAGACACGCGGCTTGATTCCTGCCGGTTCCATAGGGAGAGCGGCGCGGGCAGAAAAACTTTGGGCGCTGCGGCATATTAAATATATTATAAATAGTTTTTCTGCGTGAGAAATACAATGTGTGGCGGGAGTGCGTGACAAAAGACCAAAATGAGTGACTGTCACGCTCAATGCGTGACACTTGAGAGCCCGTGTATTCTAATTATATGACCAGCACCTGTATACCATTTTTAATTGTCACATTATAAATGTTTTATTGTTTTTTCTTTGTCCCCAGTTTGTCAAAACTGTTGCTGTTACCCTGTCATTGGTGTAGTTATTCTGTTCTTCTGTTTTGATTTCAGCCCATTGGCTTCTGTGTTGGCTCTGTCTTTGGCACCGATTACACCCAGCAACATGTGAAGGTGTCCTGTGAAATATTTCACTCCCAGGTACTCTTAATATTCTCATTTATAAATTGAGATCTTTTTGGTTCTGGAAGAGGCAGATGACTGACATCTTCTAACACCTCAATAAACTGGGCCAAACCTCACCTATCCAAAGTTAACTTAAATTTCTTCGTGCATTGACATATAAAAATAACATGATTGAAAATCCAGACAACAGTATCACTAATATGTTAAATGTGCAGTGTGAAACTCTTAGACATAGAGACAGAGCATTTAAGCTAAATCTCTTGAACACCAAACAAACCCAGAAATTAGGACAAGCAGAACATTTTGCAGTTGGGTTTCTTAAATAATGCTATTGGGTCTCAAGCAGTTGATAGGATTAATGCAGACATGAACATATATCGTACAAGCCAATTCAACAGAGTATATTTAGTTTATCGAGTTACATTTGGATTTCAGTACATATATTACTTGACAGGTAGACATTTCAAATGACATAAGGATGAAATGTTGCTATGTAATGACATATATTTTAAAGGGGTGAAATTGGATGGCTAAAAAGAACACTATTGTGTTTATTTGGTGCAATACAGTGTGTTTAAGCAGTTTACAGTTCATAAAACACATTAGTTTCCACATGCCGTGCATTACTTTTGCTTCTCTGTGCCCTGCCTTTCTGAAACGTGTCGATTTTTTACAAAGCTCATCATTGTGAAAAATGTGGTGTGCTCTGATTGGCCAGCTACCCAGTGCGTTGTGATTGGCCGAATACCTCAAGCATGTGGTGGAAATATATAAAAAAAGTTGCCCAACTTTTTAGAAACAGCCTTTGTGCACAACCAGGTGTAAATGCGCTGCACACACTCGGATTTTAAAGTTGTACTGTTTTGGAACAGTGTTGTAAATAAACATTAACCACTTATTTCTAACTGTGTCCTCATTTGGAAGACCCAAGTCGTCTGGAATATACATAGATCACTATCAATACTGATCATCTATCAATTGCTGCCTTCTTTGGCTCAAATTTAAAGCTAGTCTTGTCTGATGTTTTGCATTTCACCAGTTATATGAGAAAATTATGATATTGTACATTTGCTATTGTTTATTAAACAACACTACAATAGTTATGCCTTCTTTCTTTGCTTACAAATTTGGGAGGTGTTATGCAAAGCTTCCCACACACTGATGTAGATTTGTGGGGGCGTGGTTAAACAAGGTGTTTTAGGCAAGTCTGGAAAAGTCTCCACTTTTAAATAGAACAGATCTTTTGTTTTGAGACTTTAAATTTTGCAATTTTACATGTCTAATATATGCATGAACAACTTGAAATACACCAAAGATACAGGAAAACATAAAATAGCACCATATCACCCCTTTAAGCAGCAATAAATGTAATTGATGTCAAAGTTTCTTCACCTTGCTCAAAACTGTAGCTCTTTGTTGTCTCTGACCCACAGGTGCATGTTGTCACCCCGACCCAGCATAATGAAAAGTCTATGCTTTCCAAGACTCCAGCCAATGACATGCATATTCCTCATATCCCTGCTCCGCCATTTCAGAATGTCAAACCCACAATCCCTCAGTTTGCTGACCCTGTGTATCAGGCTGTACCCGCTGAGCCCAGACTACACCCTGCCACTGCATCAAGTGTTGCCCTTACCACATCATCCAGCGAATCAAATGAGTCTGCGGAGACCAACTCAGACTCATCCGAGGAAGTGGTAGGTTCCGTTCGTGTTGCCAAACCTTCTGCCAACTTCCGCTACATGCTGCACCGCCAGAGGAGGCAGGTGCCCACAGCCACCACATCCCCTCATATGCCAATTTTCCTGAGTGTTTTCCCCAGCATACCTTCCCCTTTCCGTTCCTGTCCAGGGGTCTCTCGCTACACAACTGTATAAAGAGGTTACAAAAAACACTACAATTCCGCTCAATGAGATATGCAGAAATTATTTCAGAAATGTAAGTTATATTATTGCAAAATGAATGTAGGTATTTACCAGTGCTTTCATAAACCCAGATAATGTGGGCAGCAACATTTTAAAATGACCTTGAAGCAGACTTCATATATCAACAAAAATATAGATTTGAATAAATCTTTAAAGCTGTGGACCTATTTCATTGTAAAGGGATGTTCAGGAATAACACTGTAATGTAATGCTTGTTGTGTCATTTTTTGTTCAACATCTAGAATATAGAACACGTATCAACACTGATCATCTATCAATGCCCCCTTCTTTGGCTCAATTTTAAAGCTAGTCTTGTCTGATGTTCTGCATTTCACCAGTTATATGAGAAAATTATGATATTGTACATTTGCAATTGTTTATTTCATTCAATTGTCAATTAAATGGAAGTTGCATACAGTGTCATACCATGGACTTATGCCCATTCAAACTAACACCTTGACACTTGTTCTTTGTCATCCTATTCCATGTTTTGAATTTGACTACCTCTAGAACTTACACACAATACAGCAATGCAAAGCATTTAGAAATGCAGCATGTTTATATACAGTGTGTCAAAAATCAGGGTAAGATTTGAGGAGCACTGTACTAGATTGTATAATTTCAGCATTTAATGTTGAGAAGGACTACTAGAAGCCGTTGAAGGTCTGGTCTAGGAAGGACACAGCCTTTGGTGTGAGAAGCAACCCTTGTTACTGGTTCCTGTAATTTAGTTCTTATAACTACCACCTTATGTGTGAACCCTCCCCCCTTTATCCTAGTTAAGAATTTTCACCTTAAAGGTTCTTTTCCATGGAGCAAATTATACACGATATGAATAATCATGGCCCAAAAATAAAAGGATTTATTTTGAAAGGTGTGTCCAATGAGATTTGTGCTTTAGATGTTGCAAATAAAACCATAAAAAAATAAATCAAAATTGTGTTCTATTTTAGCATCTTCAAAATTGCCAATGTGCATTGTTTTGAACCATTTTATATATTCATTAAGTATATCAAGGCAAGGCAAGGCAAGTTTTTTTTATATAGCACATTTTATACACAAGGTAATTCAAAGTGCTTTACATAAAATGCTTGAAGGCAAAAAAAGAACAAAATCACAAATAAAATTGATAAAAATGTTTGCACATATAAAGAGAATAAAAACAAGAAATAAAAATAAAAATGCAGCACAGTGCTCAGGTTGTAAATGCACAGCTAAACAAGTGTGTTTTTAATCTGGATTTAAAAATGTCTACTGTTGGTGAACAGCTGATGTCTTCTGGAAGCAGATTCCAGTTACGAGTGGCATAATGGCTAAACGCTGACTCGCCTTTGTTTTGAGTGAACCCTTGTTACCTCTAACTGACTTGATCCTAATGATCTGAGAAGTCTGCTTGGTTTATATAAAATTAATGAAAGTGACCTATTTGTCAGATATGGTGACCCATACCCAAAATGTGACCTCTGCATTTAACCCAACCAGTGAATAGTGAACACACACATTTCAAGTCATAAACACACATACACCAAGAGCAGTGGGCAGCTATCACTGCAGCGCCCGGGGGTAAGGTGCCTTGCTCAAGGGCACGTCAGTTGTTACCTGCCGGTACTGGGAATCGAATCGGCAACCTTGCAGTTACGAGTCCGACTCTCTAACCATTAGGCCACAACTGCCCCCACAAAGTAGGGTTATATAATAAGCATATATGAGATGTATTTAGGTCCTAGGCCATTGAGTGATTTGTAGACAGTTAATAATACTTTAAAATCAATTCTAAAAGTAACTGGTAGCCAGTGTAGAGATCTGAGAATTGGAGTAATATGCTCAGATTTTTTGGTTCTAGTCAGAATCCTGGCAGCAGCGTTCTGTATGAGCTGCAGCTGTCTGATGGTCTTTTTGGGAAGGCCTGTAAGGATTCCATTACAATAAACCACCCTACTGGTGATGAAAGCATGAACAAGTTTCTCTAAATCTTGGCTTGAGACAAAACATCTGATTCTGGCTATATTTCTGAGATGGTAGTACGCTGATTTGCTTATTGCTTTGACATGACTGCTGAAACTAAGGTAAGACTCTAAAATGACACCTAGATTTTTAACTTTACTTTGAGTCTTTAGACCTCTTGAGTCAAGGTATGTGTTTACCTTGTTAGTTTCATCTTTGTTACCAAATACAATGACTTCAGTTTTGTTTTTATTTAACTGAAGGAAGTTTTGGCACATCCAGTTGTTAATTTCATCAATGCACTGGCAAAGGGAGAAAATACCAAATCTATTGAAGTTTACATTTACATTTACATTTACATTTATTCATTTGGCAGACGCTTTTATCCAAAGCGACTTACAATTGAGGAAAACAGCAAGCGATTCGTCTAAGTAAGCAATATTCATGAGAGGTGCTAGTAATACAAGGTTTCAAATACAACGTCAAGATAGTATAAGCAAGTATATAGAGAACATTAGAAAAGGAAAAATAGGGGTAAAATGAAACTTTTTTTTTATTTTTTTTTTATATTTTTTTTTAAAAAAAGGTAGAGGTGGGTCTTCAGCTGTTTTTTGAATTGTGAAATTGATCCAGCAGTCCTGATGGAAACAGGAAGATCATTCCACCAGCCGGGAACGGAGAAAGAAAATGTCCTTGAGATGGATCTCATGCCTCTCTGTGAAGGAACAATGAGGCGCCGCTCGTTTTCAGACCGCAGACTTCTGGAGGGGATGTAGGTCTGTAAGAGAGAGTTGAGGTAGATGGGTGCTGTGTTAGTGGCTGTTCTGTAAGCAAGCACCAGTGCCTTGAACTTAATGCGTGCCGCTACTGGGAGCCAGTGTAGAGAGATGAGCAGAGGTGTGACATGTGCTCTCTTGGGCTCATTGAAGACCAGGCGTGCAGCAGCATTCTGGATCATTTGCAGAGGTTTGAAGGCACAGGCTGGGAGACCGGCCAGAAGAGCATTACAATAATCCAGTCTAGAAATGACAAGTGCCTGGACGAGAAGCTGTGTTGCATGTTCTGTTAAGAACGGTCTGATCTTTCTAATGTTGTACAATGCAAACCTGCATGACCGAGTTGTTTTAGTAACGTGATCCTTAAAAGTCAGCTGATCATCCATGATTACCCCAAGATTCCTGACTGAAGTCGATGGGGTTATCTTAGATGGACCAAGTTGGATGGTAAGCTGGGGCTGTTCTGACGGGGTGGCAGGAATGACGAGAAGCTCAGTCTTGGCCAGGTTGAGTTGCAGGTGATGATCTTTCATCCAAGAAGAGATGTCAGCCAGGCAGTCGGAGACTCGTGTGGCTAGCGTGGAATCGTCTGGATGAAATGAGAGGTGAAGTTGAGTGTCATCAGCATAACAATGGTAATACTCGTATACCAATTTGGCTAAACACATCCACACCACATAAACAATTATACAACACTCTATTATAATCAGGGGAATGGAGTGGCTGGTAAGTTGCAAAATAACAAATAAAAACCCAAACCAGCAGCATAACACATGAGCCCAACTAAAAACAATAACGAGTCATAAGACACTGAACAATCCCCTAATTGAAAATAAAATAAACCACATGCCGAAAGGAATAGGCAGCCAGGAAAACACACAGTGGTTCCTAATAACAATAAATACCTCCATTAACAATACATGGACACAGCAGCTACAAACAACTTTTCCCTACCTTCGGCAATGACAAATGATGACACAAAAAGAAATTGCTGCCAGCAATGACGTACATCAAAGTGGCAAGTCGCAAACTCAAGCAAACTAAATTAATTCAGCTGGCCACTCAGGCACACATTTTCCTGCTACAGTCTACCCCCTAATACAGCGCCCCGGCGATGAACTTGCAAGAGTCCCCAACAATCAAGTCCAGGGTCTAAAGACCGCACACCCTGTATTAGATGGTGGGTCCCTAGATGCAACCACTCCACTCACTGTCCCACCTAATGGCCTTGACCTTGGCACGTACCACTGAAAGCGTTTTAGGCATCACTACCCAGAAACTTCAAAATTGATAGGTCCCAACGTGTGCAGGTACATGGGGGTTTAGCCAATGTTCTTTTTTCTTCTACTGGGTCAATGCAATGATGTGTTCTTTCACCTCTTCTTTTTATGCTTTATTCAAATGAGTGCCAAACGAAATTAGAGAGGTGTCACATTAGTTTGCGGATGTTTGCGGATGATTCTGTGATAATTTCTAAATTTCTAATTTCTTTTCTCCTAAATTATGGTTCTATGGTTCTATTTTGGTGAAGTTTATGGATTGGTGCAATTCGTCCTTTTTGGACATTAATGTATCAAAAATCAAATAGATGATCATAGAATCCTGTGACCATCTCTCCTGTGGTCATAAATGGTCAGGTTGTAAAAGTTGTAAATCAGCATAACTACCTTGTTATTAAATTAGATGATTACCTGACCTTCGAGGCCCATGTAGATGCCATGTGTAAGAAAACTCATCAGAGAATGAATTTCTTAAGGAAGTTACGTAGTTTTAATGTAGATAGTACTTTTATGAAAATGATTTATTCTTGATTTGTTGAATCTGCTATTACTTTTTCATTAGTGTATTGGTATAGGCCATTGAACCTTAAAAGTAGAAACAAACTACGGGAAATTGTTAAAGTGTGTGGTAAGATCATTGGCACCACCTTAAATGATTTGGATGATGTGTAGAGGACTTTGAGTAAGGCTGATCTAATTATTAGCGACCCTAGCCATCCCCTTTTAAATGTTTTTAGATTGCTACCCTCCTCTCATAGATATTATATTACACTATGCTGGACAAATAGATAAAAAAATGTACCAGCTGCTATTAGATTTTTAAATGGTCTTAAGTGTTTAAAAAAGTCATTGTGTCTTTGTTGTTTTCTTTGTATTGTAACTGTGTGTTTTTTATATTGTTGGCTGTGAAACAAATTGCCCCTAGGGGAATAATAAACTTGACCTTGACCCTCTCACATTAAAGTTACAGATATAGACCAGCTGGCCCTGCTCCAGTGGTGCATCCTGCACATGCTGGTCAAAATGTAACTTACATCGACCAGCAGCATTTTAGGTGTTCTCATGCTCTGTCAAAAGCTATACCTCCAACCTAGCCTAAAACTAAACCATACATTTGTGCACCTCACCTGCCACTGGCTCATTAACTCTGTCAAGCAAGAAGTCAATGGGGGATGTGGTTCCTGGCCAAACATTAAAAAATAGGGTGACTCAGCTGTAGCCTGATGTGGTGTGATATTATAAGAAAAGAGAATTTGACAGGATGCTCAATTCCTCTTCTTCGAAACCGACAGTGTACACAATAAATTGTGTAGCATCCTATTAAAGCACTCACACTGACCATTGCCAGCTGAATGGTAAGCGGTAGTTCTAGACTTACCAGCCAAAAATTCAAAGCTGCAGCCCTAAAACCCCAAAAGTATAAAGCCGTTCTATTACCAGCACTTGAGCTACGCTCTCTGCCTGTTGATCTCGAGTAATAATGAAAAGGTTCCAAAAGCGTGAAGTCAATAGCCAATATTTCAGCTAATAAATAACCCAGGAAACTGCGAGCTACCGGCTGTTAGGATTATTGTCTGTGATTATTCACAAAATTTTTCTCTCATGGCCCACTTAAGGGCTAAAAATTCCAATTTCATGGAGCTTTAATTTCAAATGTTGCACTCCGAAGGTCTAAGAGCACGACTTGCAAAAGCAATGGGCCTTGCCTTACACCCTTGCTCCTGTGAAAGATCTGCACCCAATCCACCCAGGCTGGCATCCACTTACAGGATAAAGTGGAAAGAAAAGTCTGCATATGCAAGGACTTGAGCTATTCCTAAAATTCCTCAAAGCTATTTTGACACTCAGATGTCTATAAGCTAGCGTAACGTCGCTCTGCTCACAACCTGGACTTTGCACCCCCAGCCTCTGCCACTAGCCTATGCAGAGGGGCCACTGGCTTAGCGAATGCCTCCACAAAGCGGCGGTAATAACTGGCAAAGCCCAAGAAGGAGCGCCTGGATGATAGGGGATGCATACTAGCAACATAAACACATTTCAGTGTGTCCAAAAGGGTTTGAGGGTACAACAAAATATGTGGCACACACATAGATCTAAGTCACGATTAATTTCGACCGACTACGCCACCTTGGTGGTGTGCCAGGGAAATCCTCCCAATAAGGACACACAGGTACTGTCACGTGCCAGACAAGGGAAAACAGAGAGCGGATCCAAAAGCAGCTTTAATTCTTTTAATATGAATTCCAATGAAACAAATTAACAAAAACTAAGGAACCGGGAGCACATCAACACAAAACAACAACTGACAAAAGGCAACTGAAACGAGATGGCTTAAATACACAGAGGCTAACAAAATAACAAGACACACCTGGAAGAACTAATTAACACTAAAAACTACAAAGGACTAAGGAACACATGGCACAAACAGGAAGTAACATAAAAGTCCCAAAATAACGGGACACACATAACAAAGCCCCCCTCCCTTAAAGAGTGGCTTCCAGACGCTCCTAACACAAAGTCCAGATGGGCGGTGAAGCGGCGGCGGAACAGGGAAAGGGAGCGGCCATCTTGGACGAGGCAGGGAGCCTGGAGTGCGGAAACCATTTTTGGTGTAGACAAACAATGCACAGTCCAGACACACAGCAAAGCAGCAGTAGAGCAGATTCTAAGGGCAGAATCACAGGAACGGACACCTCTGGGACCACCAGACTCGGGACCATGGGAAGACCAGTCAACTGCACAGACAGCAGTGGAGTGTCTGCCAAACCAGAGACCAGACATCTGAACCTGGAACCAGCCATCTTGCGAGCGGGTTCTGGACTGGCGGCCATCTTGCGAGCCATCTTCCATTTTGTAAGTAAACAACTAACGTTATCTATGTCCCATGAAATGCATGTGATCTTAAAATGCAACAGAACAGGCCTACCGTTGTTCTAGGCACAGCAATCTATAACAACACAATTGCTGAGAAAACCTCCACAACATTTCGCTCTCTTTTTCCATGGTCTGATGAAAAGCTGAGCAAAGAATCCTTCAAAATCTTTCGACGGTCTCAGAGGGGTTCGAGGCTCGATGGGTGGCTAGCCATCTTAGTCCATGCGTTGATGAGCTGCGGTCAATGTCAATAACCATCAGGCTAAACTTTCTGTTTAGTTAGAGTCAAAGTTATTTTCCTCAGGAATCTCTCAGTCGATCTTGTCCATGCTCACTTGTCTTCTCGCATTTCTCACTCGATCTCACGTCATAACGCTGCTCACGCTCACAGCACCTGATTGGTACAAAGTGCGCTCTTCACGTTTCTCTTAAAGCAACACTACATATTTCATATGCATTTCTTACATTCACAGAAAACTACAGAAAACTAAAAAAAATACATATTGTTTCACCCATAATCCAATTTTTTTTAATAAAACACTTTGAATTAAACATATTTAACATTTTAATGTAATAATAAAGAACTTTGGTTAAATGTAACTTCTCTTTTAGCAACTCTCTACAGTTTATTATTTATTTACTATTTACAGTAGTTCACCAGGATTACACATGCATTAAACAAAAAAACTAAGATACCAAAATTAAAGACAAACAATAATTTAACTGTGTCACGGACAATAGGCGCAATGGTTCCAGTATTCAGGCTTTCCACAGCATGTAACACAGTCGAAGCAGATCGCAGGGCCTGAACGGCATCAAAACAACAAAGCTATAAAATAAGGTAACGATTACAAACCCATTACCAAGACACAGTACAACACATTACACAAAAATGAAAAAAAAAATACAATTACCAACATAAAAAAGAAATAAGTACTGCATGAGGTGCAGCAAAAGAAACTAACACATATACTGACAAAAGGAGTCAAAATAAAACTAAAGACTCCTGTCGCGAGTCTTGGCTACGCCCCCTTGTTTCCTCTTCTATCTTCCCGTTAGTGTTTCATTCCCTGCACTTGCCCATTGTCATTATGCCTTGTTTGTT
Organism: Oreonectes daqikongensis; assembly: GCA_026939265.1. Classification (NCBI taxonomy): domain Eukaryota; kingdom Metazoa; phylum Chordata; class Actinopteri; order Cypriniformes; family Nemacheilidae; genus Oreonectes; species Oreonectes daqikongensis. The sequence goes on along the minus strand of JAOTQM010000537.1, from coordinate 67,706 downwards.
CCCCTATTTAATGCCCTTGTATATGCTGTTCTGTGTGTGTCCTGGTCCTGCCCTGTCTTGACTGTTTGTTAAAGTAGTACGTTTTGTTTTTTGCTGTTTTGCCCCCTTGTGGGAAGTGTTGTGAGTGTTTGTTGACTTGTTTTCATGTTTTGCCCCATCGTGGGTTTTTTCCTTTAAATAAATCTTGCTTTAGTTATCTCCTGTCTGCATCTGGGTTCTGTCCTTTGCGATTCCTGACAAGGTCGGCTTGTTTATGATCGGCAAGCACTTCTAACAATTAGAAACTCTATCGAGTTCGTACCAAACATTGTTTTGTGGCAGGCAGTGGTCTTGCATCGGTGTTTAAAAGCAGTTTCTGTTGCAGAAATTTAAAAACTGATCTTTTTTCAAGTTTTTAATTACTTTTATTTCAGTTAAATGAACATAAATTAGTGATAGCTGTGGTTTATAGTCCTCCAAAACCAAATAAGGACTTTTGTCCTTATATATGACAGACTCTTGATCGTGGGGGATTTCAACATTCATGTCTGCTGTGAGTCAAACTCCTTGGCCAAGGATTTTACTAGTATAATGGACTCCTTTGATTTTACTCAAGTGGTAAATGGTGCAACCCACAAACAAGGACATACCTTAGATCTTGTATTATTACATGGCATTTCATAATCTTGACTCCCCTTCAAATAAAATAGTTGACATAAGACAACATATTACATCTCCAAATTATGTTTGGTCTGATCCTGCCTTCTGTTCTTTTACTTTAAATGACTTTCAGGCAAACTCTTTGAACTCCGTTCAAGTTATTATCAAACAGCTAAAACCTACAACATGTCTGCAAGACATTGTTCCTACATGGTTCTTGCTTCAGGTCTTTGATGTCGTGGGGCCAAGCATTTTAGCTATAATAAACAAGTCTCTCCTTACAGCAACTGCCCCAAAATTTCTAAAACATGCAATCTTAAAACCCTTACTCAAAAAACCAAATCTTGACCCTACCATCCTATCAAATTATAGACCCATTTCAAACTAATCCTTTTTGTCAAAAGCTCTAGAAAAGGCTGTTTTAGTACAACTAAGTTGTCAGAGTTTTCTAGAGTCAAATAATATTTTTGAAAAATTCCAGTCTGGGTTTAGGAAATACCATAGTACCGAGACTGCACTGTTAAAAGTGTTGAACAATATCTTATTATCTGTAGATTCAGGAGACTCCGTGATACTCTTACTATTAGATCTAAGTCATCCCAACAAAGTTAATAGCCAAACTTAAAGACCTGGGCATTAACACCTCCATGTGCAACTGGATTATGGACTTCCTGACCAACAGACCCCACCTCCGACTGCAGGCCTGTGAACGGATCTAACTCCATCATCAAGTTTGCGGATGACACTACGGTGATTGGTCTCATCAGCAACAAGGATGAGACTGCCTATAGGGAGGAGATCCAGCACCTAGCCACATGGTGCAATGACAATAACCTGCTCCTTAACACCTCCAAGACAAAGGAGCTCATTGTGGACTTCAGGAAAGAGTCACACATGACACCATCGACATGCGCAATAGAAAGCATCCTGACCAACTGTGTCACAATCTGGCATGGGAGCGCAAGGCACTGCAGCGGGTGGTGAAAACCGCCCAGCGCATCACAGGGACTCCACTTCCAGCCATGGAGGACATCCAGAGGAAACACTGTCTGCGTCGAGCTCGCAGCATTCTTAAGGACTCCTCTCATCCCGCCCATAGACTGTTTTCTCTCCTGCCCTCCGGCAGGCGTTTCAGGTGCCTCCGGACCAGGACCAGCAGACTAAAGAACAGCTTTTTTCCCAGAGCTGTCTCTTTATTAAACTCTGCCCCTCGCTGATCCCACTGCCCTTCATATACTGCTACACTCTTCTCTCCCCCCTCACTGCACACTGGCTTCACTTTGTTATTTGCACTACTGGACTGTCTATACATAACATTTATGTTCATCTGCACTACCAGACTGCTAATTTGCACTGCTAAGTACCGACTGCATTTACAGTACCGACTGTTTACATATGCATCTTGCACTCCAACACTTTAACTGAAATCTGCAATAACTTCTTCCATTGCACTGTTACTTAGATAGCTTCTGTCCATAATTTATTTGCACTACTCTATATCCATTACTGTCAGGACTCGGGTTTGATCCTCTCTCTCTTGTTTGTCGTGGTTTCATTGTCACAGCCATGTGCGCTTTCACACAGCTGTTCTCACTCTCTCATCACGCTGGTGTGCGCACCTGTTTCCCCTCTCCTCATCATCTCCTCTTTGTTATATTCCCCTCTGTTTCTCCCCTTCATTGCTAGTGTGTTTTGCTTTCATTGTTTTTCACTCTTGCCAGTCTAAGTTCTCTCGTTTAGCCTTCTTGTTTATTTGCGGTGTGGATTAACCCTTTGTTTCTGTTCAGAGTTTGTCGTTTGCCCTGCAAGTCATCGCCGCCGAGGGTTCTGTGGATTTCTCCTTGTGGTTCGACTTTTGCCTGTTTTACTTCGCCCTTCGTCTCTCCCTTATGGTACCGTTTGCTCATCGCCTGACCCCTGCCTGGCCTGTTTTCGAGTTCGTCATCTCCCCCCGGACCTGGTTTGTTCATCGCCTGACCTTCGCCTGCTTGACTTCGAGATCGTCCCGCTCCCTCATCACGTTGGCTACCCTTATCAGTTATAACTTCATTTTGTTCAGTTGACTTTAATAAAGCGCTTAAAACTTCATCTGCTTTTGGATCTCTCCGTTGTTTGTGACAATTACACTGCTGCTCACCATAGCCTAACTTATCATTGTATACAACCACCTGTACATTTCTGTTTATAGTAATAGACATCTGTATAGTATGTTCATAGTACATATCCATCTGTAAATTTCTGTTTATAGTAATAGACATCTGTATATTATGGTCATAGTACATATCCATCTGTAAATCTCTGTTTTTAGTATTAGCCATCTGTATATTATGTTCAAAGTACATATCCATCTATAAATCTCTGTTTTAAGTAATAGCGATCTGTATATTATGTTCATAGTACATATCCATCTGTAAATTACTTCTATAATATTTATTCATTTATGTAACTTATGCAACCGCTGTATATCCTGCACTTGCTGCTATTGAACTTCTGGTTAGACCTAAACTGCATTTCGTTGCCTTGTACTTGTACATGTACATGTGTATTGACAATAAAGTTGAATCGAATCTAATCGAATCGAATCTAATCTAATCTAAGTGCAGCGTTCAATACTATAGATCCATAAAAGTCTTCTAACACATCTTGAACATTGTGTGTGCGTTACAGGGTGTGTATCCTATCTTGAAGACAGAATGTTTACTGTCTGTCTTGATAGTGTGTCTTCATCTTCAGTCTTGCATTATGGAGTTTCACAGGGCTCCATTCTGTCCCTGGTCTTGTTTACATTATATATGCTCCCTCTGGGGTCCATTTTTTCCAAACATGGGATATCAATTCATTTTTATGCCGATGATAGCCAAATTTACCTGCCTTTGAAGAAAAATGATGAAAGAGGCTTAGATGCACTGAATGCGTGTTTGTCTGAGATTAAGTTATGGTTTTCTTCAAACTTCTTACATCTAAACGAGGACAAAACAGAGGTCATTGTATTTGGGTCTCCGGGATCCCCTGGTTGTAAATTGGTAGACCAGGGCCCGTATTTATCAAGCTTCTCAAAGTGCCATTTTAGTCTTAAGTGCTTAAAATATATGAAATTTACTCCTACTTCCAAATTTAAGTATAAAAGTAAGTTATCAAATTTCTAAAAGCTAAGAATCACTCTTACTCTCCCAATTATTTAAGACAGCTCGAGAGGTCTCTCAAGTGGTTAGGAGTTGCCACTAGGGGCTTGTGATGGGGCTGAGGAGACAGAGACATGTGGTGGATAGAGGGATTGGGCCAATGGAACCATAGAATTCACATTATGCACGCATAAATTCGGTACTCCCCTGCATAGGCATAATTGTGTGTGGGATAGGAAGTTGATTGTGTCCCCACCTCTTTTTTAAAGTATGAATTTGCGAATTATTAAAGGCATTCATTATTAATGAATCAACTTCTACATATTTCATTTACATTTACATTTTACATTTATGCATTTGGCAGACGCTTTTATCCAAAGCGACTTACATTACATTGTACTATACATTTGTACATTTTGTATAGTAAGCAAGTGGAGGTTAGGTGTCTTGCTCAAGGGCACCTCAGCCGTTACCCGCCAGCCCTGAGAATCGAACCAACAACCTTCTGGTCATGAGTCCAACTCTCTAACCACTGGGCCACGACTGCCCTAGTATAGATTATATATTTCATAATCTATTTTATACATTTAACAAACTTTTTTGTGCACAAGATAAAAGGCATGCAGTCCGTACATGTCATTGCGTCCATTTGAGTTATGCTCTATGGATCACTAGTACTGTTGCGCATTACGCTGTATTACTATCGTCATCTTGTTATGCTCTATTGCAATAGATTTGCATTATTATTGCGCGTTCTCGTTATGCTGTATTGTTCTCAATATTATGTGTGATTTCACAAAGAAGAAAAGATTTATACCAAAAATAACATTGTATTTAAAGCAAAATACTCAACTTAAGCAAATAAAAACTAATTTCAGCACCGTAATTAAGAAATGGTAGAAACGTGTTTATCTTTCATTTCCAATGTCTATATCATAATGTATTCTGTTAAAAAGTCTTTATTGTCATGTGTTAAATACTTTTAGGAATTTCACCAATCAGTGTGAATGTATCTGAGAATATTCTTAAATAAGAAAATCTATTCAGTGATTGGTCCATGCCAATGTCATCATCCAAAATCCTGTTTGCAGCACAGCAAAGTGTCGTAAATCATCTCTAAATCTGACACTTAAGATTTTGTCCTACACTTCGCTTATATTACGACTGATCTGCTTTATAACTAACTTTTAAGTGCAGCTTTATGACAAGAATTATTTTACTCTTAAGTCAATTCTTAGCAGTGTTCTTGTGAGTAATTCTCAGAAGCTTGATAAATACGGGCCCTGGACCCAGAGGTGTAAAGTACTTGAGTAATTTTACTTGATTACTGTACTTAAGTATTATTTTTGGGGATTTGTACTTTACTTGAGTACAATTAAAAATGAATATTTGTACATTTACTTAATTACATTTTTAAAGAAAAAAGTACTTTTTACTCCTTACAATTTTATTTACACTCAAAAAGTACTAATTTTTGGAGTTCTCTTTCCTCTATCTTCCCTTACTACTAATGAACCAACTGAATTGCGCTGATACCCAGTTTAATTCAAATGTTTTTATTCAGCCAATGAGATTCGTTTTAACATTCAGTGAAATTAAAAAAGCATTTTGAGATTTTTTGTTTACTTTTTTTGCACGTATTTTGACCTTGACTGGCAAGCCGTGTATCTGTGTATGTTTCGTGTGTTTGTGTATGTAGGCCTATGTTCGCTTTTGCATGCGATTGCCGATGTTAGCCTTGTTATAAAATGTTAGGAATGCATAATTGTCTGGAAATTATTTGCTACTGTAACAGTTGTTGAGGGTTTTGTTTCGGCAACTTCGACGTCCAATAACGTTAGCTGTATTGCTTTGAATCATCATTATTGTCCTGCGATCTCTTAGTGGTTGAATTCATGCGCAAGAAAATATATTCGTGAATTGCTACAAGATCTGGCTTACCTAAAATCACATTGTATTTGGTGCAAAACTAATGCAACTAAATCCTTACAAATCACTAACTTTACTGAATCAATACACTCTGTCATACCAGCCTTACAGTTCAACATGTTTTTAACATTATAAAATGTGCAGTTGGATGCAAATGTCTCAGTTTTTATTAATGCTTTAATCAGGGAGTGCAATTAATTTACATTTATATTGCATACCAATAAAATACGTTTTTTGTCTATGTTTTTTATTTTTGTTTTACAGAGAATGCACCCCAATTACCTCAAAAACTAGTTTTTATAATTGTTACATTTACTTTTACTTTTTTAATACTCAAGTACAATTTTAATGTGGTACTTTTTACTTTTTTACTCGAGTATATTTCTGGCCAGATACTTGTACTTTTACTTGTACTTTTACTTAATCCATCTTCTAAATTTTTTGCAAGGCTGTTGTACAGCACAATGGTCAACTACTGTTGTTTTTATTGTGCTTTATAAATAAATTTTGATTGATTGATGTATGTGAAGAGTTGCTAGGTGAACTAAATATAAAAGAACACAAGTGTGAAATAAGGACTCTAGAAACATGTGTTGTCTCTTTTATGCACTTTTCATGCATCATTTGGACAATTAACTCATATTGAAGAATTAAAAAATGATATACATTTACATTTATTCATTTGGCAGACTGTAACAATCCTGGAGGTCAGGCAAGTGAGAATGCCACAAGATGGTGAGGTTAGAAGAGAAGTTTATTGGTCAAAACAGGTATTCAGGTGACTATTCCAAAAACAGGTATTCAGGTGAGTATTCCAAAAACAGGTGATCAGGTAAACGGGACAGACTGTAAACGGGACAGACTGTAAACGGTGTAGGGGATTTTACAGTAAAGACCCGTAGACCAGTTGTGATGAATGAAGACACAGAGTCACGAATGTAATTAATAAAAGAAAATTTACTGAAGAAGAATTGTTTGTAGTTTTGCCAGCAGAAGTCAGCTTCAGCACTCTCAAGGAGTTCCACAGACCAACCTGCTCATCAAAATACAGTAATATTTATACTAACAGAGCCATCTAACCTACGTCATTACTTAGATAAATAAAATCTCGTGATAGGTTAGACAATACATAAATTTAGCTTCAACGTCAAGTTCATAGCATATCTTCACTGATTATAAGTATGACACAGAAACCCTAGTTAAGGCACAACATATACGCATCTTTTTACATCCGGTCTTCTAAATATGGTCTTTCTGCCACCAATAACTAACTTCTGAAATAATACAATCACACACGCACGCACGCACGCACACACACACACACAAAACCCCTCAAGGCTAGAGTGCGTGCTAGCAGAGGATATTTTTACACGTGATGATAAGAGGTCTCTTCTAAAAGCCACGGTGACCTAGCAGGAAGATAGGCCTAAATATTCAGGGACTCAAACAGTGAATTATTTTAGTAATATTTACACTCTAGAGTTTTATTGTTAATATCATCATCATTTATTTTAATCATCTGTTTCTCATAAGATAATGCTGATTAATGATTGATTAGTCTCAAAACCATAAAAAGGATATATATATATTTAAGATGGAGCCACGGCACCCGTCCCTTCAGTCCCCCGTTTTAGACCAATGTGGGGTCCAATACCCCACGTCCGGTCTAGTGAGGTCGCTACAGAGAACAGGAGTGGTGACAAGTGCTCCCCTGGCGGGTCACACTGGCCTCTTCACCCCACCACGGACATGCCAGAACCTAAAAATTCTGGTCCCCATGGGTAGGGCTCTCCTAGTCCTCCACTCACAGGAGGGCACTGATATCATCTTTGGTCACGTCGCGGTGTAAATTGGTTGTGATATCATCAGCTGCTTCTCCTCCTCAATGGAATTTACAGTTCTGCAAGCAGACTTAAAAAGATAGAAGAAACAACAGCGAACAACCATCCAAACACACAAACAAAGAACAGCTATCCCTAACAATCCCCCAATGCATAAAGCAGAAATTTTCCAATCTCAAAAGCTACTTCCTCAGAAGCCTCAACAAAATCTCCCATACTTCTTCCACAAATTCTTCTACGGAGTCTGTAACATCCGTAAAAATGTAACTGCAAATACTACTGCAAATGCAAATATCCAAACCACAGCTAGAGCAGAGTGACTCTCAGTCTGTCATAAAGGGAGACATAATAGATTTTAAGCAATACAGAATTTAAAACATTTAGTTCTAGCAGAAACATCACTTAATTTGTTTCATGAATCCATCGATATAACTTTCCTTTTCACCTTTTTCCTTCAGTTTTGGATAATATTCATACTTACTATTTACCTACTTAACATAGCAACGACTCTGCGCATTTACCCTTTTTTTCAAGTTCCCCACATTATCAGGATACAAATTGAGCCCTACCATAGTGGTATGGTCAGTGAAAATATTAAACTTTAATTTAGTTAGCATCTCTCTGATCTCCTGTTCTATAGGAATTGGTCTCAAAAATTAACTAAACTCTTTTCTTGGTTAAAACACTCATCTCCTAAGACACATCAGACACCTCAGATCACATAAATATAAATAAATATGAAAATAAAAATTATAATAAACTTGCCAGATTTAAATTCATCAATGCATATGGTCATTAGGGATGTTGTTTGCCCGGTAGAAACTATTTCCACACAATAATGAAACATAATAAAACAATGCATCCATGCAGTGACATTATAAGATATTGAGGTGGTGCTATGACATTTACTCTTAAGGTGATCATGCAATTGATCCAAACTAATAATTCATTTATTAATTGAACAACTTTGCACTACTATACTGCTGTATCACATCACTAAAACTATCCCCCCCAAAAAAAAAATCAGATATAACAAAAGATGAATTACATGAATTACATTTCCCATGACACCGTCATGACTTTAACATCACTCACTATCCTAGCAATACACTTCGGTTTCGGGAAAGGTTCTAACAAACCACTGCTGTATTTCTCTACACAAACAACATTCAACTTAAGCAGTCCAATCATAAAAAGGATAAAGCATCTACTAATGGTAAACCGTTTTTGCTGCCATTGAGATCAAAGTTGGTCTTATCTTTCTTATCCATCCATCCATCCATCCATTTTAACTTGTTACAAATCACACCATAAATCCTATCTGCATCCAACCAACTAAATTTACTTTCATGGGTTTCAGAACATTCCAACGCATCCGAATTTTGTCATTTACCATGTCCTGATATCAACTAGAACTGCAAGCATTTAAGTTGGTCTGTGATATTGTAATTGGGATCCAACTAAGAAAGCTCAAATTTTCCTCAAACACATTCAAATCACCTTCATTCACCCACCGGCCTGTTGGCATAATGAGGGTATACTCTCTGGAAAATTTTGGGAGCGACCAAGCCAATAGGTCACTGTATCGTAGCCGTTCATTCAATAACACATTTACAATCTGTTTTCTTAAATATGTCTGATTTAAATTTACACCCTCACAAAGATTTAGGCATGGGTATCTATCCTATGATGCACGGCTGTTGACAATCTTGCAATCCAAATTTGCCACAAAGTTAAGTTTCCCTGTCCAGAGAGAAAAATATCAAACCACATTAGAAAGGACAAAACAATTATATATTTAACATTATGAGTGAGAGCAGGCGGACCAATCGGATATAAGCCTGTCCTCACATCCTTTTCTTTTTCTGCAAACATTTGGCAAAATTAACAACTACAAAGAGCAGATTCAGAATTAACAGTCTTCTAGGCCAGTCATCTCTAATGACAAGGTACTGGGTCCAAATTCCGATTAATAGAAGACCAAACATTAAGAACATACACATAAATAAGACACATGAATGTATTTCACATTCAATGCTAACCTATGAGGTGTTTACTTAGTCGTTACTGTTACAAAGGACAGCAACACTTTTTCTTTTTCTCGATGGGTTTCACCTGTCACCATTATCTATATTGTGCCCAGTGAACCTCTGTCCAGGAGAACAAATGTATTAGGTTTTAATAAAACTTGATAAGCGCCATCAAATTTTTGGACATAGAGTATAAACAATTACTTTAACATAACATGATCCCTTATATCACGCAGAGCGGGCATATCACTTTGTTCTTATCTTTTTCAGAGTGTATGACACAAACTCTAAACTCTTGTGTCTCTTAAGCAATCATCTATCAAGCTTTAAGGCTGTTTTCAATGTGCAATTTTTAAATCTACTGATTTACTAGACAGAAGTATGAAAACAATATGGAAAGGTTGAGTTTACATTTTTCACCACCCTACCAGTGAATTGTGTACCATGTGATCTGATAAATAAATATATATAATAAAAAAATCAGCAATATGTTGGCTGTTGCATCTGCTGTGCAATTTTGTAGGGGAAACGCCTCCACCCATCTGGAAAATAAATCAACTATCAGTATGTAAGAGAATCCCCCATTTGGAGGCAATGCACCTATGAAATTGCTTTGCAAATAAGTCCGATGAGCATAACTCAATGGGATTTTAAGTTTTGAAGGATAATTCACTTTAAAACATATTAGACAGCTTTTGCAAAAATCAATGAAATAATTTTTAATCTTAGGCCACCACCATGTTTTGAAAAGCATTATATGTAACTTCCAGTCCTGCATGTGCCAAACTATGATACAAACACATAAGTTAAACTGTCCCTAAGTGTTTACACAGTCTTTTACGTATGTTAAGCAAGGTCACGTGTTTCTGTTAACCGTGCTGGCTTCCTCAGTATCCCTGCCACCATTCTGCCAAAATTACCTTAATATGAGGAGAGACTGTTCCGATGACAATCAAGTCCTGCTTCCTCTCTGGGATGAGCATCATTAGCACTTTCTTGGGGTGGATTCTGTTTGGAGGCAGTCTGTATTTGTTCACAGCTCCTCCTTTGATACAAAAATCTACAATCATACAATCACACTCTCACACACTCACACTCTCACACACACACTCTCTCTCTCTCTCTCTCTCTCTCTCTCTCTCTCACACACACACACACACACACACGCACACATGCCAACACACGCACACATGCCAACACACACACACACGCCAACACACACACGCCAACACACACACACGCCAACACACACACCACACACACACGCCAACACACACACACGCCAACACACACACACGCCAACACACACACACGCCAACACACACACACACGCCAACACACACACACGCCAACACACACACACACACACCAACACACACACGCCAACACACACACACGCCACACACACACACACACACACAACCCCTCAAGGCTAGAGTGCGTGCTAGCAGAGGATATTTTTACACGTGATGATAAGAGGTCTCTTCTAAAAGCCACGGTGACCTAGCAGGAAGAGAGGCCTAAACATTCAGGGACTAAAACAGCGAATTATTTTAGTAATATTTACACTCTAGAGTTTTATTGTTAATATCATCATCAGAAATAAAAGAGTAAAATATTGATTTATTTTAATCATCTGTTTCTCATAAGATAATTCTGATTAATGATTGATTAGTCTCAAAACCATAAAAAGGATATATATATATATATATATATATATATATTTAAGATGGAGCCACGGCATCCGTCCCTTCAACGGGACAGACTGTAAACGGGACAGCTACATCCACAAATATAAAAAGAAGCTAAGTAAAATGTTGCACTTACTCGAGGCATGATCACAGAGGCACATAGCAATGCTCAGCTGTGGTGCTGTTGTTTCACTGAAATTCCATCGTTTTCTTACTAAACACATCGTTATCACGTGGTGAAAAATTCCCTCAGCTCTATGAGAGCGGACGTGGCTTAGCTGGCTGAGATTTTAGCGGAAGTACGTCATCGCCCTGTGTGCATATACCCCATTGAGGAAAACAGCAAGCAGTTCGTCTAATAAAAGCAATATTCATGAGAAGTGCTAGTAATACAAAGTTTCAGATACAACATTACAGTTTTTTCCAATTGCTAACACACTAAAATGACATGCACAGCACAATTATTTAAACTGACACACAGAGAGCAAAACTTCTTCTCAAGTCTCCAAAAGTCTAAACACATTTTCTGCTTTACACACATTTTGCATTTCAAAATGGCACTTTTTAAATGCACTGAACACAGTTCTCTGCATAAGACACAATAATCTGACATTAAGTCACATGTCTGCCATTTCAAAACACTGCCATTCAAAATGACACTACATGAGCTAATTGGCCAATTACATGTGCCACCTGGCCAAACACCTCAATGGTTAATTGTTAACACTTCAATCAGGATGTAAACACTATGAAAAGACCACAGGTGAGAACCTTTTTTTTTACAACCACAATGGAAGACATTGCAGAGAGAGGAAGAGGAAGAGGGAGGTTGAGAATAAGAGGGGGAGGAAGAGTGAGAGGTAGGGGTGAGCAGGTAGAGGAGTTCATGGCCAAAGAAGACAAACACTTTCAAATGAAATCAGAGCAACCTTAGTAGATCAAGTCATCAACCATGGGCTGACAATGCGTGAGGCTGGACAGAGAGTGCAGCCAAACTTGAGCCGTTTTACTGTCGCCTCTGTCATCCGGACCTTTAGACTGGAGAACAGGTATGTAACCAAAATTTCATGTAGTGCACATGTAGTATACCCCATGTCATAGTGTATCTGTTGGGTGACACCTGTTTACATAGTGTATGACATCAGCCATTCATGAACTGTACAAGTTTTCTGTACAATGTACTCTACTGTGGGGGGAAATATTTAGGCTGCATTGTCCAAGCCCTATATATATTTTTATTTTATTTTTTCTAAAGGACTGAGAGACGATTATGTATATAGTACAGTGTAATGTAAGTCGCTTTGGATAAAAGCGTCTGCCAAATGCGTAAATGTACTAAATGTACGACACCATGGTGGAGGAAGGGGCCAAATGTTCACTGGGGTACAGGAAGCTGCCATTGTAAACTTGGTTTTGGAAAATAATGAAATCAGATTACGAGAAATTCAAAGCCACATCATCCAAGACAACAGCTTATTTAACAACATTCAAGGAGTTAGTCTGTCCACATTGGCTCGCATTCTCAAGCGAAACCAAATCAGAATGAAACAACTTTATAAGGTGCCGTTTGAGAGAAACTCTCAAAGAAACAGAGTTCAGACAAGCATATGTGGATGTAAGTACTATATTGACTGCAGTACACTACACGCAACATTGTGTCCCAGTGTACTGGATAACACCATATTGACTGATTTTTGTTCTTTGTTTTCAGGGAGTACTGGAAATGGATGCTCATGCAATTCCACATGAGTTCATCTTTATAGATGAGGCTGGGTTCAACCTAGCAAAGACCAGAAGAAGGGGGAGAAACGTCATTGGCCACAGAGCCATTATGGTGGGAACATCACAGTGTGCGCTGCCATCTCCAGTATGGATGGTGTCCTCCACCGTCATGCCACCTTGGACCATACAACACAGCCCATATTCTCACATTTCTGGACAGACTTCACAACATTCTCATACCACCAGAGCGTATGAATGATGCAGACCATCAAAGAAAGCAGTACGTTGTAGTATGGGACAACGTGAGCTTTCATCGTGCAGCCCCAGTCCAAAAATTGGTTTGCTGACCACCCAACATTTCTCGTGCAATACCTCCCACCATACTCACCATTTCTGAATCCCATAGAAAAGTTCTTTTCGGCATGGCGGTGGAAGGTATACAACCGGCAGCCCTTTGTGCGCATGCCTCTTGTGCAGGCCATGGAAGAGGCATGTGATGAGATTGATGTGGGTGCAATTCAGGGATGGATAAGGCACTCAAGGCGCTTCTTCCCTCGATGTCTGGCAAGGGAAGATATTGCCTGTGATGTTGACGAGGCGTTGTGGCCAGACCCGGCTGTGCGGCAAGATGCTGCCTAATTATTTTTCTTGCCTCTTTGTTTTACTGTAATATATTTTTTCTGAAATTTTCTTTTTCAGTTTACTGTTTTTGTAAGAATATTTTTGTTCAGTCCCATGTAAATATATCTGCTGTGCATATGTTGCACTGACTTGTTTACTGTAGTGAAAACAAATAAATAAATGTTGCAACAGCATGTGTGTGTGTATCTGCAAATATTTCTGTGCATGTGAACAATCTGATACATATTGTAGTATTATGGGAAAGCATACTAAAGATGGGGGTGCTTTTCATTATGCCCAACAGTGAGTAGTTGGTTAGGCAAAAATCTGGTAATATGAATGAAGTGTGTGCCATTTCATGCAAAAGTTTGCTTTTGATAATGCTATGTGTAGTTTCGGTTGCAGTGCTTCATTTTGCAGGATATATGAGGTATTTTGCAGTTTGGGTGTGTGGTTTTGTGAATTGTGTTAAGTTTTTTGATAAAACCAGACTAGTTTGAAAAATTGTGTGTTAGCAATTGGAAAAAACTGTAAGATAGTATAAGCAAGTATACAGAGAACATTAGAAAAGAGAAGTAGAATGTTGTTTTTTTTTTAATATATTTAAGAGACAGTTAAGTGCTCACAGAAGTCTTCAGCTGTTTTTTTTAATTGTGAGATTGAACCAGCTGCCCTGATGGAAATAGGAAGATTGTTCCACCAGCAGGGAACAGTGAGATAAAATGTCCTTGAGCTGGATCTCATGCCTCTCTGTGAAGGTACAACAAGGCGCTGATCGTTTACCGAGCGCAGACTTCTGGGCCCATATTTATCAAGCTTCTCAAAGTGCCATTTTAGTCTTAAGTGCTGAAAATTCATGAAATTTACTCCTACTTCCAAATTTAAGTATAAAAGCAAGTTATCAAATTTCTAAAAGCCAAGAATCACTCTTACTCTCCCAATTATATAAGACAGCTTGAGAGGTCTCTCAAATGGTTAAGAGTTGCCCCTAGGGGCGTGTGATGGCATTGAGGAGACAGAGACGTGCACGAGTCTTTCAAGAGAGAAAGAATGTTTTGGAAATGTTTGACGATGAACAGTTAATTAAACGCTATCGGTTGGACAGAGCAGGCATTATCTTTGTCAGTGACTTGGTGAGGGACGTTATATCACCACTAACTTTACGCAGCAATGCCTTTTCAGCAGAATTAACCCTCCACTCCGGAGATGACAGCATTGTCCTCCCCAAAATGCGCTGCACCACCTCACAAAGGGCGCTCAGTGGTTTGCCTGGGGGGGCTCCGCCTAAGTTCGAATATCAGTTATAATACAAGTAAAACAGGTAGGGCTAATGGCAAAGGGCATAGGAATGCCAATGATAAAGAAATTATTAAGTATACCTGTGCGCAAAATGTTGTATTTAAAAGCAGCTATTTCAGTGCGGCTTTTGCTAAGAATGTTGTACCATTTCTTCTCACAGTCTGATTACGAGTGCATGAAGTTTGTGAAGCGTTTAAATGTCTAGAGATGTCCTCCCATGCTTTTTTCTTGTCAGTGCTGGTTAATGTTGGGCTGAACTTTCCTTTTATAATATGTGTGTGTGTGCTGTTCAACTAATTCAGCAAGCAGTAGAGCTTCTTCCTCACGCCAGTTCGGTTTTCTTTTGAAATCCATGGTGGCTGATTATCTCATAAAATCTAGGCTATATATAGGCAGAATAGACAACACTGCACACCGGTTTAAAATGGGTAATTAAGAAACGGTGTAAACGTGTTTATCTGTCATTTTCAATGTCTATATGATAATGTATTCTATTGTATTCTTTTTTGTCATATGTGTGTTCAATACAAACTCCTTTTAGGAATTTCACCATTCAACATGAATGTATCGGAGAATATTCTTAAATAGGAAATCTATTCAGTGATTGGTCCATGCCAATGTCGTCATCCAAAATCCCGTTTGCGGCAAAACAAAGTGTCGTAAATCATCTCTAAGCCTGGCACTTCGCTTAAATTACGACTGAGCTGCTTTATAACTAACGTTTAAGAGCAGCTTTGAGCCAAGAATTATTTTACTCTTAAATCAATTCTTAGCAGTGTTCTTGTGAGTAATTCTCAGAAGCTTGGGCCCTGGAGGGGATGTAGGTCTGTAAGAGAGAGTTGAGGTAGCGGGGTGCCGTGTTAGTGGCTGTTCTATAAGCAAGCACCAGTGCCTTGAACTTAATGCGAGCCGCTACTGGGAGCCAGTGCAGAGAGATGAGCAGAGGTGTGACGTGCTCTCTTGGGCTCATTAAAGACCCTGGCCCGTATTCCTAAAGATTCTAAGAATCCTCTAAGAAAGCTCTTAAATTAGCTTAAAAACTTCTATGTAGGAGTCTTAGCTTAAAAGTGATTCAGGATCAATCTGAGCGCAACTGTGAGCAAGGAAATGACAAAAAACTTTTATCCTAGTGAGGAGACGGGGCTGACCCTGTTGCTATGTATGACACAGTCTTTTGAAGACTGTGATTGGGTGGTTGGCCAAGAAGGAAAAAAGAGCGCTTTTAAGTATAGGGTCGTTAGTTTGAAATTACACATGTAACTCGCGCACACACGCACTATACATACATATTCTTTCTTTTTTATTTACCATGCTTTTAATGTCAACATATTTAATAGGAAATGAACAGTGACACAATAAATTTGTGTAAGTGCTGTAATTGTTTGTGTGATCACTATAGATGGTTGTGACAGACCCAAATCATCTCTGCTGCATAGTTGCATTTCTCCAGTTGCCAAACATGTTAATATAGTGATTGCTTCAATTTCTGGCACTATGGCATTTTTTGCGCTGTCTTGAAGATGTTAGCCTGTCTCAATAGGATCGGTCACAAACATGAACTCTGCACGATCTAACGTGTTATTAAGTGTCTTATTAACTCACTGTTATTTTTATAGCACTTTACAATTTGCATTGCATCAAAGCAGCTGTACAAGCTAACCAAAACCAAGAAAAACAAAAGTTAAACGCACATAAAAACGATAAAAATAAAAAAGAATCTGATAAACCTTATAAGTAATATGGAAATTGTCATCATTACAACACATTTCTTCTCACTTTTCGCATTTCATCCATTTTCTCTGCTGCTAAAGAAACTCTTAAGCCTCTTAAAAGTCCTTTTCACCACTCCTAAAATGTTGGATCTTAAGAACTCTTTTAAGGGTTAAGATGCTTTATGAATTACTTTTTTCTTTACTAGGATATTTTCTGTAATTTTAAGGGGAAACGCCCACATTTCTAAGAATTTTCTTAGAATTTTGCCACTAGATTAGATTAGATTAGATTCAACTTTATTGTTTACACATGTGAAATGCAGTTTAGGTCTTAGTGCAGGATATACAGTGGTTGCATAAATTACTAAATAAATATTACAGAGTACAGATGGAATGGACCATGATTTACAGATGTCTCTAACTATAGACAGCAGAGATATATTAGGTCTATTACTAGACAGAGATTTACATGTATATACTATGAAATAATATACAGATGGCTATTACTATGATTACATATTATGAACAAGTACAGATGGCTATTACTATAACAGAATTTACAGGTGGATATACAAGTTAGGCTATTGAGCAGCAGTGCGATGAATTAGAGTAGTGCAAATAAATAGGACAGAAGCTATCTAAGTAACAGTGCAAGAAGTTATTGCATATTTCAGTTAAGTGTAGGAGTGCAAGATGCATAGTAAACAGTGTACTGTAAATGAACAGTGCAGTGCAAATGAGCAGTCTGGTAGTGCAAATGAACATAAATGTTATGTATAGACAGTCATTAGTGCAAATAACAGTGAAGTGTGCAGGGGGGGGAGAAGAGTGTGGTAGTATATGAGGGGCAGTGGGATCAGTGAGGGGCAGAGTTCAATAAAGAGACAGCTCTGGGAAAAAAGCTGTTCTTTAATCTGCTAGTCCTGGTCCGGAGGCACCTGAAACGCCTGCCGAGGGCAAGAGAGAAAACAGTCTGTGAGCGGGATGAGAGGAGTCCTTAAGAATGCTGCGAGCTCGACGCAGACAGCGTTTCCTCTGGATGTCCTCCATGGATGGAAGTGGAGTCCCTGTGATGCGCTGGGCGGTTTTCACCACCCGCTGCAGTGCCTTGCGCTCTGCAACAGAGCAGCTCCCATGCCAGACTGTGACACAGTTGGTCAGGATGCTTTCTATTGCACAGCGATAGAAGTTCACCAGGATAGCCGAGGACAGCCGATTCTTCTTTAGTGTCCTCAGGAAGAAGAGGCGCTGGTGAGCCTTCTTGACCAGGCTGGAGGTGTTGGTAGTCCAGGACAGGTCTTCCGAGATGTGGATCCCCAGGAACTTGAAACTGGAGACACGTTCAACAGCCATCCCATTGATGTGGATGGTGTCATGTGTGCCTCTTGACTCTTTCCTGAAGTCCACAATGAGCTCCTTTGTCTTGGAGGTGTTAAGGAGCAGGTTATTGCTGTTGCACCATGAGGCTAGGTGCTGGATCTCCTCCCTGTAGGCCGTCTCATCGTTGTTGCTGATGAGACCAATCACCGTAGTGTCGTCCGCAAACTTGATGATGGAGTTAGATCCGTTCACAGGCTTGCAGTCGGAGGTGAAGAGGGAGTAGAGGAAGGGGCTTAGCACTAGGGGCCACTCTTTGTGCTAAGATTTTTAATGAATACGGGCCCTGATCTTTCTAATGTTGTACAATGCAAACCTGCATGACCGTGTTGTTTAAGTGACGTGATCCTTAATAGTCAGCTGATCATCCATGATTACCATGCAAACCTGCAAACCACTTCAACCATGCAAACCTGAAGAGTGTTTCCCGAAAATACACCAACACATAGACTTTCCAACTCGGAGAAACAACACACTGGACTTTGTATACACCACCCAGAGAGGATCCTACAAAGCCCTCCCCCTCCCCCATCTTGGCGCCTCAGATCACATCACTGTCATGCTAATGCCTGCATACAGACCGCTCATTAAAGTCACCAAACCAGTTTACAAACAGATACAAGTGTGGCCAGAAGGCTCATCAGAGGCACTTCAAGACTGCTTTAACACCACTGACTGGGATATGTTCAAGCAGGCTCCCACATACAACAACACCACAGACCTCCAGGAGTACACAGAGACTGTCACTGCCTACATCAACAAATGCATTGATGATGTAACAACAACTAAGACCATCACTGTGCGGGCCAACCAGAAACCGTGGATGACAGGGGAGGTCTGCCGTCTCCTTAAGGCTCGAAACGCTGCCTTCAGAACAGGAGAGGAGGTGAGCCTGAAGACAGCTACGGCCAATCTATCCCGCGGCATCAGAGAGGTCAAGAGACAGTACTCCAGGAGGATATTCCATCGTTTCAGCGACAGCAGAGACACTCGGAACCTGTGGCAGGGGGTTCAGACCATCACGGACTACAAGCCCCCACCGCAGACCTGTGACAACAACAGCTCCCTGCTAAATGAGCTGAACGCCTTCTTCGCTCGCTTTGAGGCACAAAACGACACCACTGCACAGAAAACTCCACCACCTCCTGGCGACCAGGTGATGACTTTGTCCCCAGACAGCGTGCGGAGATCCTTCAGCAGGGTCACTGCACGCAAAGCTCCGGGTCCTGACAACATTTCTGGGCGTGTGCTGAGAGACTGTGCAGCAGAACTCACTGATGTCTTCACCGACATTTTCAACATCTCGCTGAGTCAGGCCGTTGTTCCCACATGCTTCAAAGCCACCACCATCATTCCAGTCCCAAAGAAGTCATCTCCATCCTGCTTCAACGACTACCGTCCAGTTGCACTCACTCCTATTCTCATGAAGTGCTTTGAACGGCTGGTCATGCACAACATCAAGTCTGTCCTCCCCCCTTCTCTGGACCCCTTCCAGCTTGCATATCGGTCCAAGCGTTCGACCGATGATGCCATCGACACTATCCTCCATGCTGCACTCACTCATCTGGACAAAAAAGACTCTTACGTCAGAATGCTGAATGCTGTTCAGCATTCAACACAATTATCCCTCAACAGCTCACTCACAAACTGTTCCAGCTGGGTTTAAACACTTCATTGTGCAACTGGCTGTTGGACTTTTTGACTGGGAGACCTCAGGCAGTAAGGGTTGGCAGTAACACATACAGCACTATCACACTGAACACGGGAGCCCCCCAAGGATGTGTACTTAGCCCCCTCCTCTACACCCTGTTGACCCACGACTGCGCACCATCACACGACTCCAACCTCTTCATCAAATTTGTGGACGACACGACTGTGGTGGGTCTCATCAGCAACAGAGATGAGACATACTACAGGAGTGAGGTGAGCCACTTGGCCAGGTGGTGCAGTGACAACAATCTCTCTCTGAACGTGGAGAAGACAAAGGAGATTATTGTCGACTCTCAGCACTGCGCACACTCAGCATGCTCCTCTGACTGTCAACGGTGCGACCGTAGAGAGAGTGAGCAGCACCAAGTTCCTGGGTGTGCACATCACTGAGGACCTTTCCTGGACTAACAACACTGCAGCACTGGTGAAGAAAGCACAACAGCGTCTCTATTTTCTCCGCAAACTGAGAAGAGCCAGAGCCCCAACCCCCTTCATGTGCACCTTCTACAGAGGCACCATCGAGAGCATCCATACCAGCTGCATCACTGTGTGGTATGGCGCCTGCAACGCATCCTGCCGCAAGACCCTCCAACGCATAGTGAGAGCAGCTGAGAAGATCGTTTGTGTCTCTCTCCCCTCCCTCCAGGACATTTTTGGTACCCGTCTCACCCGCAAAGCCCTCTGCATTGCAGGTGATCCCACCCACCCGTCACACAGCTTCTTCAGTCTGCTGCCATCAGGGAGGAGGCTTCGGAGTCTCCAGGCCAGGACCAGCAGCTGAAGGAGAGCTTCATACACCAGGCAGTCAGGGAGCTAAACTCCCTTCCGACCCTGCCTTCCCTCCCCTCCCCTTGCCACACGCACCTGTGAACCCTGAACCCATCCATCCCTTCCCACATCATACTCTGTCAGCCAGGCAGTCTGAGACTCGTGTCTCATGAAATGAGAGGTGAAGTTGAGTGTCATTTGCATAACAATGGTAGGAGAAACCATGTGCTTGTATGATGGAACCCAGTGGTGTGGTGTATATGAAGAAGAGCAGAGACCCAAGAACCGATCCTTGTGGTACCCCGGTGACTAGTTGGTGTGATTTGGACACCTCACCTTCCTTAGCTGGGTCTATGAGAATCCCATCTGACGCAATAATGTGTCCCAAGAACGAAACTGACTGGAGATGGAATTCACACTTCTCCGCCTTCATAAACAGCCGATTCTCTAGCAGCCGTTGAAGCACTCGTCTGACATGCTGAATGTGCACCTGGAGGGAAAAAGAAAAAATCAGGATGTCATCCAGGTACACAAAAATGAGTACACATTAACGACCAGATATTCAAAAGTGTTAAAAGCCATCTTCCATTCGTCCCCCTCCCTAATTCGGACCAGATGTTAAGCGTTGCGGAGATTTAACTTTGTGAAATCAGACATCAGTAGACTACAGCAGACAGTCAAGACGTCTGAGAAGATCATTGGTTCCCCCCTACCAAGCCTTCAAGAACTTTACACCTCCAGAATGAGAAAAAGGGCAATAAAAATCACTTTGGACCCCACACACCCAGCTTACTCCTTATTTGAACTGTTGCCCTCTGGGCGGCGCTACAAAGCACTGACCACCAGAACAGTCAGACACAAGAACCTTCTCAGACCTGGTTTCCCTCCTCAACGGCTCGCCATGGGCGATTCCGGTCAAGAGAGACCTCTTGTTTCAGGGGCAGGGGATATTTAATATTTAATTCCTGTCCTGAGCTCTGGAACCTTCATGCCTGGGGATCAACTGAGAGATGCTGGGCTTCCAGCCAATGTAGTAGAGACTATTCTAAGTGCTAGGGCTTCCTCCACTAGAAGAAGTTATTTTAGAAAGATGGTGTATAACACACCATGCAGACCCAGTTCACTGCCAGGTTGTTCCAGTACTGGAGTTTCTGCAAGAGAAACGGTCCTTGGGCACATTTCCTGGTACTCTCAGGGTCTATGTGGCCATCATTTTGGCTTGCCATACTCTGATTGATGCGGTTTCTGTGAGAAAACACCCCTTAGTCATCCGCTTCATTCATGGAACCAAGTAGTTGAGGCCGCCCACTAGATCGACAGTCCCTTCATGGGATTTAGCAATAGAGCTCGAGGGTCTTGTTGTTACTCCGTTTTAAACCTGTAGAGTCAGTACCTCTCAGGTGTCTGACCCTAAAAAAAAATTGTAATGGCTATCACCTTTCTTAAGAGTGTTTTGGATTTGCAGGCTTTGTCAGTCTCACCATCCTGTTTAGGATTTGCCCCTGGGCTGGTCAAAGCTATCTTGCATCCTCACCCTAATTATCTTCCGAAAGTTTCATTCTTCACCATACATCCGGTGGTTCTTGAGACCTTCTGTCCTCCACCGTTCATGACTCCGGAGCAGGAAAGTCTTTACTTACTGTGTCCAGTACATGCACTGCATCAGCCAGTGGCATAGGTTAGAGCAACTTTTCATATGC
Source organism: Oreonectes daqikongensis (assembly GCA_026939265.1). Lineage (NCBI taxonomy): Eukaryota > Metazoa > Chordata > Actinopteri > Cypriniformes > Nemacheilidae > Oreonectes > Oreonectes daqikongensis. Next base: position 45,545 of record JAOTQM010000537.1, on the reverse strand, counting down.
CACTAAGCTAATATAACACATTGGGTGAGGGATGCTATTGCCCTGGCCTACGAGGCGCGTGGTCAGCCTTCACCTCTAGGAGTTAGGGCCCATTCAACCAGGGTGGTTGCATCTTCTATGGCTTCAGCAAGTATTTGATGCGGCAGGCTGGTCCTTTCCGCACAAATTTGTCCGATTCTACAGCCTGGATGTCCATGCAACTCTGGGCTCACGTGTCCTTGTGTCAACATCCCAGATTCATCCCTGAGGCCTCTTCAATCCTTGTGCGCACACACTACAAAACCCTTGGGGGCCCAGACACTTCCAGTGCGCCGGCATTGGTATTCTCGTTCCCACAAGCGTTTGAAATTCAACATCGAGAGTCGATTTTGATAGGGAACATCTCGGGTTATTTGGCTGTAACCCTGTTCCCTTACTGCAGGTGTGCCTGGACGTCCTTTCAGACAAAGTTGGAACCTGATGATGTGATGAGGAACTGCCCGTAAATTTGATGTTCTTAGTAAATATCACAATGTTCTTAACGGTTAGCATTAGCTAGGTTTTCAATGCATTCTGGAAAAAATTTACTTCAATACAGTAATCCTAAAAAAAAAATCTGCGAAAATCTAAGACCATCCAGCATTTTATCTGGTGCGTGAGAGAGAAAGCTTGAATAGATGTTCATCTTCTGTCTGCAGTATTAAATTAGCATTTGAACTATCATTAATATCTGGTAAGTGACAAATCTTAATTTCTGGTATTAGTTTAGAAAAACAAGTCAAAGTCAGCTTATATATATGTATATATATATATATATATATGTACAGTACATACAAATGGAGGATTGAAATTGCGTTACTCTCAGACCCTAGGTGCAAACAGATATCATAGAATAAACATATATCAAAATATATATCAAATTACAGATAAATACAAAATCTCTCTATATATATATACACAAAACAACTTTTATGTTCTGATTCTGATGTTCGATAAATTCTGTGAAGCAGATTTTATTCATGTTAATTGCTTTACAAATACTCAACTTGTAAATTTGTTAGATATATTTTGTCATAAGTGCACAGCTTGTATAACATCTGATCATTTGATTAGTCCATTCAATATAACAAACAGAAAAAGAAAATAATTTTCATTTTCCGTTTTTCTGTATGCACAAATAATAAAAGTTTTTTCATCTTATTTCAGCTTGAAATGGGAAATCCAATAAAGAAATAAACCAAAAAGAAATAACGACCCTAATTTTTAATTATTGGGTAATTTCCAGCGGTCTTCTGCACGCGCAATGTATAGCCACTTACTGGGACCAAGTGCATGCAAACTTGTAAAGCCTAAAGTTCGAAATGGAAATAAATGCATTTGCACATGCTTTGCTTGTACTTTTTACTCCCACTAAAAGAGTCACACTGAGAGAGAAGGACATGATGGTGGAAAATATTTTAGGTAAAAATATTTTAGGTAAAATTGAACAATGCCTAATTAACGTTTACATACAATACTTTCCAGAGCTTACAGTTGAGGTTTTTAGCATTATTGCTTATATTATCTGACATTTAAGTGAACATTTAAGTAGCCACAGCTTGTTGGCAGCAGCAAAGGTGTAAATCCATAAATTATGGTTGTGTTGTAAAGTTATAACTGCAAAGTTATCGGATGCAAACAGCCCCTCCTCCATAACCTCACTTAACCGAGTTTCCCCAGCTAAAACTACAGTCCTGCTATAGAGTAGGCATAATTCATAAAAGATGTTCGGTTTGTGTTGAAACTGTGAGGTTTTTATATAGTCATTTGCACTATAACTACTGTATATTACATTAGTTTTAGCTAGATTAACCTAGTAAACTGCCAAGTGATTATAGTCATGTAGCCTATCATGTCTATCTAGAGAATAATTTCCATTATGCAGATTTTTCCTGCATTACTGTTTTTAGGTAACATGCCAGAGCCTGTACCTCTCGGACCATATTAATGTGGCAGTGTTCCCCAGAAAGGATTGCAAAATCAGTTATTTGGATTTCAGGGACCAGGCCCACTATGAGGTACATGGATCTGGGGCTGCACACAATGCAAGTGTCGTTAATTAGTCCCTCCAGAAAAATGTGATTATGCAATCGCCTGATTTAATGCATAATCAGCCAAAGGCCGCATATTTATGCGGGGGGTGCATTTTTTCAAATACGCCACACTTTCGCAGCATAAATTGCCAATTTCAGCAAGCCAAATATGCAGGGCTAGCATGATTACATAATCCCTGTATTTTCGTTGCAAAAAAGTCACATATATCTTACCAGAAAGTTGAAAAATGTTGCATTTATTTCACTCTAGTAAAGCGCCATTATTTTCCCCCTATTGCCATGGGAACCTTATGAAGTGACGTAATTACGCGACGTGAACATCATCTGCAAACCCCGCGGTGAAACCAGGGTGAAACCATGATGAAGCATGCAAATCCTTCTCATTTGCAAACAAAAATAAGCGCAAAAGACCGCGCAAAGCAGTTTCTCTGTGTGTTGATTCAGTTCAATGATTCAGTTTTATACTGCAGTTTTTTGTAGGTTACACTGGACTTTGTGTGTGTGTGTATACACAATACAGCCTAATGATACAAAAGTATTTTTCTGTTTGTAGATTTGTGAAACCTGGGTTGCCACCTGCACTGCATTCAACATCCCACTGTCTAAGAGTGACCACCATACACTGAGGAAATTTCTGAATGAGAATGTCATCAATGGCGGCATCATTCCAGGGTTTCACCAGCTTCAAGATATGTACTTGTGAGCAGTATATGAGAGGGAAAAAGAGGAGCTGAAGACACTTCTTGCAGGAAAACCTCTTGCTGTGATATTCGATGAGACTCCAGATGCCGAGGGGAGATGTGTCCTGAATATCCTCCTTGCACCACTTGAGAAGGATCATTCTGGGAGGATCTTGGCCTACCTTGCAGATACTGTTTTCCTTGAGCAGTGCAATCATTCCACTGTATCCGAGGCTGTTGTAAGGTGCCTTCAAGAATACAGCATTAACAACGAGGATGTGATTGTGTTTGACACTGATAATGCAGCCTACATGAAGAAGGCATTCACAGCAGCTCTGCAATCGTTGTTCCCCAACTCACTACACATCACATGCATGGCACACATAATGAATCTCATTGGCAATGCCTTCCGCAAACCTTTTGTTCAGTTAAACATCTGCAATCGTTGTTCCCCAACTCACTACACATCACATGCATGGCACACATAATGAATCTCATTGGCAATGCCTTCCGCAAACCTTTTGTTCAGTTAAACATCTTCATGCCAAGTTTCTCCCAGATGTTCTTCAATGCTGGATCACGCAAGAAAAGGTACCTCTGCTTCATGACAAACAAGCTGCCAAGAAAAAAGGCAGTCATGCTTCCAAACCCCTGTGCAACACGCTGGAACTCCTGATTCTCTGCAGTGCAGTACCACGCAGAGCACTTTGGACTGTACAAGGAGTTCATAGAGATGGAAATCGAGGTAAAAACTTCATTCACATAATTCCTCAATACAATTAACACTTCCTTTTCTTCATCAGTTAACCCCCTTTGCACATACAAACATGAATCGTTTAGGAAGAGCAAAGCAAAAAATGTAATTGCATTGAAAAAAAATATTGTATGTTTGACCTAATTCCTTTCTTTCTATTTGTGTTTTATATTTATAGGCGTGTAGAAGAAGTGCTCCACATTCTGTGGAGGGACTCCATGAGATGCTTCAAGACCCAGACCTAGCTGAGTCCCTGAATGTCCAGATTAACATCATGGCTGACTAGTGCAAACACTTCCTAAGTCTACTCAATGTCTTTCAGAGCAGGTGTCCTGTGACCACAAAGATCTTCACTTATCTGGAGGATCTGCAGGTGGTCTTTGCTGCCAACAAGGAGCTGCAGTATGAGGCGTGTGCCGAATACTTTGAAGGGTTGGACTTACCACACACCACGAAGACACAGATCCTCTGCACAGTTGGTCAGGCATATGAAAACGCTGAAGAAAAGCTCACCAACTACATGTCACATGGGCAGCCGGCCATTGAGTTTCTCCAGGAGGTCAGGGTGTTTGACCCTCGCCACATCACATTCCTAGATGACTCCGTAGCAAGCTACAAAGCCATTCCAGGTTTCACTGAAGTGCCGGGTGATGAATTTGATTCTCACTTCAAGACTCTTGGTCCATTAGGGTTAGGGTTAGAGTTAGACCAACTGGCGTGGTGGATTTGGATGTGTTTTGGGATGACCTACAGGAGAGACTTCCTGTGCTGAGTTCTTTGGCCAAACGGTACAAAGATGCTGTCTCAAACTCAGCTGATGCTGAACGCAGCAACAGCATCTACAAACTGGTGTTGTCTAACCAAAGAAGATTAACCATCAGAAACCGAGACCGCCGCCCACGGCTAAAAATAACTATTGTCCTATATGGTTTAATAATTTATGAACCGCTAATCTGATCTGTATGATTCAAAAAGATATAATATGTGTCTTGTTTTTACTCTTATTTGGACATTCAGAGGCTTCTTAGCGAGGGTGTTTACGTCATCACATTTTAACAACGTTGATTCGTCAAAAGGACTAATGCGGTTTGTTGCTGAGCAAAGTCAGCAAACCAGAAACGTATGTTGATGCAAAGTCCCACCTCCATGCCCAGATTGGTTCAAACTGTCATCTACTCGACCAATAAACATAGGCTTTTGTCTTGTGAAACACCAATCAACATCTCTTGGATACCTGACTAGGTAGTGTGAAAGTGGGTGTGTATGTGCATGCATGGACAAAAACACAATAAGCGGTTTTGCATAAAACATTTTTTTGACAGAGCACTTTTGCATGACACAACAACACAAACACGAATGGCGAAACAGCGGTACACATCGGAAGAAGTACTAGAGATGCTTTTTTCAAATGAGTCGCATGACGATGGCACGGTGGATTCATCAGGTTCTGACGCAGATACCTGGTGCAGTCAGGAGGAGTACAGCCAAGGGATCGATCCATTTGAAGACAACATGTGAGTAATTTTCTTGTTTTTACTCTTACTGTGCAGTTTGAGATCATTTATTGCTTGGTTAGGTTAGATATAGTGTCAAATCAAATGTTTAGAAGTCTGTGTATGAATATATACGGGAGCAGTAATCAGAATTAGAATAAGCTTTACATGTTGATGCACATTATACTAATTTGTATTGGTGACAAGATCTTCCAATACAAAAAAATATAGACATGTCAAATAAACTAACTAAAATATAATTAAAAAATAATCTAGTTATGGTATTCTGCAATAAAAGTGAGAAATACAATTGTATTCATCAAACTCACATGTACAATAATATCACATCACAAAAAATAGGAAGAGGGAAAATGAGAAGCAGAGGAAGAGGCAGAGGAAAAAGAAGAGAAAGTGGATCTGAAAGGCAACAGGCAGATGCGATTCATGGCCCAGAGGAGCAAGGGCCTGGATGGAATGGACCTGAGGTGGCAGACACTGCACAGCAGCTTCCAAACTTTTTTCCTAAAAGAGCCCCTGGAATACAGGGTTTTGTGGGTGTAACATACTCACCTGCACAAATTTTCAGACAGTTTTTTAGTGATGCAGCTGTCAGAATCATCTGCCGTAACACCAATATAAATGCAGAGAAAGAGAAGTCTAAAGGAAAAAAGTTTGTCTGGGAAGAGCTGAAGCCTGACATATTCCTGAAGTATGTAGGCCTTTTGATTTATATGGCACTTCTGAAACTGCCAAAAGTTTGAGACTACTGGAGAAGGGAATCACACCTCAGTGTACACTTTCCTGCTTCTGTCATGACCAGAGGCAGATTTATGGCAATAAGCAGAACTGTCCATATGAGCAACCCAGAACATGACATTGAAAATGACAGGAAAAAGGGCACCCCAGAGTATGACCCCCTCTATCGTCTCAAGCCTTTTTACACCACAATAAAAGATGCGTGCAAGGCACTGTGGCAGCCAAAAAAGCAAATTGCCATTGATGAAAGAATGGTTGCCACGAAGGCCAAAATTGTATTCAGACAATATATGAAGGCAAAGCCAATCAAGTGGGGTGTGAAGTTGTTTTTACCATCTACACTGGAAAGAGCAGCTTCACTTCAGGGCAGGGTCTCTCATATGATGTTGTCAGCCACCTCATGGATCCATCATTCTTAGGGAGGGGGTATCACTTGTATGTTGACAATTTCTACACAAGCCCAAAACTTTTTAGGGACTTGTATGCCAGCGGTTTTGTGGCCTGTGGTACTTTCCGTAATTCACGCAGGAATGTTCCTCAAACAAAACAAAATGCACTCACCTCACAGAACCCCAGGGGTTCAATCCGATGGATCAGACAGCAACTGTTGTTCATCAAATGGATGGACACGAGAGAAGTGTCAGTGCGCTCTACCATACACAAAGACTTTGATGGTGACACTGTCACCAGGAACGTGCATGACAAGGAAACTGGGAGATGGCAGAAAAAAAACATCACAGCACCTCGCTGTGTGGTGGACTATAACAAACACATGGGGGGTGTGGACCTTTCAGATCAGCTCATCCAGTATTATTCTGTGCACAAGAGGTCCAACAGGTGGTACAGGACATTGCTTTATCACTTCATCGACATAGCTACAACCAACAGCTATATTTTACACAAAGAGATGTGTCTGTCATCAGAGACCGTGCCCATGTCTCATGGCCAGTTCATGAAGGAGTTGTCTGCAGAGCTTTGTGGAGTCCCAAAAGGCAGTGATGTGCCACCAAGAGGGGTACTGTGCTTACCCGAATCTCTGGCCTCTGTTGATGAAGCGGCAGAGTGTGAGTGGGAAAGAAGCATGTCAGTAGATACTGCAACAAAGGGGCGGCGGTATTGCAAGCTCTGCAAGAAGCGCACATTCACGAGTTCGCCTTAGCAAATAATTAACAGGCGGCGAAATAGCGGAGAATATAGTAGCGGGAATATGTAAGCGTATTTGGCGTGCTGTCCAGGGAGAGGGCTCCGAGGTCGGAAGTCATTCCGAACTCTGAGCACTCTCCTTGTTCGGGGAGAGGGCTCCGAACTCGGTGTTTGCCCGAGCCCAGAGCATTCCCCCCCGGTATAATTGGTTGAGGGAGAGGAGTCGGGGAGGTGGAGGGATATCGCAAGTAGAGATTGAGGAGGTAAGGCGATTCCGCTATTTATAGAGCTCTCCCTTAGTTGATAGGATGTGGAATGTGATGCTAATGACTAGCAGCTGTGTAATGATTTGCACGTGTTTCTCCCGAACTTTGTTAATAAAACATCATATATGGAAGTGTGCACGGTGTGATGTTGCACTGTGTCTTGTTGTCCACAGAAACTGTTTCAGTAAGTGCCATAGTGGGAGGGGGTCACAAGCTGGCACATAAAACCTCAGGACAGGTTTTATTCTAGTTTGTGAGTACTTACATAGTTTTTACAAATCCTCTACACCATGTTTATTTGCACTAAGAGTATTTTTTCTATTTGTACATTGTTGATGAAGATTATTTGCACAATTTGTTCATGTGAACTCATAGTATTATTTCTATTTGTACATTGTTGATGAAGATTATTTGCACAATTTGTTCATTTGATCTAATAGTATTATTTCTATTAAGTACATTGTTGATGAAGATTATTTACACAATTTGTTCATTTGAAATCATTATATGTCCCTCATTTGCAATTTGTATTTTGGTTGAACAAACTTCATTACTTGCAACTGTTGTTCATGGACAACTGCTAATATATTTCTCTGAAAGAAGTCACACTTGCTTCAGTGTTCTGTTATAATGTAATAATCTTTCTGTTTACACTATTTCCTAAACTTTTGGACACATCTACATCGTTAGTAAATAAATGCACATATTTTTCATTAAAACGCCTTAGAATAATATTGTAATAAATTGCTTTAATTTGCTTAGGGAATTTTAGAGATAAACAAAATTTCATTTGGGAGCCTAAAACATCCAAGCCTAACTTGTTAGAGAAACAAAATCAAACTTCAAAAGGTTTTGTTTGACTTACCAGTAGAAAACCCCAAATTTCTTAAAAAACTGGAAAATCCATCTATTTACAGACAAAAAAAATTTGTATTTGAATTTTAAGTGGGATATATTGAAACATCAGGTTCTCCTGTTTAAAATGATACATGACACTTGATGCTAACTGCTAGAATAAGTTAGAAAACAACAAAAAAATACAGGCCAGTCAGGTGCCCCAAAATAGTCCTAGGTCTTTAAGGGTTAACTACCAACCAATACCTCAAAGCCTTCCTTTACCACAACCAACGAGTCCGCAGCAAGGCACCTAACCCCCACTTGCTTACAATACAAAATGTACAAATGTATAGTACAATGTAATGTAAGTAGCTTTGGATAAAAGCGTCTGCCAAATGCATAAATGTAAATGTAAGCTTTTTAAAACTTTGAAAATCAAGTTAATTTTCATATCAAGTTTAGCTGTTGTGTCTTGCACTTTCAGAACTGTATTATTTATTTCCACAGAATTTATGGAAGATCCTGTATATGCAGCATGCTGTGAGAGCTTGGTGGGATGTAGATCCTGCACTACTTTGTGGCAGCAGAACTCATCACTGTGTCTGAAGTGATGATTTTTGCAGGTTCACTGGCCTTTCTGAAATAATAAATGTAGTTTCGAAAAAAAAAAGTTAATTACTGTCACAGATCCTGTCTGTTCCCCGGCCTGTCTCTGCCGTTTTCTCCTTGGACTTCAACTCCCATCATCCTTCAAGTTCCCTCACTTGTCCCTTGTCACCAATCACCCTCACCTGCCGGTCATCAGCCTCATTATCTAACTTGTATATATTCATTCATGTGTTCCCCCTGCCTTTGTCTTGTCTCTGTTTTGTATAAGCTGAACTTGTGTGCATGTGCGTGTAAACTGGTCTTTGTTATTAAACATACCTTTATTGCACTCATGTCTGCTGTTGTCTGTAGAGTTACGTGACAGAAGACAAGACCATCCTTATAAATTACTTCGGCTTCACCTCTCCAGAGGACATTCTTCGATTCCAGCTCTGCCAAGATGGCCGTCCACTGGAGAGGTATGTGGAGGTTTTTCTGTACATTTGCCATCGGGTGAGTCGGGATGACTGCTCACTCAACACATGTTTTCTTATGGGATTGGATGGTGTCTGTCCTCGGAATTCCGGGACAGACCCGTGGTTGAGTTTATCAGACTGATCTCACCCCAACATCACGGTGAAGTCCTTCACCAAGCCCTGCTGGTGTACTGAGTGCACACCACTGCTCTCCCAAGCCGGTGCCTTGATGCTCCCCACGCCTGAGCTCCCCCCTTGTTACATCAATTAAGCAGATCAAAGCGTCATTGAATGGACCATAGTTGTAATTCATAGTATTATTAAAAACAACTGAAAGATCGGGATAAAGGGGCCTTCACATTATAACGATAACTATAACTATATTTGCGTCCACACCAGCGGACGATAACAATAACGTTATGTTTATTCTAAGATCGTGTGCTGCTTTCAAGTACGTCTAAACAGTGAATTTTGTATAGTCTAATCAAACAAAGTTGTAGTAAATTTTACTACAACTTTGCAGGACACAAAACAATTTTGCATTTGACAAGACAACATTAGCGCTTGGTTAGCCTACCTGAGGTGATTTTATGTTACACTTTTACTGGTTACTGTATCTCATACTCACCATTCATTCCAAGAGTTGAACCAATTGTTTTCCAGATATCCATTTTCTTTAAGCTATTTTTAAAAAGAGGGTTTGTTTTGTTTTAGCAGTGTTGTGTCCATTTTAAATGCGCGAACGCTGAATGGATTTGATTGACTGTCAATGTTTTCTCGTTCATCTGCTGGGGAAAAAAATCGCTCTGAAAGTGATCCCAACGATATCGTTCTCTGTATCTTTATCGTTATAGTTATGGTGTGAACCTCGCTATTCTCCTGAATTAAGAACGATTTTTAAAACTTTATTTTTTATAGTTATTGTTATAGTTATTGTTATAATGTGAACGCCCCTTAATACTGTGCAAAGTGCTGTTTTGCTCTCACTCTGTCAACCTAAGACAGAAAGGGGTCAGTCCCAGATTAGGCAGGTCAGATTAGATATGCAGAACCTTATCAGGTTGTCCTCTATATATATTGTTTCCTGATCTTGTAGCTGTACAAAGGCTTTCTTTAATGGGTAATTTACCCGGTTGTTGATTTCTGGTCACATCCTTTCCACTGTGTGATTCTGTTAAAAAAAATAGACATGGGTAAAGTTGACTGAAAACTAGAGAAAAGGTAAAAAAAGTAATGCTTTAGAGCAGTGGTCACCAACCCGTCGATCGCGATCGACTGGTTGATATTTGAGACTTTCTCTGTCGATCCCGAAAGTAATAGAAAAATGAATAGACAAATATATTGTGCCTGATTAATGTTCAGTTTTGCAAGCGCATCTCTCTTTCTCTTCATTCAGCGGTTGTATATTTTTCAGTTCTGCATGAATCTTTTCATGGCTGTGTAAATAATGATTCCCTGCGCGTGAGTTTTTAACGCAACAGTTCTCATTAATCACATTTCACTGTGATGCGTGACTGCGCAAAATGACTCTTGCATGTATTTTCATGTTAAGCTCACGTGGAATACAACAGTCCCTTCACATATAGCCTAGCTGTAATTTGTGAATGATCCGCGGGTCCGTCAGTCATAGGCATAATTTGCGGGTGGGACATGTCTCCACCACTTTTTGGAAGAAATGAGGAAATGCTTAATTGCATAAGGTGTGTATTGTTTAGGGGCCATTAACATCTGAAACTCATGGAAAACGCAGGACGCACCGCTTTCACACCATCTCCTGTTACTCGCACTCCTACTTATATTTGCGGAAGACAGAGAGCCGCGACTCCAGAAACGCAGCCAGTTTGAAATGCGTGCATTACCCGCACCTGCGGTGCTTCTTGTGCGTCCAGTGTCCAAGCACAAAAATGTGTAAACAATGAACAAGTGACATATTTAGTCATAGGAATAAACTGTTTTTAAGTGTAATGCACCGCAACAACCAAATGACCTTCCCCAAATGACAGTTTGGGAACCACATAGCTATGAGAGATGGAATCGAAAAGCGGAGCAGCCAATTGACTATGATAAATATTCCCAACAAGTTATTACAGAATTTGTTTTATTAAAGTATTGTTTTTGTCGTTTTTGTCCCCACCCCTTTTCAAAACAAAGTTACGCAACTGATGTCAGTGATGGTAAACTGCGCAGTTTCAAGTAGGCTACTATCTATCATGAGGCAGATGACGTCCATGCTGACATCCCATTTATTTTATCAATTAGCCTAATATGATATTCCATACATTGTCAGACCTTTGGTGAAACACATTATTAGATGGGTAAAAATAAATAGATAAATGATTTAAAATAAATGATTGACATTGTTGTTTTGTTTATTCTAACATTTCCATTCATATAATTACATAAAAGTAAACCAAGTAAACTCCAAATAAATGCATAATAAATAACAAATTTTTATAAAGTAAATTCTGAAATAATTAAGGTCTTGTTAAACTAATTCTTATCCACATGTTTTAAGCCGTCATGTGTGAATTAAAGTCCTTGAACTGGTGTTTGAATTGTTTTTTGGTACACTGAAAGTGGCAACTCTACATGTTAAAGAGTTTGCTTATAGTTGCATCTGAAAAATGGAACAAATAATTTCAGGTAATTTAAAGGCCTACAATTATAGACTAAATAAAAGGCCTCAGGCTGGAGGTTCAATCTGGGCTGTTTTTAACTTTAACTTTTTAATGGTAGATCTTGCCTTTCATCAAGTGCGAGGTCGGGGATCTTGGGCTCAAAAAGGTTGGCGACCACTGCTTTAGAGGATGTAGTACTCAGATATTTTAAATAAAAGCACCAGTACCACAATGCTGCAATAGTCCATCAAAATTAGTCCATCTTTTGTGTCTCCTATCCTCAAGAAGCCTTCACTAGATCTGGGTGTCCTTTCTAATTTTAGACCGATCTTGAATCTCCTGTTTTTAAAGCAACAACGAGTAACTTCTGCTCACTGTTGCCCCACGTGGTTGATAAGCGGAATTTTCTGCTTTCGGTGTCGTAAAAACTGTCACAAAGATTTCCCGCTAGCAGCTCAATACACGTGAGTTTGTTTACAAAGCTAAAGGACCCGGCGGACTACAAGGCTATACTACAACCTCAAAGTAGAGTTACAGCTGATTGTTAGCTGTAACAATCTGGGGTTACAGCTGATTGTTAGAAGTTAGCACATAGCGTGCTAGCTACATAGAACATTTGTATTTACCCAAAACACAACACATGGACGTGAATGTGTTTGTAACCTACAGTAATTTTCTTTTGTTATTTTTTCTGAAGTCATTAAACACACTCGAGACCAGGCGTTGTGTTTTGTGTAAAATATGTAATATCTACACTCAACCCGCTATGAAAACAGCGCATAGCATGTACATATATATACGATAACATTAGCCTACTCAACGACTGAACTGTTCAACAACTACGTATTTTTACTGGTCTGAAATAAGGAATCTGCAACTTTTTACCACAACACTTTTAATGTGGTTTTATTAGTCTTCATTGACAAGCACTACACACATTCATGACGAGACACGATAACATGCTAGCTATCGACACCAGCAACAATATATATTATCTCTCAGCTACCTCACGTTTAAAAAGTGTGAACCGGTGGTGCGCTAATGACACAGACTAACAAATACGTTCAAAAGTACAGGAGAGTAGCCAAAAATGTACAAATAACACTTACGAATCCAGGAGCAGGACCACTAGGTCGCCATCAGTTTTGCAACCCGTTGCCCCTTGCAGCTCGCGCCACCGAGTGTAAGCCCGTCCAATATTAATTCGTGACCAGCCTCGTGTCCGATCACTCTCTCGCTTTCTTTTCTATGCTTCCTCCAAAATAACCCTCTTTGTTTTTTTTTTTTTGCTGGCTCTGCCATGGTGATGTTTTGGATACTTTTACTGTTTGCTCTGCTGTTCGCTAACTTCTCCCAGGCAACGAGTAAAACGTGACGTTTGCCATAAAGCAGGGGTAGGCGGGGCTTGTACCGACCCGCACACCAAAAGTTACAAGTGTGATTTCAGCCGATATGAGGCTGCTTAGGTAGCAGCAACAGTAAAATTCGTCCAGTTAAAAGTTGTCCTACCACTAAAATAATTTTGGAGACATTATTTTAAGGTCAAAAAGCTACTCGTTGCCGCTTCAACAAAGTCTTTAAAAAAGTAGTACTCGGGCAATTGCAACATTTTTTTTGAAGATGTCTTGGTTGGAAAATTGCGTCGGTATTAGTGGCACAGTATTAAACTGGTTTCTGTCTTTTCAGTTACCATTGGCAAACACTCTTCCTCAGTAGCGCTGTGGGCAGTCGTGGTCTAGTGGTTAGAGAGTTGGACTCATGATCAGAAGGTTGCTGGTTCGATTCTCAGGGCTGGCGGGTAACAGCTGAGGTGCCCTTGAGCAAGGCACCTAACCCCCACTTGCTTACTATACAAAATGTACAAATGTATAGTACAATGTAATGTAAGTCGCTTTGGATAAAAGCAACTGCCAAATGCGTAAATGTAGGGATCGACCCTAGCACCAATACTATTTTCTTTATATATGCTACCCATCAGATCTATTTTTGGGTGATTTGGCATTTCATATCATTGCTACGCTGACAATACTCAGCTTTATATACCACTCAAGCGTGGCAATAACTTTGCTATAAATCAACTAACTGCCTGTCTCCTCGAATTGAAAACTTGGCCTAGAAATAACTCTTTGCACTGGTTTATTTTTGATAGTGGGCTAAAACTAGATGAACATGTAACCTTGAGGTCCCATAAACGGGCAAATAATTAGGTAGAAGGCGGCAGTGCAGTTTAAATAGAATAGACATTCTTTTTTATTCAACAATCATAATAAAAAAAGACAAAAGTATAAACATCATAGGCAAATGCACAAGCCCTCAATCAAACCACCCACAAAATAAAGAAACAAAAACAAAGACAACCCCTGGATGGCCACAGAGTACCTAGATCGTGAAGACAAAATCACATCCAGGCAAACGTGCTAACACTGCAGTCACGCTCACAGCAAGTCACACCACAAACCTACAAGAGAAAAGAGATAAGTGACCAAACCACCCCACCACAGTCATCCACCAGTGAAGGCAACCCTGCAGCCACCAGTGGGTCAAAATAAATCTATAACAAAAGGAAAACAACTGTTAATAATGGGTAGTACAATTTGAGTCAATCAAGTCAATCAACACCCTGAAATAATTTATCCTCTGTCAAATTCTTTCTTTGGGTAATGTGGCCCAATTCACTGTCAAATGAAGAAACAGAAAACAAGAAAAACCAAACAATTAAATATAAAATAAATGGTAATCGTGCCTCCCTGTAAGGGAAAGCACAATTCATTACTAGAAAACCGGTTTACAATATCAAAGAAAAACATTACATACCAAAGACATAAAAAAAGATAAAACACATTCACAAGAACCATTAAGATTATAAAATCAATTAAAACTTCATTTTATAAACCCTTATATTTTAAAAAGGATAAGCAGTAATACCTCTACCGTCCGCTATTCTGATTTGTGATGCTCAGGCAACCATCTCGCCACAGTACTAAAACAAACAAAATAATATCAATATGACATGTGTTAAATACACATGTACACACAATCAAATGATAAAACAACTACCTTCTAAACAATGTGTCATGTGTTCAGCACACCACCATGCGCCGTCTGTTTTTAACGTGTTTGCACATAGATGTTCCTTAACTGCTGGTTACTGCCACTATGCATTACATAAAGCCAGCTGCAACTACCATTCAATAAACAAATGGAGGACATACAAAAAGAAGCAAAGGGGCAACTCATTATTTAACCCATAACTAAATAATCCATGGCTTTACACTCAAATTTATCTAGTGGCAAACTACCATACCTTAGGTCTGCAGTAACATTCCTTCAACCACCATGCAGGAGAACAAAGAGAGGAAGAGGAAGAACAAATCTCCTTGCTTCCTTTTATAGTGCTAGGCCTGATGGGATTTGTAGTTGCCTAAGCCTATCCCATTACAAACAGATCAACGCCCCTGTCAGTTCTAGCTTTAACCATCTTAGAAGGCTTGCAAAAGTCTAATCTTTTCTTACAGTTTTTGCCTATTGCTTACACACTTTTTGCAGAATTTGGCTCATTATGTCAAAACTCTACACACAAGCCAATCAGAAATAGCACTTGGATATTAAGAACTCACATCTATGCCAAAATGAAATACTGCAATCAAAACTTAACTTTGTGTTTCTATTTTTATTGTCATTTTCTTTGTCTTCTGTAAAACTCAAAAGTAGAATTTCTGCAGTGATCAAACGAAAAAGTTTTTACAAAAAACAAACCGAAAGATAGAATCACAAATCAAATTTAGCAACAAAACAAAAGTAAAAAACACAAAACAATTACTGGATAAATTGCTATTGGGGGAAAAACATACTTGTTTTGTGTGTGTGTGTGTGTGTGTGTGGGGGGCTGGCTGGCTTATGGATCCCACCTTCTGTTCGGATCTGGCCACAAGACCTCGTCAACATCATAGGCGATGTCCTCGCGGACTGCCACTGCCACTGATGACATTAAATTTCACTATAGTAGTCAAGACCCTTTTAAATACAAAACTGCACATGCACGCACACACACTGTTAAAAAACAGTCATAAGTGTCAGTAATTCGTAAGCGAGTAGTCTGTAGTCACGGCAAGAGCGCACGCGTAAGTGTTCGGTGAATATTATATGTTTCTGTTGTATGACGCTTAGGTGATATATTTGCTAAGTAGTGAGAATTATTTCGTTCTCTGATCTATTTTCCTTATAAGTCTATGGTGCTTTGGAGTGTTGTTTGCAGCTAGTTGATTTTAGATTACAGGAAAGCTTTTCACCTTTGGATAAATTAGCACTTAAGTCCGGAAGAGTCCAGCATTAGTTTCGACTTGAGCCATTGCGTGTTCATTTAGGCTTTGTCTTGCTAATTTGAAACGCACGGGCAGCTGTTCCCACTCACTACGTGATTAGCAACCCATTTATTACAGATATAGACGCTCGCGTGAAGACCGACGAGGTAAAGACCATTCGACTCGTCCTGCGCGACTCAAGACCGACGAGGTAAAGACCATTCGACTCGTCCTGCGCGACTCAACCGAGCAACGAAACCGACAACGCACAGTAGTATCTTATCTAAAAATCCTTTTTTACTGTTTTTCTCTCAATTTCTTTTTCGCCTTTTCTATCCTTACTCGCACAGCATGTGTTTCCAATTCATTCCTGTGGTCTCTCGCCCACGACACTCTCTCACCAGAGGAAGGCGGAGCAATCCCGCCAACCTTCGCACTATCTGTACCTCTTCTACTCTTCCACTCTCTCTTTCCATTGGTCTCTGGAATTGTCAATCTGCTGTTAATAAATCCGACTTCATCCCTGCATTTGCATCCCACTCTGCTCTTAGTATTGTAGGATTAACTGAAACCTGGATTACTTCTGAGAACACAGCAACCCCTGCAGCTCTCTCTAGTAATTTCTCTTTCTCTCACACTCCCCGCCAGCATGGGAGAGGTGGTGGCACTGGTCTTCTCATCTCCAAAGACTGGAAGTTCTCCACCTACCCCTCCGTAGTCAACACCAATTCTTTTGAATTCCATGCCGTAACTATTACTTCTCCATTAAAACTCCACATTGTAGTTATTTATCGCCTTTCCAGGTCAACTGGGCGAATTTCTAGAAGAACTAGACATGCTGCTCTCGTCTTTCCCTGAGGACGACTCGCCGCTTCTTGTCTTTGGGGATTTCAACATCCACCTAGAGAAGCCTTATGCCTCAAACTTCCACTCACTGCTTACCTCCTTCAATCTCCAACTAGTCCCCACCACAGGTACCCATAAGTCAGGTAACCAACTTGATCTTATCTACACACGCAGCTGTGATACAGAGAACACCTTGATTGCACGTCTCTGATCACTTTTTCATCACTTTTAATTTAATACTGCATTCCCTCAACTCACCAACTCCTCTGCCAGTCTCATTTAGGCGGAATCTGCGCTCCCTTTCTCCTGCCCATCTTTCATCTGTCATAGAAACCTCCCTTCCATCCTTCACACACTTTGCATCACTAGATGTTAATTCTGCCACAGACACATTTCTCACAACACTAACCTCGTGTCTAGACACTATCTGTCCTCTTTCCTCCAGGCCAGCACGTGCTACTCCTTCCAGTCCCTGGTTGTCCGATACCCTCCGGGAACACCGGGCTAAACTCAGAGTGACTGAAAGGAAATGGCGCAAAACAAAAGACATCGCTGACCTCTGTAAGTATCAAGCTTCACTCTCTATCTTCTCTGCAGACATTCACACTGCTAAATCTGCATTCTGCCATGAAAAAATTAGCAGTGCCTCAGACTCCCACAAGCTTTTCAAAACATTTAAAACTCTCCTCTGTCCCCCTCCACCACCTCCGTCTAACTCTCTAACGGCTAATGACTTTGCCAGCTACTTCACAGACAAAACTAGGTCTATCAGCAGACAATTTTCAGCTCCACCCATCCACGATCTCACACCACACATACACACAGCAGACCATCTTCTCTCCTCTTTCTCTCCTCTTAAAGAGGATGATGTCTCTAAACTTCTGCTCTCTACTCACCCAACCACCTGCCCGTTAGACCCCATCCCCTCACATCTACTACAAGCCATCTCACCCACACTCCTACCATCGCTCACTCATATCATTAACACATCTCTTAATACAGGAATTTTCCCCACTGCATTCAAGCAGGCCCGGGTAACCCCGCTGCTTAAGAAACCCACACATGACACTTCCCTACTGGAGAATTATAGACCCATTTCTCTCCTTCCGTTCATAGCAAAAGCACTTGAACGGGTTGTTTTCAATCAGGTGTCTACCTTCCTCACCCAAAACAACAGGCTGGACACCAACCAGTCAGGCTTTAAGAGCGGTCACTCAACCGAAACTGCCCTACTAACAGTTACAGAAGCCCTAAGGAGGGCAAGAGCTGAGTCCAAATCATCTGTTCTCATTCTCTTAGACCTTTCTGCAGCCTTCGACATGGTTAACCATCACATTCTTCTGTCTACCCTCTCGTCACTGGGCATCACTGGAACTTCACTCTCCTGGTTTAAATCCTACCTCGCAGATAGGTCCTTCAAGGTAGCTTGGGGAGGTGAAGTGTCCAAATCACATCAACTAGTCACCGGGGTCCCACAAGGATCGGTTCTTGGACCTCTGCTCTTCTCCATATACACCACATCACTGGGTTCCATCATACAAGCACATGGATTCTCCTACCATTGTTATGCTGATGACACTCAACTTCACCTCTCATTTCATCCAGACGATTCCACGCTAGCCACATGAGTCTCCGACTGCCTGGCTGACATCTCTTCTTGGATGAAAGATCATCACCTACAACTCAACCTGGCCAAGACTGAGCTTCTCGTCCTTCCTGCCACCCCGTCAGAACAGCCCCAGCTTACCATCCAACTTGGTCCATCTAAGATAACCCCATCGACTTCAGTCAGGAATCTTGGGGTAATCATGGATGATCAGCTGACTTTTAAGGATCACGTTACTAAAACAACTCGGTCATGCAGGTTTGCATTGTACAACATTAGAAAGATCAGACCGTTCTTAACAGAACATGCAACACAGCTTCTCGTCCAGGCACTTGTCATTTCTAGACTGGATTATTGTAATGCTCTTCTGGCCGGTCTCCCAGCCTGTGCCTTCAAACCTCTGCAAATGATCCAGAATGCTGCTGCACGCCTGGTCTTCAATGAGCCCAAGAGAGCACGTCACACCCCTGCTCATCTCTCTGCACTGGCTCCCCATAGCGGCACGCATTAAGTTCAAGGCACTGGTGCTTGCTTACAGAACAGCCACTAACACAGCACCCATCTACCTCAACTCTCTCTTACAGACCTACATCCCCTCCAGAAGTCTGCGGTCTGAAAACGAGCGGCGCCTCATTGTTCCTTCACAGAGAGGCATGAGATCCATCTCAAAGACATTTTCTTTCTCCGTTCCCGGCTGGTGGAATGATCTTCCTATTTCCATCAGGACTGCTGGATCAATTTCACAATTCAAAAAACAGCTGAAGACCCACCTCTTCCATGAGCACTTAACTGTTTAAAAAAAAAAAAAGAAAAAAAAAAAATTAATAATTCTACCTCTATTTTTCCTTTTCTAATGTTCTCTATATACTTGCTTATACTATCTTGACGTTGTATTTGAAACCTTGTATTACTAGCACCTCTCGTGAATATTGCTTACTTAGACGAATCGCTTGCTGTTTTCCTCAATTGTAAGTCGCTTTGGATAAAAGCGTCTGCCAAATGAATAAATGTAAATGTAATTCGTTTTGGTTTATTTCTTTATTGGATTTCCCATTTCAAGCTGAAATAATAAGATTTTTTTTTCTTTTTCTGTTTGTTATATTGAATGGAATAATCAAATGATCAAATGGTACAAGGACTGTGCACAATTATAGTTGCAAATATTTTAGTGTTTAGCCTTTTCAGCCAACAGTTTCCAATTTAATGAGCCTTGGCATCAATTTCGCACCTAAGAGAATTGGGAAGAGCGTGAGACTGCTGGGAGCTGTAAATGAGCGCTTAGAGTCACCATGAATTCAAAAAGGAAAATTCTTTGAGCCAGATTTACTAAACAGGCAAAATAGCGACCTGTAGACCAGTTGTGATAAATGACTTTCTGCCACCAATATCTAACTTCTGAAACCACACTGTCACGATCCTACTTCCTTGTTTAGGTTTTCTAGTCCTGTGTCTGGATCGTGGCAGTGCTCTCATGTCTAGTGTAGGAGAGAGACAAGGCATTGTTTGTTTTGGTGTGCCATGTGCTCGTCTCCAGTCTCGTCTTTGTCCCCGCCCTCTCGTTTCCTCTATTGATGCTAATTATGATTTCATGCACATCACCTGTTACCCCTTGATTTTGTCCCCTATATTATGCCCTTGTGTTTTCTGTCTTGTGCGGTTTGTTTGTCTAAACCTTCAAGTATTGACACCACGTCAAATGTCTTGTAACCCAGTCCAGTCATCTTAATCAAGTTTTGTTAGTCCTTGTCCTTAGTGTTTCTTTTGTGAGTCAGTTTAGTAGTTGTAGTCTTCCCTGTCCTTATTGTCTTGTTATTTTGCCCCCTCATGGGTCTTGTTTTGTTTATTATTTGTATTAAAACTCTCCTTCTGTTAACCCTTTACTGTCTGCGCTTGGGTTCAGACCACATCCCTGACACATACAATCACACACACACAAAACCCCTCAAGGCTAGAGTGCATGCTAGCAGATGATGTTTTTACACATGATGATAAGAGGTCCCTTCTAAAAGCCACGGTGACCTAGCAGGATGAGAGGCCTAAGCATTCCAGTCCACAAGCCAACCCCCCAGTCTGTGGGTAATCAACGACTGGCTGACGATCTAAACGACTTCTTTTGTCATTTTGAAAAGCAGAATTTCACCCACCACACCATCTCTGCTATACCATTAACACCTCCTCTTGACATTCAACCTGCACTTACGATCTGCGAAGAGGACGTGTGTCACCTTTTCTGCAAACAAAAGATCAGAAAAGCACCAGGCGCAGACAATGTCTCACCCTCCTGCCTGAAAGTCTGTGCAGAGCAGCTGTCACCCATCTTCACACAGATCTTTAACAGATCTTTGAAGCAGTGTGAAGTCCCTTCATGCTTCAAACGCTCCACAATCATCTCCGTACAAAAGAAACCCAAAATTTCTGGACTTAATGACTACAGGCCTGTTGCTCAAACATCTATGCTCATTAGGTCATTTGAGAGACTTGTATTGGCCCATCTGAAGGATATCACCTGACCCTTGCTCGATCCCCTCCATTTTGCTTACCGAGCAAACAGGTCTGTGGACGATGCAGTCAACATGGGACTGCATTACATCCTATAACACCTAGACAGACCAGGGACTTATGCCAGGATCCTGTTTGTGGACTTCAGCTCGGCCTTCAACACCATCATCCTGGACCTTCTTCTACCCAAGCTTATCCAGCTACTGGTGCCAACCTCCACCTGTCAGTGGATTATTAACTTCCTTTCAGACAGGCAGCAGCTAGTGAGGATGGGAAAATTTACATCCAGCACATGTACCATTAACACAGGTGCTCCTCAAGGATGTGTTCTTTCCCCACTGCTCTTCTCACTCTACACAAATGAATGCACCTCTACAGACCCTTCTGTCAAACTCCTAAAGTTTGCAGATGACACCACAGTCATTGACTTTATCCAAGACGGTGATGCATCTGCTTACAGAAGGGAGGTTGCTCAGCTGGCTGGTGCAGTCAAAACAACTTAGAGTTGAATGCATCCAAGACAGTGGAGATGATCGTGTATTGAAGATGGAGCCACGGCACCCGTCCCTTAAATATCTATCAGGATATGTGTTAAGTTGTAATCTATAATCTGTGCTAATAGTTGGTTGCAATAAGTGTCGCCGATCAATATTGATTGATTTATATGTTTGTCTTAGTGGTGACATTTTTCATGGTAGTAATTATGCGCTTGTCTGTGTCATGAATAAACCCACAATGTGCTTGGAAAGGGCATTTATGCATCTGATTGACATGTAAAAGCAAAGTGAAAAGTGAAAAAGCGCATAGCAGCACATATTTCTAACCGCAGCTGGTGATGTCACTGTTTGTTCTCAGATCGCAAATGTGTGACCTACTTTTTCAGTCAAAAATCTTTTTTCAAACTTTGTTTAAAATGACAGCAACTGCTTAAAATGCATTTGTGGTCATTCATATAAGACCTATAGAGACTGTAAGAGCTTTGAATTTACATGCTGGGATGCAAGCTTTAGACTGTTCCCTATTATCCACAGGGTGGGTCTTTTCTGAAGACCATTTCTGAAGATTCCAACTGGTGTGTTACCATTATTGCTTATTACACCTTAAACCATTATTAGCCTACTGAGAACTTTTTTTTCATTGTATTCAGTGTATTATTGATCTACATCAAGTCTTTGAATATTTACTTATTTTACCATATTTTAGAAGGTCATACAAATTTAACAACTGCTTAAAAACTGATTTGTGGTCATTCATATAACTCTAAACTCAGTTTTTGTAACAACTCCTAACTCTACGCCGCCACGCCTACATCCACGCCTCGCATCACCCGAATTCTGAAGGACTACACTACCCAGCATGCACCACACTCATGCCCATCATCTTGATTGGACATTCACCTGTTGTTTGTTTGTGTCGCACCTGTTCTGTGTTTGCATGTGTATTTAAGTTGTCTTTTGAGTTCTGCGTATTGTCTGGTCTTGTAAGTTCGAGTCTGTGAGTTTTATGTGTTGAGTCAGTGTATTGTAGTCTGTTGTGTTTTACCTCGTATTGGAATACCTGTTTTGGAATTACTTACCTGAATACCTGTTTTGATACTACTTACCTGAATACCTGTTTTGGAATTACTTACCTGAATACCTGTTTTGAAATTACTTACCTGAATACCTGTTTTGGAACTACTCACCTGTTTGCCTGTTTGTTGTGGATTGTTGTGTGTGTGAGTGTCATTAAATCTACCCTCAACTACATCACCTTGTGGTGTGCTCACTTGCCAGTGAACCTGTACCATGACAGAAGATGGACCCAACACCATGACCACACCACAAGCGACCACGAGCACTACCTCTCAACCTCCGGATCGCCTTCTCCGCTTCCGTCAAGGACGACTTTCCGTGGTGGATTACACCCTGCAGTTTCGAACCCTGGCGGCGCACAGTGGGTGGAATGAGCCAACTCTCATCGCGGTGTATCGCCAGGGCCTCAAGACAACCGTGAGACTCCACCTGGCTATTTACGACGACTCCCTCGGACTTACTCATCTACTCCCGCACCGAGCATGTCCACCAAGTTTCCTCCATTTTCCAAAGACTCCTTCAGCCTCACCTCTATCTCAAGCTCGAGAAATGTGAATTCCACCAAGCCACCATCCACTTCCTAGGTTACATTATCACTCATAACCAGGTAACGATGGATCAGGGGAAGGTGGACGCTGTGAGGAACTGGCCCTAGCCGAAGGCCGTGAGGGAGCTACAGCGCTTCCTTGGGTTTGCTAATTTCTACAGTCGCTTCATCACCGGCTTCAATAGTGTGGACGCCCCCCTCACGGCCATGACCGAAAAGAAGGTGCGATCCCTGTCCTGGACCCCTGAAGCTCTACAAGCATTATCCCAACTAAAAGAAGCCTTTTGTCATGCTCCTACCCTGTGAGTGTCATTAAATCTACCCTCAACTACATCACCTTGTGGCGTGCTCACTTGCCAGTGGACCTGTACCATTACAGTTTTATTTATATAACGTTTTTTTTTTTTAAATTTTCATACACACACAACACAGACTCACAGAACGCACATGCAGACCGACAGACAGAAAGACACATACAAGCTAAACTCAAACACACATTAGACACATACTGCAGTGTATCACAAGACAGATTAAATAAATAGACACACACAGAAGATAAATGGAGAAACACAGGTAAAATATAAGGCAGACTACAAATTCATATATATATATATATATATTATTATAATAATAATAATTTCTGAAGACCACTTTTTTTTCTCAGGTCCCTGGACAAACGTCACTTCCTGTTGCACATAGCTCACCAGCTTTTTAAAAAAATATTTCATATTTGAATTTGAAGTGTAACACATACAGACATCTCAAACATAAGACAACACAAGACATATTACTTACACATGGCAAAATAGAGAATATATATATATATATATATATATATATATGCATGCTTGCTTGTTTCCTAAACTCTCTGTGTAAGTCGCTTTGGATAAAAACGTCTGCTACATGTAAATGTACATAGCTATTATCCTATATATACACCGAAATTAAATAAAAATAATTTTCTGATCACACTGACTTATTTCTGCGATAACTACCTGCTGCCTGTACATTATCCCTTATTTAATGCACGGGTATAGTTCCAGTCAGTTTGATCATCATTTGAAATTAACTGACAAAACTAACCATCATTTTCAACTGTCTGATCAAAAATTTCCCTGTAAACATCAATGTTGTCGAATCAGGTTGTCGAGTTTTATTCTAGGCGTTTTACCCCCCCATATGAAACAAATATAGAAATTTGTGCAAAATGTTCATCTTAATAACATTAATCCTTCGCAATAGTCAGAGCCATAGAGAGAGAGAGAGTTGCACCACCAGAAGTTCAATTTTTTCACGTGTCACGTGATTCACAGAGCCTTCAAATAGTTCCCAGAAGTTATGTTTTCTCTTTAAATGCTTTATTTTAACTGAATATGCAATAACGTTTTCAATTGCACTGTTGCTTAGATAGCTTCTTTCCATAATTTATTTGCACTACTCTATATCCATTGCACTGCTGCTCACCATAGCCTAACTTATCATTGTATACATCCACCTGTAAATTTCTGTTTATAGTAATAGCCATCTGTATATTATGTTCATAGTACATATCCATATGTAAATCTCTGTTTTTAGTAATAGCCATCTGTATATTATGTTCATAGTACATATCTATCTGTAAATCTCTGCTTTAGTAATAGTCATCTGTATATTATGTTCATAGTACATATCATAGTATGTACGTATTTATTTATGTAACTTATGCAACCACTGTATATCCTGCACTTGCTGCTATTGCACTTCTGGTTAGACATAAACTGCATTTCGTTGCCTTGTACTTGTACATGTGTAATGACAATAAAGTTGAATCTAATCTAATTTCTTTCATTTATTTATTTTTTAAATGACTAACGTCTTTAAATTGATTAAAAGTTTGTTACAATCGGTCTGCTTTGCTGCAGCTCCATGCGTTACTAGTAACTTCCGGGAACTATTGAGAGGCTCCATTAACCGCCATTGCTGCGAAAAAACAGTTCCATTGGAGTGAATGAAGATGACGTGACTCTGGTACTAAAGGGCTCTGCCAATAGTGTAAGAGGCAGGTCCATCCAATGGGCAAAGTCATTCTCCACTTTTCCTAGCATTTTACGAAAAAAATTAGCTTACAGAGGTTTTTCAAGTTTCCATCTACTTGAATGCCTAGGTATTTTATGCAAAAAATGTAAAGGGCATTTGTCACTGACCGTTTCATATTTATGCTCACCTGCTTGCGAGTTTCCTAATCTTGTAGTTGTATATTCGCTTACTAATATCTATATACACTGTTATATACACAGTTAATAGGCCACTGTTTTTTTTTTCCTGCGATTGTCTACATTTATGTTTTTCCACCTCGACCATCACAATAAAATAACTGCGGTAAGTCATGGCTTGCTCTCCTGTTATTGTGTCCTGCACCTCATGCCACATGTATAGCTTAGCTTTTTCCATCAGCGAAGTGCCATTTAATGTGTGCTAAATGTAAAATAGTAGTCAGCCTGACAGAGAATTAGAGTCACGCATCCGAAAGCTAGCTGATGCTAATGTAGGGCCTACTCGTAAGAAATCGTGGTACCACATTCCCACTCCTGTTATCATTTCAAACAGGTTCTCCTCCCTAAACAACATGCCGATTACCCCCGACAACCCAGTACCCACCAGCTCTAATTACACCTTCTGTGAGATGATGGCCTTGGTGACACCAGAGCTCTGAAGTTTCATCAAAAGTTTGGCGTGAGATTACATGTGCTAGGGGAGGAGCCACTCAAATTAGGCCCCGCCCACTTCTCGCAAGTTTTGCTATTTCCTCTATTGTTTATATTTACCCAGCACAAATAAAACTGATAAATGACAAAAACAAATTTTAAGGATGATTTAAGCAAAAACATTGTTAATATTGCTTTTGATATTGTAATCATGATTATAAATACCAAATCAAATATTAAAATCATTTTTGTGTAACGGAGGCCAACTAGTGAAGAGCTGTGCAGTGTGTAAACCTCACTCCCCGACCTTAAGAGGTGCTCTAGCGACAGATGCTAGAGACTGTGGTCTTTAGCCTCCTCGTTAGAGCGCCCGACTCCCATGCCGGACCGACTCGGTTCGAAGGCCCACTCGGAGCAGGCGCGAGTAGAACCGATAACATTTGCATGTCATATTCTTTTAGACTTTGCAGACCAACTATTTGAGGGTGATTATTGCGTTTTTTGCATTAGTAAATTTTCACATTGTTTGTTTTTGCATGCATGAAATATTTATTTAAACCAGGATTAAACAGAAAGCGAGCGAAAAATGTCACTGAAACAGTGACTTCTGTTATAATTTAGCGTTATAATGAATTAAACTGACTGCATGAAAAACTCCCGTTATAATAAATGAGTCTGACTGACCGTATCTGCACTCGGTTGTTTCTGTGAGCGAGCAAAGCTGTTACACTGATGATGACTCATCTAAACTTCTGATTGGTCATTACGTTCATGCTCTGTCTATGATTGGTTGTAATGCTCAGCGTTGTGAGTAACACGGAAAACTACCTGAAGCACCGTGATCTGACTTTAATGCTGTAACTGACACTTACATCTTTCATTTTCACATTTTATTTGCCTCGTCTAATTGTATAAAGTGGGACACGTTGTTCTTTACTTCTCAGCGTGAGAAATACAAGGTGTGGCGTAAGAGCGTGTGAAGAGGCTGAAATGCGTGTGTCTCACGTTCAATGCGTGACACTTGAGAGCCCTGTGACACACTTTGTCAGGACTTTTGCATTACATTTGCACAGGTTGACCTTGTTCTATATGTTTAAAGTCATCTTTACAAACCCCTCGATGTGCTACCCATGACAGACATCTCCTGACCCATACCTAAAGGACTTGACTATGTGTTGCAACCGTGCTACAGCCCCATCTAGAGAAATGTTGGAACCTTGCACTTTCTAGGTTTCTTTGTGACAGACTCATAACACAGGTAACACATTCAGGACGAAGCTCTGCATCCGTTTCAGGACTGTGTAGGGACTTTTATCAAGTTCGTCTTGTCCTGCTTGTAGGAGGAATGGAGGATGAAGTACGATGAAGTTAGTTTCTCAGAGGGGAGACCTCTGATAGCAACATCAGCTGGATTAAGATAAGTGGGCACACAGTTCCACTGATGTGGTTTTACCACTGATGTGGGGTTTTTTCCGCACACAACTTGAGTTGAAGTACAGTGAGATCCGGCCTTTACAGCCGCACATAACTTGAGTCGAGGGACAGTGACATCAGGCTCCTGGAGCTTTTGTTGAAGCATCACTAAACAATGATCTCTTTCTTATGTGCAGCAGACAATGAAGTTGAGGTATACATTTTGGGGATTTTTAGCCCTTGCAGATGTTTGAGGGAATATTTCCATTTCTGCCATCGCTCTTGTTTCTCCTTGGGAAGAACAACATCCCCATCATCTGCATCTCCAGAGATGTCTCTCAGGATGGAGCGACCCTCAATGCTTACAGGTACTATAAATCTGAGAGGATTGTATAAGCTGTTGATTGTAGACAGCACTCCTCGATTCGTATAAGGTTTGTCGCTGATGGATACTTGAAATTCAAATGTATCTGTCAACAAGTACCAGTATAATCCTAAGCTTCGTTGGATGGCTGATGAGTTTATATCAAAATTAAATCCCTGTAGTGTAGTTGCCAGATCCTCATTCAGAAAGGCTCTTGTGATGAATGAACTGTTGGATGAGATCTTGTGTAGGCGGAGGTTGGATCGTGCCAGCATCTGTTGTGCTCTCTGCAGTACATCAATAGCCACGGCTTCTGAACTGAATGATTTCGTCAACATAGAAATGGCGCTTAATGAAATGTCTTGCATCACTTCCATACTCCTCTTCTCCCTCTACAGCTTTTCTCTTGAGCCTGTATACAGCTACTGATGGGGAGGGGCAATTGCCAAAAACGTGGGCCCTCATCTGGTACTCCAAAATATTTGCATCAAGGTTCTGATCCTGAAACCACAAGAAGCGCAGGTAAAT